>JAUNZO010004953.1:0-392846 GCA_031894775.1 Chloris gayana
GAGGTTTGTGACTAAACTTGCCATGCCTAAGGTTAGTAGGCTGCCACAGTTGTGGCTTGCCTAACTTTGTGGCAAATTGTTATTGTTTGGTTGACAGCCATGCCACAGGTTAGTCTGTGGCAAATTTTTCTTAGCACTTGTTTGGATTACTGCCATAATTCTTTGGCAAAAATGTGTGGCAGTGTTTGGTTTGTAGCCTAAGGTGGTTATCATAACTTTTTAGACACCGTATAATGGTAAGAATACTCTTTCATGTTTCATCATTTCGTCCAATCTCAACACATGCAACAGAGACAAATCGAATTAAGCATCACTTTGGTCCAACATGTTTCATCATTCACCATTGCAAATACCAGTCATCTACTTAGGCTGTTTTTAGTTACAAATACTACTTAGTTGTTTTACCTACATAATACAGGACATCGAGTAATAGATATCTACTGCTTCCCAACAAAAGCTGTTACCACCTAGCTGTCTAGCATTCATATAAGTAAAAGATATGCAGCTGATGACCCAAAATATCTGTCACAACTGAACAACCAAAACAACTGGATTGGATTTATCATTGATCAAATGTCACCGGTGAGAAACTTGTAGATCCAAGTATGTAGAGTGGTTTCACTTGCACTGCTTAAAAAGTCACGCAAACCTTCCATTTCTTTGTGAGCTAGATACTCGACCAACTGCTATCTTGTCGTCGGTAGTAATTGTCATTGCCTCTAGTCTCTCCCACAAGCTAGCATGAGAAGGAGGAGGTGGGGGCACTTGAGGAGCAGGAGCAGCGAGAAATTTTTGGAGGGATACTAATGTGGAGTTAAGTTGTTCGAGTAGATTCGATAGACGACTCTTAGGCTTCTTTTGTTTCTTCGAAGGTGACTTGTTGCCTCTTGGGCGCTTCGCACCAGTCTTATTAGTGCTAGATGAGTTGTTCTCTCCATTTTTCCGAGGTAATGGGGATGGCAAAGTGTCGGAATCATCATCGGCTAGTTCTTCAGGAAGTGCATAGTTTCCCATGTCATTCAACTCATGTGAGTCATCACTCTCGGAATCACCCAAATCATTCATGCAAGTGTCTTGGTCAGCAGCAAGAGAACCATCAGCACTAGTGTTTGCAAATAGCACTTGCATCTGATAGAAGAATTTTATTGGCTTGGAGAGCAAGCGCCTAGCTCTATCCTGCAATTCATGTAGGCATATATTAGTCTTACGTGTCCATTTACATGGGAGAAATATATTCATATATCAGTTCTTTAACGTAGGAAATAAAATAAACTTACATTGAGTTTATCTTTCTCGGATTCTGAAACAGTCACTATGCATCTTGCGGCATCAAACCCATTGCCACTCTTTGCTAAGGCATTTGAGACATACTTCCAGTTCTCTTTATAGTGCCTAAAGTGACGGTCAACTTGAGCAACTGTGACCCCCATAGCAAATTCTTTGTTTAAGGCATCAGCACACTTCATATGATGTAGGCAAAGGGCATCTAAAACTGCATTGAAGTAGCGACTAACAGTCTCTCCCGATCGAATGAACCAAAAGGCAATTGATCTATTAGCCCAGTTTTTACCGACCACATGCATGAACATTGAAATTTGTTCCTTAATTGTAACATGCGAGTGTGTCCACTAACAAACCACGTGTTCTCATATGAGCACACAGCTTGTGAAAAACTACTTTCCGCATGCGCAACTCACCGATACAATGTGCCTCGGTTCCATTAAACAAGCGATTCAACCGTGACTCTCGTTCAATATCTCTATTCAAAATTGGAGCATATTTCACAGACTTTCCTCCCCTTTTCTCGAATTTGAATCATATACCAATAGATGGCTAAACACAAAGTAATAGTAGCAAGAAACCTTGTCCTCCATGTGTGGTAATGAATCATGTAATACTGCAAGAACTTCCTCCGACCCATCTAAAAAAATATATATTTGGCCACCATATTACTTGACCAGGAATACAAAGATAAGCAAAAGTACTACACAAACGTGTCACTCAAAAAACAAAAGAATTTCCGGCATGTGCTTCCAAGAGTAATAAAAAAGTGATGGTATTAAATGGTAGATTAGTAAAGTAATCAAATAAAATTGCTCACGCAAGCACCTAACATTGGGCATGATAAAAGAAATACACATGCATGTATGACGCAACAGGGAACAAAATACAAGCATCCGGCAGAGCAAAAAGTAGCGGCATTACCTTTTCTCTTACGGACGGAGTGTACTTGAGTATCAAACAAAAGAAAAATGTTCGAAGGTCGGATGAGCTGCTGTTGCTGTTGTTGGAAAAGGCAGAGATCCGGATCTGCTCCGGAGGGAAAATGAGGACGATTAGCTGATGGTCGGATAGAGAGGAAAGGAAAAGTGTACAGGAAAGGCACCTGCGAGAGAGAGAGAGGGGGAGCGCACAGCTGGATCTATGGAACTCCCGCCATGGTTGATTCCTCCGGCAGTGTGCCTTCTGTGTACTTGTGAGAAAAGAAGAGAGAGAGAGGAAGGTAACTATAAAGAAAGAGCCGGTAGGGGAATATTGAGAAGTGTGGCGCGCCAGAGAACTTTAGCGCTCGTTTTCCCCGCCGCAACTACGGCGAAATTTTTTGCGGCAAAGGCTGCTGAGTTTGACTAACATTCTGTGGCAGCCTAGCGTTAGTAATAAACCAAACACTAGCTTTAGAACATGTGGCTTGCCTAATCTTAGTTACGGCAGGCTTAGGTAGGTAACCAAACAGGCTCGTGATCCACGCGCTGGAGCAGCTCTGCTCACTCCCCAATTCGCACCGCGGGTTCTAACGGATAGCAGACGTCCGGCTTGTCGCCTTCCGTTTCCGCCACCACCGGCCTCGTCTTATCATCCACCACCGGCCGCCGGGACCACAAAAAATGGCCGCGGCGGCAGGCGCGGCCTCGTCCCTCTTCGCCTCCCCTTCTCCTCGCCGCCTCGCCTTTCCTCTTGTGGCCGCCCCCAAGACCGTCGCGCTATCGGCGCCGCGCCGCCTGCCGTGCCCGCTCGCGTCGTCTGCTCCAGGTCCGCCTCCTCCGCCCGAGGAGACCGAGAAGCCGGACCCGATCAAACTCGCCTTCGCTCGAGCCGCTGCCTACAAGAAGGAGCGGGACAGCCCGGCGCCGGCGCCGCCTCCCACGCCCCCGCCTCCGCCGCCGCCGACGACATCGCAGCCGCTGGCTCCCGCGGAGGGGTCCGGCAGCAAGGAGGCTTTTGCGCGGGCGCTGGAGTATAAGAACGGGAATGGGGAGCGACCGGGCGCGTCCAGTGGCGATTCCGGGCTGCTAGGGGGATCACCGGATTTCGGTGAGTAGGGGTGAATTTCTTCGAGATGAGATATTAATTTGTTGACTGATCACTAGTTGGATCAATGGATAGTTGGATATTGCTGGAATTGTTTGGGGTTAAGTCTTTAAAATGATCCCAGAATATGTTGTTGCATGAAATCAGGATCATGAAATTCCTGGAAAAGAAATTGATACGATCTATGGGCATTTCATTGTCGAATCATTATTTAAGGCTCTTTACCCATGAATAGATGTGATTAACGACTTGTTTTTTATTTGTGGGGTGTCTGGTCTGGTTAGGTCCTGCTGGTGAAAATGTGGAGTAATGCATGCTTCAATGTTGGAGTGTGGTGTCATATCTTTCGTTGCTGATGAACAAATGATACTTATTTTTTTAGGTCAAAATGTCTTATTTAGTCAAGATGATACATTCAGCAAAGTTTCAAATAAAATGGGAACGTACGAATATGATGAGAAAGATTTTTTGGGCCTTGATTTCTTCGAGAAAAAGAGTTATAAAGGTGCAGCACCTGGTCTCACACCAGTTATCGAGCCTTTATCTGATGAAGATTTTCCTGAGGTGGAGATAATAATTGGGGACCCTAGCAGATTTGAGAAGTCTCGTCCCCCAACGGAAACTCAACCAGATAGCAGTGAGTCAGAGAAATCTTCAGATGCAAAAACCAGTGAACAAAATGAATCTGAAAAAGCACTGCCTTCAACTGTTTCTGAACAAGGTCAAGATGGAGATGAAGAAATTTATAAACCTACAGTCCGATCATGGGGAATGTTCCCACGCCCACAAAATATTTCAAAAGCGGTAAGATTTAATTGTATGATATCACTGGCTGATTTGTATTATTTATGGTTCAAGTTATAAAAAGTTCCTAGTTTGCATGGTTTCTTTGATATTCTGCTGAATTGTGAACTGTGATCATATAAAAACTGCAACAACATAAAGATCGTTTTTTTTTTTTTTTGCAAAACATATGTATGTCATTTATTACCACAATATCTTTAAAATATGGCTGGATAAAAGTATTACACGTTTAAATATTGGGTGGCTTTTCTCCCTTGTCAAGTATTGCAATGAATAGTGAAGTTTCTTTATGTCAGAGACAACACAGATGACGATGGTCATAGTTTGATTCCGTTTTGCTGAAATGATATATCTACAACCTTCAACGCATAAAAAATTATTATGCCAATTGGGACCTATCTGGATGCATTATATGAATTTTATTATCAATCCTGAAGGTACTTTTTGCAACTTTCTATAGCCCATCATGTTGCAACTTTCTACTTTACTGCAGTTGTCTCTTTGAATCTCCTTAGTAATTGTAGTTCTTAATCACAGAAGTAGTCAATGATGTCCACCAGGCTATGCAAAGTTTGGACCATATGCTTTTTCTTTTATGAAATTGTCCATCACCAAAAAAAAACATATTTTGAACAATCCACGTCCTTTTTGTGTTTTTTAAGTCATTTTGCTTGTTATTGTACAACAGATGTCATTTTGCTTGTTATTGTACAACATATGTGCTTGTCTGCTAGACTGGTATGACATATTGATATGGACAGCCAGTCTTTCATAGATCACTGAGTAATATTATACCAAACCATTTCTGCAAGATTTTCCTTTCTATGGAACTAGTTGATAATGGCCTCATAAACACTTTTCTTCTATTTCTTTCAATTTAGTAGGCCGATAAATGTTTGTAACCCCTCAAAAACATATTTGTTCTATTTCTTTCAATTTTAGTAGGCTCATACTACATGTCTGTGAAGTTCTGCCACCCTCTTTTGGATCTACCCTTATTTCCCAATGAAGCTGGATTACTATGTAAGATGATTATGTTTGTGTTATGCTTGCCCACATCTGAACGTTTTGCTTCCATTACATTTTCTTTTAGTATGGCGGTGGAAGAAATATACGCCTTGGCGGAGAGACTCTAAGTGTTGAAGAAAAGGCAGCCAAGGATAAGCGCACCAGAGAACTGATAGCTGCATATAGGAATAGACAAAACTTGGTAGTTGACGCAAAGACGAAGGAAGAATGCAATGAGGTACTGACTTAAACGCTCCATTTAAGCTAACTATTCCAATGATTTATATATATGCTCTTATCAGTTAATGTACACGATATCTTTTCCTGCTTATGGTTCAAAACATGATCCTCTTTATTTTATTTTTACATATTTGACCTTTTTACCACATGATCCACATGAAACAATTTTTATATTGGCCATTTACTGTGAGGTTAATGAGACAGTTTTGAAAAAAATATTGTTGTTATTCACCAACATTTCTCATAAAAATGCATGCTTATTGCTTAGATATAGTTTGGTACGATCAGAATCAAAAGAATGGATGTGAGCATTAGCTAACAAGGAAATCTAATTATCCCAAGTAAAGTTTGACATATATTTGACACCAAATGACGCTCTTCTCTACCACTGAAGTGCTATATTTTAGGTGCTCAATTTTTGAATGAGATAAGCATAGTAAGAAAGCAGTTTATACGTGGGTAGTTCTATACCCGCTGATTCCAATAATGATTTTCGTGCACACTGGTGTGCTTTTCAGATGTTCTCTTATATACATGCAGCATTGCTTACTGAACATGGACACATTGAGAAGCCAATTCTCTAATACTAGAATCCTTTGTAAGCAGCGCCTGATCTCACTAGGGAACAAAGACGGGCCTTGTGCTTAGATAAGAGGGCTATAATTAGTTTATAATACACCAAAAATTAATCCATAGACAGAAGAGGAGCTCAGTACTCATCTTCACCTATAGAAGCTCTATCATCCTTGGAAATACAACAATTTTGTTTCAGATTCAGAACTATTCTGTGAAACTCTAGCATCCAAAATAGATTGTTAGATTGTGAATCTGTTTGCCATCATATCATCAAGTTGTCTCTTAAGTAAATAATAAGACATACATTAGATGTCCATATGTCAATTTAATTCGCACTAATGCTTTCATTCTGTTCATTTGAACCATCTGGTCCTTTCTGTCTCCGTTTGTAACATCATGGACCTTTTCAGTTTGATGTACTTTGCTCTGTCTCCGGTTGTATATATAAATATGTAATTTGTAAATTTTGCGTGTTGAAGGCCTTGAGAGAAGGTGATGAGCTGATGAATACTGGAAGGCTTAAACAAGCACTGCCTTATTATGAAAAAGTGATGAATGCTGTGGACTTTAAGGTATGGCTTATATTATGCTGGATAAAAGGTGTTAAATGAATTGGTCAGATATATGTCTCTTGTTCTAGCATTAGTGAATTTTTTGGTTTCTAATGATACATTTTTTACTTTTCAATCGAACTGTTTCCTTAGTGAGTCTATTACTGACAGCTGTAAGTTTTAATAAACATACTCTTTATCCCTGGCCTTTGTGGGTATCATTAAACTTATTTCTGATGTTTACTTTGTCTGTATTTGGCAACTTCCTAGACCTGGTCTGTATTACTACTTGCACCTTTTCGACCCCTTCTGTAGACAAGGTAGCATCTGTACCTGTCCTGGAAGCACCACCCATTTACTGAATTGATTTGGATATGGAGCTTGTTAATTTTTTTAGTGTAGTCAAATTATGTGAGGCGACCTTTCCTCAATTTACAATTTTACCTTGGTCATATTGTATGATGTTCTACAAAATTTCTTATTCTCTTTATCGTTTGCAATATTCTTCTAGTCTGTATGCGTTCCTGCTCTGCCATTGTTTCACTACCGTCATTATCAGTTTCCTGCTATATATTGTTTTACTAATTAAGTGCAGTGCAGACTGAACTTCATGGAAGGGCTGCTTTGCAGTGGTCTATCTGTCTAGATTCCCTGTGCAGGTAGTTCCCTTTGTTCCACACTATTGTTGCCCGGCATCTGTTTGTTCATCATTTTGTATGTTTTTCCTGCTCCAAGTGAGGAGAAATGATCAGAAAGTTCCTAATCCCTTGATTAAATGTACAATTCATGCTCCTGTTTTGATTTTCTTGTATTTTGCCCGTTTGGATTTCAAACCGACAACATGTATGATGTCTACATGTTTCCATATCCATTTATCAACAATACCTTATTAATGTAAATAGATTGGCGTATCTTTATATTATATACCTACAGTTTACCTCTGAATTTATTAGTATGTTTTAAACTAGGTTGTTGGTGGTTTGGATTTTGTATCTGTTGAATTAGTGTTGTATCTGTTGGCTTAGAGTGTTGGTGGTTTTGAGTGTAACTCGCACGGTGCGCTCTATTTGATTTCTCCATGTGCAGATCTTTATTTCACGGATACCTTATTTTGCAGGTCCAGGGAAGCAATGAGCATGTACAGCAAACTGAAGAACCATCCAAACGCTGAGATCAGCAAAAAGGCAAACATGTTCGTGTTCAGCTTCCAGGTTTGTGTGTTGCAGAGTCCTGCGCAATTCCCTTTTACAGCTACCGGTGTTGTTTTAGCTCCGTTCACCCTTGGTTGATCACTGAACATTAATCTGTTTGCCGCGACGTATATGCGAAGGCGATGGATTTCATGAAGGTGAACAGCACACCGCTGCCGAAGACCACGGGCTACGAGACCTACTTCACCAAGTTCACCGGGCAGAAGAATTACTACGCCAGCCTTGAGGAGCCCGACCTGGGGCTCGACCAGGTCATCCCGTACATGCTGTTTCTCGTCTCCCCGATATTTCTTGTCGCGTTCGTCGCCCTGAGAAAGTCGTTCCAGATGTGAATTGAACCGTGAGTTTTCTGGGCATAAGTGCTTGTAAATTGTAAATTTTCTGTGCTCGCCTTGGGCCTTGGCTCGTTCTCGGGCCTTCTCACTTGTCCCTTCCACGTCAGTATCTTGGCAGCGGCAGGTACGTTTGCAGCCCAGAACCTGATTGGGGCGGGCCGGGCCAAATTTCTGCTTCAGCGCTGTTCTGTGACTAAACTTCTCTGCCGTGTGGGTGGCGCGCAGAAATGCTGAAATTCAACTAGTACCACTAATGCACTAGCACGTACTCTAGGATGGAAAAAATTCAGTGCGGACCGTCCGCAAAGCTGCTCTGTACGACCCCGCCCCGATTTGTGACGCGTGGATATCGAAGGGCAGGAGAGGAAGGGGAAGGCTTTCCTCACGCGGATGTTGTCGGCTCCGGACGCAAGCATCGGCTCGGCTCCCGCACGTCTGAAAGAAAAAGAGCCGGCCAAGCCACCAAGACGCGGCGCCGCACTATCAAGTTTTTTCCTATAGAAGACGGTGTTGCCAAGGCGCCATGAAAACCTATGATCCGGCACGGGGCTAGCTACGGATGTCTCCATACTCAAGTTCGCATCCGAGCCAGCTGCGGCCTAATCTCATCGTCATATCAAGATGCGGCCGCCGTTGTCCATATCAAGAATTTATCCTCACGTGAACCTGAATTTGCAATTACTCATGTGTGCTTATTCATCGATGGATTGCATACTGGTTGCTTATCATCCAATCCGCCTGCAAACAATTGCATACTGAAAGCTTTCTAACATATAAGAATTATGCTTTAGTTCTTCGATGTTTCCGTTCTTTGTTGGTGACTTCTCTGGTGGCAAATGGCAAAATGCGGAGGTGGAGGTGAACGGATGCTTGTGACGGTAGATGGTTGAGCCGAGCATTGCAAAGGATGGGATGAGAGGACGAGCTGGGCAGCTGCGACGGAGGAAAGTGCCCCTGCCCACGACCGTGAAGACAGAAAGGAAGATCGTCGTGGCCGCAGCTGTGAGGAGGAGCGCCGGCCAATCTGGATTGTGGATTTGCGTTTTTTTCTCTCTCGACCGCTCTCTACAACTCGTGAGGATCGATAGAGCCTGAGCTGATTGGTGGGAAGGAGGTCGAGCTGATGCCGTCGGCGTGGAGCAAGCTTTTTCTTTGCTGCCGTTAGATCTCCACGTGCCACAAATCCGGATGGGGTCGCATAGAGCATCCTTTGCAGACGGTGCGCACGGAATTTGTTTCCCTCTATGATAGGCCAAACTTCCTCTTTGAGTTGAATTATTTGCGCAGCTCCTTGAATCTCGTGGTTTAACTTTCGGTGGACCATTATTTGGGTTCCCGGCCACACGGCAGCGCCACACATAATAAAAGTTTAATTTATGCAGGAACTCTTCTGAAAGTCTTACAAGCTCGCAAAATCTGACTCTAGCCTAACTTCTTCTATTCACTATTGTTGGTATCAGAGAAGCTTCACAAGGCGTCCGGCTTCTATTCCGCCGCCCACGGCGGACGACGGGTACTGCAGCCGTGTTCCACGTTTCGCTGGCTCTTTCTGGACCGCGTCTAGTACAAAGAATTGCAGACCTTTTTGGCATAAAAACGCAAGGCATAAAAGCTGGTCCATAAAGCTGCTTCGTACTACAGTTGATTGGTCGCCACCGGCTCGGTTTCCTTCCAGAAACCCGGGTCGGTGTAGGAGAGTAGGGCCACCGACCACAGGAGGTGTGGAGCACACGCAGCTCACCCACATTTTCTCGGCCGTTTCGTTTCGTCCTTGGAGGAATTGATGGAGCGCCACTGTTTTGTGGGCCGGACCACACGTTCCTTTCGACCCGATCCGCGGCCGCTTTCCGACCGACCACAGCCTGGTGGGCTGCCCCGCTCTCCTTTTTTTTCCCATAATTCTTCTTCAGAGTTCTGGTGATTCTTCACTTGCACGGATGCTCTCGCACTGCACACGACGGGTTCGGTCAAAGCCGTTGCGAGCCTTGAACGCCAAGAGAAGACGGCCACCAGCTGCTGCTTCGCACGAACGCGGGGGACGGAACGGTGGATGCGGAACCGTTGACAAAAGGCAGTCCCTTCGAAAGGCAGCATCAGCATGTGGTCACCTTATTTGGATTTTATTGTTAGGATGCTTTTCTTCCTGGCGCTTACGGACGCGCGCATCAATCGTCCGTGTAACTAGGAGCCGCTCAAATTAGCTTCCGGTGCAAGCTGCAATTAGTAAACGTGTTGAATGCATTTTTTTTTGTGTGTGTAAAAGAGATGCGGCGCCATGCTTCTCTCCCTTATTTTATCAAGGACCTTTTTGACTCGACGAGTGGATGCTAGTTTCCCTTGCAAAAAACAAGTGGACGCTAAGTTTAATTGAAACATTTCTAGCTTCGTTGGGCTCTCCTATACGACTCATAATATTTCGTATAGAAAAAAAGGAAAAGCCGACTGGTCCAAGTTTATTTATTGAGATGTGCTCCGGTGGTCCTGTTTTTAAATATTGCACGAATCTTAAAGCAGAGAGGTTAAGTAATTTCTTAGGGCCCGACCCTATAGGATCCGTATCCAAGCCCAA
Organism: Chloris gayana; assembly: GCA_031894775.1. NCBI lineage: Eukaryota > Viridiplantae > Streptophyta > Magnoliopsida > Poales > Poaceae > Chloris > Chloris gayana. The sequence goes on from JAUNZO010004953.1 coordinate 10,604, forward strand.
TTCTCTCTAGTTGTGCTATCAGGAAAAGGGGATCCATGATTCACTCGTACACCGCGCCTCACAAGAAAAAACAAAAATCTGCACCTCCGACGAGCGTTCTGGATCCCCGCGAGACCGACAACCACGCGCGCCGCCGGAGGCCGACCACGACACGCCGGTGCGCCTCCTCCTCACCCCGCCGCCCTAATCTCGGTGCTCCCCTGCGCGCCACCGGAGGCCGACTACCACGTGCCTCCTCCTCACCGTCTCCCAACTCCTCCGACGAGCGCCGTCCGCTAGCCGACGGCAACGACAAGAATCGGAGACAAGCCGGTGGCAACGGCAAGAGGCGGAGACCGGCTACCTTCCCCGTCTTCGTCGTAGGTCGCACCTCGCGAAGGTCGGTCCGTACACTCGTTCGTCCACCGCCGTCGGCAATCCGCGCCGTCGAGCTCTCTCCGTTGCCGCCGCTTTAGCTTCATTGTTCTTACCGAAACATGACCCGGCCGGATGCCGGAGCGAGGAGGAGGAGGAGCGAGTCGAGCAATATAGGTGCTTGTTCCCCATTTCTACCATCCGTGCTCTCTCCACACAAAAATCTTCGCTCTTGTCATTGTTGCCGGCTTGCGGACAACGCTCATTTGAGATGGTGAGGAGGAGGCGCGTGGTGGTCGGGCTCGGCGGCACGCGGGGAGCACCGAGATTGGGGGCGCGGGGTGAGGAGGAGACGCACCAACGCGTGGTGGTCGGCCTCCGACGGTGCGCGGGAGAGCACCGAGAATGGGGGCGGCAGGCTCGGGAGGCCTCCTCGATCGGCCTCCGCCGGCGCGCGGGAGAGCACCGGTGCCTCCTCGGCTGGCCTCTTGCGGTGCCAACGGCGAGAACTCGACGGCGTGCATCGGGGGCGGGGCGGGGTAGTGTGTCGCCCGCACCGGGATGGGCGGCGGTGAGGTAAGGAGGAGGCATACCTCCTCGATCAGCCTCCGGCGCCGCGTGGGAGTTCACCGGTGCATCGGGGCGAGTGTGCGGTGCGCGTCTAGGCGCGGGTACGATCGCAGCCGATGCGCTATTTCTCTTGATCCCCTTTTCCCGAAAGGGATCAAAACCGGGCTTGGATACGGGTAGGGTCAGGCCCTAACATTAATTCTGGAATTACTTAATCTCCCTGCTTTAAGATTCGTGCGATTTTTAAAAAGAGGACCACCGGAGCACTTCTCTTATTTTTAAACTTATGGCATGCATGGAGTCTCGAAATTAATACGTACTGTATGGCCTAACCACCCATCATGAATTGTGATGCACAATGACTTGGGTTCTTTCTCTAACTCATGTATTTTCTTTTATAAAATATTACTCTACGATCGATTCTTACACAATTCATATGTTCCAAAGGAAGTAATATGAACGCGACATGTCCTCAAACGTCTATTGTAGAGGCTATGAGGTATTGTGTCGAGGTGTAACATCAGGAGGAGCTACTTTTCTCCTCTACTCACTCTGTCGCATGTCGCATCCGTGGCTCCCTCCACTCGGCTTCAACTATGATGATCTTTTTGTCAGGTTAGACGATGGCAATGTCATATACAGTATTTAGTAAGGACAATAGTGTCATATATTCATTATCTCATCCACATTTTAGAGCAGTACGTAAAATAAAATGGTAGGAGTACCAAGAGCTCAAATTCTAAGGAGTACCAAGAGCTCAAATTCTGAAACGACCGATCAAAAAAAGAAAAAAACATGCATCTATCCTTTATTTGGACTAGCAGTTTTTTTTATACGTCAGGAGATTATTTTTTATGTTACGGGTAGCAATCAATCAATACTGCTAAATATGGTACTACGCCATCATAAGAAAATACCAAATGTATTAGGTCAGTCTTAATGAGAGTGTTATGGTAGTGTCATGAGCATTAAATTTATTGACATGACATGAGAGAGAGAGAAGAAGTGTCATAGAATAAGAGATGAGTGTCATCACCACGACCCTCCACCGATACGGTTCTTAAGAATTTCCTCTTGATAACTGCGTGAAGCCTTGGTACCAGTACGGCAGACTGATTATACAAACGCAGGTGCTCGATCAGAGTAGAGCAACTGACCCGGTCAGTCCACTTGGCAGTGGGAGTAGCCGTTGGAAGTGGATTGACTGTCCGTCAGACAGCACCTGCAGACAACAATTACCCTGGCTCAAATCAGCAGCTTGTCAAGTAGGTAGCGACAACGCACACCAGCGCATCCGCCATAGGAGGAGGTGAGGCGAGGCCCCACCAAATGCAACAAAAGGCCCGGGTCTGCTGCCGAAACCAGAGCTGGGGTTGGAGGTTTGAAACGACTAGCCGTTGGGACCTGCTCACGCAATTCCGCGCGCGCGCACCGCCTCGGGCTCGGGTCTCTGCCGCTCCCCGATCCCGGCTTTGCTGTCCCCGGCTTACCCCAACGGCCGGGCGCTCTCGTCCCGCGACATACATGGCTTTTCTTCGTGTTCGTGCCAACGCGCGTCTCATCACGGTTAAATGTGGCTCCACCCTGCTCCAGGTCCGTGCTTGCTGTGATTCTTTCGGTGCGACGCTGGCTGATTTGTACCAGTGTGGGTGGGCAGCCAGCAGTCAAGGAACACGGATTGGTGTTCGCAATCCAGCAAATCGGCAATCCGCTGGTGACATAAACTACTCACGTATCCGGATCAGTTTTGTCAGTTAGGGATCGCGAAAATGACGTTGCGCCATCAAGCAATCAAGCCAGTCGGCGATGGTCATCGGCAGCGCCGTACCTAATATTCCCTCTAAACTTTTAATAATCATCATCTGCAATACCATATGCAAGCAGCCATAACAGAACAGCTGAACTGAGTATTATATTATTGGTTCCTTCTGTTAGCACGCGACTTTGCGCGAGATGGTCAGGTCAGGTCCACGTCGTACGTGCACCCGCAGTGCCTGCCTCGCCCACCATATCTTCCTTCATCTCCCACCGTCCACGAGACTGATCAGGATGACACGGGTGATTTGGGGCCCTTGTCATGCGCTAATCATTCATTCGATTGTCAGGTTCACAAAAAAACCCAAGAGCACTCGACGACACGCACGGCATCACTTTTGGATGTGCTTCTCGAGTCAGTGAACGGAAAAGGTGTCCTGCAACTAACTGTGCCCGGGTAGCAGTAAGATGAATTGCCGGCACAGAGGTTTAAATTACCTCGACACACCACCTCCTAGCCGGCAACGTCCACGCCTTTTGGCCGTGGAGGAGGATGCTAAAACCCTGCTGCCACAGCATTAGAATTAGAATCTCAAAAAGGAAACGCGCTGGGGCCCACTGATGAGAGCACTATAATTAAAGACCGATTAATCTCGTGAAATCTATTCCAAATCACCATCAGTAATGCGGAATCGAAGTCAGCATCCCTATCTCGACGTCCCACTTCCGTTCTCGGGATCCCGTGTGACAACACACACTCTAGTGGACTAGTAGTAGTACTAAATTGCGGTGTTTATTTCCATTTCGAGTAGGAAATTACAAAAATGCCTTTTGTATTGCCTAAAATATGTGGATTCATGTACTCCATCCATTTGCTAAAGTATAGATTGACTTGTAAATAGTTAAATCAGCATTAAACATTAGTTTACAAAGGGATTATGTTTTACAATTATGGTGCAATATTAGAAAAATCACATTCTTTTCGAATAAACAAGAATTGACTTGTTGCAACAATTTTTTTCAAAGAATTGGAAATATAATTATATCCCAACTTTTTTACGCGGATATGTACTGATGGGATTATTAATCTGCCATAATGGTAAAAAGATTTTGCTTTCACCTCATCATCTTCTTCTTGTCCTGTAATAACGCACCCATACAGAATGAAATAAACCTTAATCATGGTACAATGCAACAAAAGAACCAATTTGGTACTGTATTAAAGATGGACTTGCAAGTACTCTACTACTAATAACGGCACTTCAATGCTCTACGTGCCATAAAAATCCTACCAGCAAACTTGCCACCCGTTACGAAGTACAACCCCCAAATCGTTCCAATCAGTTTCCTCTCAACTTTCAACGCCAACTAATCAAAGCATCCTTCAAATGGAGACACGTCAATTCGAAAAGTCGGGGCACAGCTTTCCTCACAGAATTGGCGATCACAGACGATACGGATACACCCCTGTTACCAAAATTTCTCAAAGATGACGGCACCTTTGAGCCGCCCACCCACTCTATCCTGCCGCTAAACCCATCGCCTTCGCACACAAAACACCTTTGTTTCCTTGCACCTTTTCCTTGTGCTCTCCTCGCCATCAAGCATGGGCTTGCCCCCACTAAATCCTTCCTTCTCCCAGCTCCCAACCTCCTTCCTCTCTCCCCTCAAGTTCACATCACTTTTGCTTCGCATAGCCTTTGCTTTCTTGCCGTCCTAGCGCATTCAAAGGAAGAAGCCAAGGACTCCACGCAAGCCTTCAGTTTCAACAGGCCGAGACCTTTGCCCCCTGACCCGCTCCAAGCCAAGGAGAAATCCAAGAGAAGGAATTCGAGAATCCCTCGCCGGTGAAGTAGCGCGGCCATGGTCCGGAGTAAAGATGTGTCCAAGAAGCCCAGGGACTCGCTCCTGACGCCGCCGTCCAAGCTCAGGGGCGCCGGATTCCTGGACGAGGGACGCCGGCCGGGAAACCGCGGCGGCGCGGCCATGTCCCCGGCGCCGGCGTCCGTGCCCAGCTACATGCGCGGCACCAGCAGCTCCGACGCCAAGGGCGGGCGCCGCCGCGGCGCGCGGCACGCGGCGACGGCGGCGCCGGCGTCCGCGTCGCCCGCGCGGCGGCGCAGGACGCCGGCGGCGGTGCGGGTGATGCCCAGAGGCAAGGTCCTGTTCCCGGAGCCCGAGGCGCCGGGATCCTCCGGGCCGGGCCTGGGCCGGGCCACGTGCTCGTCGACGCTCAAGGGGCCCGGTTCCCCGACGCGCTGGACCTCGCGCCGGGCGCCACCGACGCCGAGGGCCCCGCCGCGATGCGCGTGTGCCCCTACACCTACTGCTCCCTCAACGGCCACGCGCACGCGCCGGCGGTGCCGCTCCGGAGCTTCCTCGCGTCGCGCCGCCGGCTCATCAAGACGCAGCAGAGCATGAAGCACAAGGGCGTCTCGGCGTTCCGTAAGAAATCGGGGGAGAAGAACGGCGGTGGTGCGGTGGCCGCCGCGGCAAAGATCGCGCCTTTGATCGATGATGAGGCGGTCGGCGACTTCTTCGTCGAGGTGTACGCCGGGCCGAGGGTGAGCTCGGACATGAGCTGCAGCGACATGTCCGTGGACGAGACGGACGACGCGACGGTGCGGAAGATGGAGTTCGTCGTGTTCGATCGGTGCGGCGCGGACGAGGACACAGAGAAGGGGAGGATCTTGTCTTTTGCGGCAATGGTGACGGGAGGGTGGAGGAGAAGCAGGGTGCCTGCAGGGACAGTTCATCCGTATGCAGTGATGCAGTGATTTCTGGCGATTTCATCGAGGAGTTGCCGTGGATGCGGTACCATGGATCCGAATACGATAGCTTGGATGATGGGATCTCGGAAGAACAGAGGGCGAGAGATGATGCGATTGATGGAGCACAGATTTCTGAAGAGCAAGAAGACGCGATTGATCTAGCAAAGATTTCTGAGGAGCAAGAAGATGAGATTGATCAAACACAGATTTCTGAGGAGCAAGAAGATGAGATTGATCAAACACAGATTTCTGATGAGCAAGAAGAAGGTAACCGCAACGAAAGAACATCTGGTAGACCAGGTGATGAGTGTGGACAGAAGATTGCTGAAGATCTTGAAGCAAATGATGAGGATACCATCTCAAATTTGGTGCTTGGATCAGAGATTGCTTGCAGGGTGGAGGCCCGCCAGGCCGCATTGTGTCCTGGGGAGTGTTCTGCTGGACAAGCAGAAGAGAAGTTCTCTGACGCTGTTGACAAATCGGAGATCCCTGATCAAGAAGTATCAGGAACAGTGGATAGTAGTATCCTTGAAGAAAGGTGCGTTGAGGAGGCTTCAGCAGACCACGAAGGAAAAGATGCTGTGTCCATTGTGAAATCTGATGATGGATCAGAGATCACGCCAGATGAAGGATCTGAAATGGAGATTTCTGAGGATACTACCTCCAACAGATGCAGAGAGGAATTTTCAGAGGAAGTAACCTCTAAAGCTGCCATAGCAGGTAAAAATTCTTACATCCACACAAATGATGTTTCAGATTTTGACTTTTAGAAATTTCATTTAATGACTTCAAACAATTTTTTTGTACTGCAGATGAAGTGTTCGGACAACATGCCAACATTGCAGATGAAAGCTTTGCAAATGATGTATTTGAACAAGATGGCAGCACTGAAAATACCCAAAGTGATGCTCAAGAGGAATTGGGTATCACAACGAGTGAAACTGAAAATACTTCTGAAGGATCTGATATTGTTTACAGCATTGTGGATAGCATGAAAGATGCTCAAAAGGAAATGGAGATTACCGAATCCCAGTTGGAAGAATCTTGCAAGACATCTGGTGATGCTAATGAAAGCAACTCAGACAATATCTCATGTTTTGATGATGATGATGCTCAAACGGAACAGAAGATTACCACATGCATGCCAAGGGATGCATCAGTAGAGTCTGTCAGTCAAGGAAGCAGCCCAGATGGTAAGACAGAGTATGTTGCAGATGGTGCTATGGGACCAGAAACTACCAAATGTAAGTTGGAAGGTGCTTATAAAGAAACTGTGATGGATCAAGAAGCTGTAGAAGATGATGACTCTGTACATCTCAGGGATGATTCACAAAATGATGGAGCTAAGCAGAGTGATAACTCTATAAGTGTCCATTCACAAAATGCTTATAAAGAAACTGTAATGGATCAAGAAGCTGTAGAAGATCATGACTCTGTATATCTCAGGGATGATTCACAAAATGATGAAGCTAAGCAGAGTGATAACTCTATAAGTGTCCATTTTGACACTCAAAATGGATCCAACCATACCACAAGTCAGCTGGCACTTGGCATCAGTGAGGAAACTGAAAATGAACCCGAACTTATCATATGCCAACCAGAAGATGTTTCTGAAGAATCTGGTATCAGTCAAGAATCTGATCACGATGGTTGCTCTGCATATGTCATGGATGTTACTCAAGATGAATATGAGTTTACGAATTTTAAATCAGAAAGTGCTCAAGAAGAGGAGTTTATCATGGATGTTAAAGAAGACAAGGGCAAGGGTAACAGTGCAGATTCTCAAAAGAAGCTGGAAAACACAGCATGTGTATCAGATGGTGCTTCTGAAAACCCTGCTACATCTCAAGAGGCTGATGAATCAGAAAGTGCTCAAGAAGAGGAGTTTATCATGGATGTTAAAGGTAACAGTGCAGATTCTCAAAAGAAGCTGGAAAACACAGCATGTGAATCAGATGGTGCTTCTGAAAAACCTGCTATGTCTCAAGAGGCTGATGGGCATGTCAATACCGTAGATTCAGGTCACAGTGCCCAAAAGGATAATAACATTCAGAAATTGGAGGCTTTTGAAGATACTCAAACTTCTGAAGAAAGTAATCAATTGTTCAATGTGGAAATACCAGAACCCAAAAATGATTGCACGGCTGAAGGCCATGAGCCCGAGAGGATAGCACCAGAAGTTACTGTTGCAGAAGAGCCTTCTGTTGATGATATATGCGATGCATTCAGCGGGATGAACCTCAAAGGGGATGTATATTTTGATCTTGATGAGTCCCCAACATGCCCGAGGAATAAATTGATAATTTCGAGAAGAAGGAGAACACCTGAAGAGGAGGAATACATGCGAGGTTTTAATCCACGGGCACCCAATTTCCTTCCTCTGGAATTGGATCCAGATGCAGAAAAGGTTGACCTCAAGCATCAAATGGTGGATGAGCGAAAGAATGCTGAAGAATGGATGATTGATTATGCGCTTAGGAGGGCAGTGACTAATTTAGCTCCCGCTCGAAAGAAAAAAGTGGAACTTCTTGTTCAAGCCTTCGAGACTGTCCTACCACATGAGGAGGATGATAAGAAAAGCATGACGCCCCCAAGGCCTGTCCAAGCCTGCAACTGATAATTTTATAGGTAAGAACAAATGTTAAGAATGTTATTTACTAGCAGCAGTTTTGTGGTATAGAATCTATATGTTAACTTGTTTCTTTAATGTTGCTGTATCTTTTGCAGTTAGTGGCTACACTAACAGCGTTCTTGATTCGCAAGCTACTTACTTGGAGGTCACTGCAATATTTGTGCCAGAGACCTACTCCAGTTTGAATGAGAGCTACTTACTGTTTGTTAGAGATCACTACAGATCTCTAAACTGAGTTGTTGAATAGGAGCTCACTCCCGCTCCATAAGGAACGATAACTATCATTGCTGATCATATCCACTTGCTGAGCTGCAAAGGGACTAGCTCGGCAGCCTATTGCTGTAGGTAGTTTCAAGTGTGTATAAATGTCTCGTGTGCGAATGTCTGATTTGTACTGATGGTGTTCGGAGACTTGAAAAATGTCAGGGTGATGAGGTGCATGCTTTTGACCAATAAAGCTCTTATTGAGTGCACATTTGTTTTTACTGAGAATGATATGTACATATTTGCATATAACATATTGAGATGTGTCTCTTCTGAGTGTTCCATCTGTTTCAGCATTACATATTTTCTGCTTCCTGAAAAACATTCCACATTCATTGTTATATGCAACAACGAAGGTCCTGTGTTTTTTTATTGTGAGTCTTTTTTTTCCCGGAAATCTTGTGAGCTCTATGATATTAGGTGGAAAAAACTTCCTCCAGTCCGCCAAACCCGCAAGACATTGGATTTTAGAAACTTGCCAGGGATTCAGTTAGGCGGTATGTTGTCATTACTGAATCTTGTGACGGTTAGGTGGCCGTTGACAGTTAAGCGGCAACTTTCAGCGACTCCAAGTTTTGGGAAGAGGTTACATTAGCCAATCTGACAGTTACAGCTTAAAAGTTCGAATTCTGGAACACTACGCGCTGGTGGTTATCCATTTAAGCAGCATTCGTTCAAGCTGTCTCCATCTACGCTGACGCAGACGGACGGAGCCAGACGGCAGCCGACCACGAATTTTCCGATGTGATGTGGTCCAAACACTCAGCTTCTTCGATGGTTATACCCTCATTTGTCTACCGTGTGTTACATGAGTATACAAGCTTTCAAATTTCAATACAGAATAACCTTCCATCTGTTCTTCAACCGATGGTTCAGATGAGCACAATATTATTGCAGGCTAATTTGCAGGGATAGCATTCGTGATTTTTTTCCCCAGACTTCAGGTTTGAGTTCTTTCATAGAATTGGAGGGAAATCTGCTGCTATGTATTGTTCGTGACAGAAGCAGAAAAATCACGTCCACGTACTGTTGATACAGAAATATCACTAGTTTTACTTGTATCAATGTATCAAGAGAATGACAAAAAAGGCCCAGCTTCTGCTAAAAAAAGGGATCAGTTTACAGTGGAGGTATTTGGACCAAACATGTCCCTAAGGTATCTGGTTAAGTAAAATGAAGAGAGTAGATCCTGCAAAAAATTACAGCAACTCTCCATACAGTCCAACTTTCGGTCCTTTCAAGTGTATTTGAGGCCAAGAATAAAACTTGCAGAGCTTTACACCGAACTGACTACAATAAAGGTATTTTTTTTTCAAACCTTTACACTGCTGGGCAGGCTGGGCATTCCATGTCGAACCTTTATGTTGGGGCATCGGTGCAACAGTGACATAAGATCTTTTGACAAGTTTCTGACTGTTCCAAAGTCCTCAGCTCTATCCACTTCTGATGCCATTTGCTGCTCCCTTACCAGGCAAGCGTTCACCTTGTCAATGCTGTTCTGAAACAATTGAAGTGCACCATCCGCAGAAATTTCTTGTACAGAGTTGTGCAGATCCTGTAGTTCTCCTCTAAACTGGGCATCCGGTATCAACTTTTTCCCCAAGCTGTTGGGAAGGCTAGTACATGCACTGTTGAAATTGCAACAGAAGAATAATGCAAATGTTACAACAATTAACAGAATAGCCTTTGCTGCCTTTCTGGCATCCTGCAGCTAGAATTATGAAGCAATATATATAATACCTTGTAATACCCCGAACATGGCCCCACTTGTGACCATCTTGAACAGATTGCCTGAACCCAAAATTGAAGCCCTCTTGAGCTGAATCCTTCTGTCCTTCTGTAATGCCATCCCTGTAACCAATCTAAACGAAGGCCACATCTCAAAGGTTTTAAAGATAGAAAAACTGCCAACAAAAATCCATGATCTGACAGAAACACCTAATTCACCATGTGAAATTGGTTCTTCCTGTGAATCCACTCTCGAGTTATTGGATCATCGAAATCATCGCCCCATACGTCATCTTGCTCTGCAACACCAACACTGCTTATTCTTGTGATCCACAAATATTTTTGCAAGCTTCAGATCAAAATGAAACCAAGATGCAATTTTCAGTTACTGCATAAGGAGCATAAAACGGTCTGTGTAAACAATCCCTTTTCCATATGTAGAAACCAAGTAAAAAACCAAGAATGTTGACAGTTTTGGTAGTCTAATGGAGGCCAAAAAGCATTATGCCCCTTTCTGGATAATGAGTGTTCAATCTAACCTTAGTGCTAATGTCTTAGTGGCAAAAGTTTTCGTTGAAGGTTGGGTACATTGAAAGAATGACAAAAGCTGGAGAACATGTGCAGTGGAGTTGTTCTCAGTAACACCATGTTGGAGAAGTGAAGAGGCAAAATATTTTGAGAGAAACAGCGATGAAATTGAAGAGGGTGGTGCAAAACTTATCTGGGGTTTCAGGAAACTGGATGCCAACCACAGGATATGTGGCAATGTGTTGACGCCGGTTTTTGACCAAGGGACCCATTGTCAGCGACTATAGGTCAAAAGACGGCCGCATGGACGAGTAAGAGGCGCGTCCCTCCCGGGAATCGTGCGCGGATGCCAACAGAAGAGCATAATATTGATGGGCCTGGCCCACGTTGTAAAATTAGAAATAATAGTTTAATTTTGGAAAAAGATCCTAGTCGGTTAGGAAATCGGCCCGAAGAGGGTCCGAGTAGGATTCTTTGTGCCGGGTATAAATATGTACTCGGGTGTAACATGTAAACTCGATTCACATCCAATACAACTTTCGGCGCATCGCCAAACCCTAATTTTCTGTCAAGTATCTACTGTTTTGCGCGGGGATCCTCGGGGCTCCGGTCGACGATACGTTGGCTTGATAAGGTAATTATGTTGTCTAGTTCTCGGCGCATTGTTCGTAATTAGATGGCTTAATTACTAGTTATCCGGCGACCGGATCTGTTCTTGATCGTCGTAGTGAGTATCGGCCGGGATGAGTCAAGTCGACCTGGTCCGGGCTCGTGGTGGAGGTAGTTTGACTTGTCCTGCCTCCCCGTCCCAGCCTTTGCTCGCAACGCCGATTGGCTCGGATCCGGTCGTCCGAGTCACGGTAGCCGCTATGAGAATTCTTTTACATCTTGGCCGATTCGATCGTGCGGACTCGGTTGACGTGTCCTGTGTTTGCCTTTGCGATAGTTGACTTGTCCTAGGCGCATGCAGCCGATTGGCTAGGGTGTAAATCTACTTTCATAGCTAAGGCGTTTATGATTGTGCTTGTCCTGAATCGGCCGGGCGTGCGCGTGCCGTTAGATCTGGTCCGATCGCGTACCATCGGTTGACTTGTCCTGTTGGAGCGACCGGTCGATTCGAGATCTGCGTGGTTGTATTTGTCTTACTGTTCTTTCGGAGTGTTTAGCCGATTGTTTATCACGTTCATTAGCCGGTTTTTTATGTGCAATTGGTACCGAATCTGTTAAAACTGCCTTTGAACCTGAGTTATTAGTATGATTTCGTTGATCATCATTATACATCTAGATAGATCTAATAACTCACTGTTATAATCGATGGCAGAATCGGCCGGATGCCCGATCGGCCGATTTATTACTCCGATTTGACGATTAAACCATCTTTTTGCTATCAAATTAATTACATCCCATTAATAATTACCTTGTTTATACTTTATTCGATAATGCATCCCTGCAAAGTCTTAATGATTTGATTGTTCACCGACGAAATCGGCTGCTAGCCACCGATCGCATGTTATAGCGTCGGCCGATTTCGTATCATTTGTATCACAGTTCGCTTGCCTGGCATTTAATACATAAATGGATGGGCCGTGCTGTTCTCCGTCGATGGCCGATTCTGTCTATCTTACGCTAGAATCGGCCACGGCTGCACATCGGTCTATCTAGGCCGATGACCCGGAATTTTACACTTTTTATTGTCTTTGTTGGTTTGCAGGAAAACATCTGGCACGCACCAGCGCACACGAGAATCGGCGAGCCGAGCCGGTCCGTTGGGAGCACAGGGCCCTGCTTGAGCCGGGGTTTCGGTGGACTCTCCGGACAACGGTGTATTGGCGACTTTTGACGTCAACACAATGATAGGAAAGAATTGATGTAATGCAAAATTTACGAGCTTTGCTCTCCAGGTTACCTTTTTCTGTAACAATTGTTTTTTTGTTGCTGCTCTTGAGCTTTCTGTAGGCGCTAAAAATGCATACTGTCATTGTTGCCAACGTGCTGTGGCCTGTTCTGTTATCTTTAGATAGAAGGCCATGGCCCTGCTTTCTGTAGAAAGCCGAAGCAACAGAGTATGCTGGGGTTGCCTGCTTACAAAGTCTGGCAAACGTCCAAGGAAAACCTACTTACAGGCCTGTTCTATTATGTCAGGAGTGAGGAGACGGGGCAGATTGGCCCTAACAAAAACACCATTGGTACAGAGGTTTGCTTCAGGCAAGACAAAAGGCCACTAATTAAGCATCAAGGTCAGCATGCTGGTTGACACACTGATGTAAAAAAGGTAAATAAGGCTACTCACAATGGGAGTTTCATTTTCAATAAATGAGCTGCCATGTAAGCAATTTTGCTGATGTGGCAAGAAATTAATAAAGAGAGAGAAGAAAGGGGTTTCATCTAACTGTTTCCAAGACATTTCTCTCTTGCATGTGTTACCTAGGAAACAACAAAATGAAACTATGCATTGCATGAGGTATTTCATTCACCTTTGTTGCTTATGTGGCACCTTGGAAACAATGAAATGAAACTCCCAATTGGGAGTAGCCTAAAGAGAGAAATTATGAATTTTAGAGACGACGACAGTAATTAATATCAATGCGTTAGCGCTCTAGTATTGAAACACAAAGGTCAAGATTCGGGCAAGGAATGACTAATAAGTTTTCTACTAACAGAAATGCGTGTTCTTTACAACTGAAAATGTATTCCACCTGTTCGCAAAAATAAATAAAAAAATTCCACGACTGTGCACAAAATTATAAAATTATCAATACAGAAACCGTCGGCTTACCCGAACTTTCAGCAGGACTGAGGAGCTCTTCTGGGTCTTGCTGAAGCATCTTCTTGACCAAATCCTTGTCATAGTGCGCTATATTGAGGACAGGGTGCATACAATACAACGCAGCTGCGCAGGGCTGGAGCCCTCCACGTTCAGGTGTCGACCCCTTAACAGATCAGGAGCAGGAGGCTAGGAGCACAACTCAGGCCGCCGAACCAGAGTCACCGGCTCGCTGCCAGCAGTCCTGGACTCCTTTGCTGGCCAAGCCTCGCGTCATCAGCACGCACCGCCATCCGATCCTCCCAAGTCCGAGTGCAACTAACCTCAACTTCCGATCCGACTCGGTCTTGCGTTCGTTGATGACAGATATAAATCTGCTCCCCGGCTCTTTTCCCATCCACACAATCAACACAGGAGCAACAACAATCAACCTAGTTTCAGGCTCTCTGCTCGCGGCCAACATCGTGGTCACCCTAGCTAGCGCACAACACGCCGCCGTTCCGTTCCCGCAGCCAACATCAGGAGATCATGGAGATGTCGTCCAGCAGCAGCAGCAGCGCTCCGTCGCCATGCGCCAATGGTTGCGGCTTCTTCGGCTGCCCGAGCACCCTCAACATGTGCTCCGTCTGCTTCACCAAGCACCTTCACCAAGCCACCGCCGCCAAGTCCAATAAAGCAGAAGCCGTCGTGACGGAAGAGAAAACAGCCGGCGCCGCGCCAGCAGCAGCAGCACTAGCACGAGCATCCCTGACGGACGCCGAGATCAAGAAGATTCAGCACGACGATTGGCTGCGGCGGACGAAGAAGGCGAACGAGAACTCGTACTACAAGAACAGGTGCGCCGAGTGCTACAAGACGATGGCGCTGGCGTTGCGGTTCAAGTGCCGGTGCGGCAAGACCTGCTGCCTCCAACACCGCAACTCCGAGGCGCACCACTGCGCCTTCGACTACCAGCGTGCCGGCACCATCTCCATCATCCGCGACAACCCGCTCGTGCAGGCGGACAAGCTGCCTGATCGGATATGATGAATTCTCATCCATGTTGTTGGGACGGTGGTGAAGAGCGACGATGCCGCTTCTTTCTCTCCCTTGGCGACCAGACCAGTCGTCCAACAAGTTTTAGCTTGGTCGTTCCTCTGTTCCAGATCATAAGATGTAGCCTTTTCTTTATTCGAGATGTGATTCTTGTAATAGCTGGATTTGTTCGCATTGGAGAACATAAGCAATTATTGGTTATTCCAGATTCATGCTCGTCATGTCTAATTCCTTGTTACTTCATTGATTATCTCCTCGTGTTTTATGTAATGAGCATATGCATGCGAATTGTTTCTCTTCTCGAGCTATTAGGGATGACATGTTTCAGAGATTAGAAAAACGATGACATGTTTCTCTCTCCCGCCCTTTCTCCCCCTTGCAAATTTCAGTAATTTCAGCAATTTCAGTCGATGGCATCCCGATGGAACCAACCGGCGGTCGAACGTGTGGTTTCTCCTGCGGTGTCCAAGGCATTTGATCTGAAGCGATCTCCAGCCACGCATCAGGGTACAATGGCCGTCTGAGGTGCGTGCATTCAAGAAAAGAAACATGTCCGTCACTCTTGGCTTCTTAAGCTCATCACATGTGCGCGACACATTAGATCCTGCAGAGACTGCGTGGCGGCTTCTTCGGGTACTGAAATTGCTGAGATGTGCTTGCTCTGGCATGTTGGAGTATCACGGTGCGGCGATAGGGGACGTGCTGCGTGTGTGCGTGGCCGCGTGTATTAGTTGGGTTACATCCGGACCAGCTGGGCAGAGTTCCCATACGTCACCACTCATCGGTCGTTTGTTCTTCAGTGATAACGTACTCTTTCCCTGAGAGCTGTGCAGGCTTGTAGAATACGGTCTCAGATTGATAGCTTGTCACCTTTTTTTTTTCCTTGTAACCGTGTTTCACTGAAATTATGGTCCTGTGAACAAAAGGCTTTTTGCAGTACAGGAATATGGAACATAAGAATAATAGTAACTCCATTAAAGCACTACCAGAAACATGATGGATGGCTAAAAATAAAAATTTATGGCGGCGGAAAAGGAGCTGCACCCCATCGCCGTCCGTGTATCACCGTGCTTGTTGTAGAGGTGCAGAAAGAGGCCGCCATAATCATCGGACCTGGCCCAACTTTGCCGATCTGCTCACCAGTGACTGAGGAGGGGAGAGAGCCACATGTCGGTCGCCACCCGTGAATGGGTCAGGCCACGTGCGGGGTAGGGGCCAACGTAGGGGGCTCCTCCTCTCCTGGGCAGCACTGGGGAGAGAGAAGAGAGAAACGACATAGGAGGCGGTGGCTAGGGTGGGGACGTGTGGTTCTAGTAGGGTTCGCTGTTTATTTATATGGAGTGTTGTTTCGTGGATTAGGCGAAAATATGGTATGCGTGATAGTTGTAAAATTGGACAGCCACTACAGATGATTTGGACTATAAGAACAGATTTATATTGGGCCGCTCTATAAAATTTGTGCTTCTGCTGCTATAGTGAACTTTTCTGCTAGTGAAGGCGGTACGGTGCTTAACTCCGATATGAACTGGACTAACTGGAGGCACGGTGGTAGCGGCGGAGTGAAATGGATCTGAGCTCTGGAACATTTGAGTATAGCGTTGTAAGTAAAAGCAGGTGCAGTTTACCTGTTCTTGAGAGCAGATAGAATGCTCCATAGCAGCACGCTAGAGGAGGATAAATTAAGTTGCCAACTTATCGTTTCATTTTTGTTGAATAGAAGGGGAACAACACACCTAGTTTTACTAATGACCCTACCTTCAGTTGATTGTGTACTTCACCTCCTCTTTGGAGTATGACAGATATGAATAATGGAGAATGCATTGAGTACATCTACACTGTTGTGATCGGTTTTCTCGAACCCTATATGCATGCTCGAGTATAAATGTTTTTTGGCATGTAATTGTACACAACTGCATGCCAAAAAGATACCCAGGGGTAAGAATTTTAGTTCCAGGAATGAAGATGGAATCGAGTCTCACACTACAACTGAACTAGGGCATTCCGCTCTTTCCATACTTAAACCGGCTTGAACTCACTACAGGAAAACGGCTGTGTGCCGAGTGCCTGAGCCTTTGCCGAGAGCCAAATCTTGGGCACTCGGCACACAAGCCATTTGTCGAGTGTCTATCTTAAGACACTCGGCAAATCCCTGTTTTTCCGTAGTGACTAATTGCGTGTCTGCTCACCAAAAACGCTTAATGTAGTTCAAAGTGGGATGAGAAGGTAGACTATGCATGATTTCTTATACAGGACAATGTTGTATTTCCAGAAGCTCTCGTTATGAAAGTAACCCGCAAGTATGGATTTAAAATTCTATATGTCGCACAACAGCTTTGCCATAACTAACAGGAATTATTTACAACAAAAACTGAAAATTCTTAGACAAAAAAAGTTTGTTTACTTCTGTATATTGTACGGATTTACCAAAATCTCAATCTCTATTTCTATCTATCTAAACCGTGTGCAGTTCTCTTGCACCTGATTGGCTAGTTATTTTACACCATTGATTTGAGAATCATCATTGAAGATTATTTCCACCAGATGCCAAATTTCACACCACACAGTTATTGTAGATCTAGAGACTTCACGTCCTCATCTTCTAGCAACCCATCTCCCCCTGCTCCCGTGTTCTTGAGACATCTCCAAGGCCAAGTTGGCCAGCTCTTCTTCGTCAGTTAACTGGTTAACTCATGCAAGATTTTTCTCCTGCCCAGATGCAGCTGGTGTTGTCTTGCTTATAACTGATGGAGGCATTGTCAATGGCTCAGTGCCCATGTCGGCCGGTATGTCGGTTTCATCCAATCCAGATGTTGTAAGAGCTCCAAAAGAACTGGTTGCGCTGCCATGGAAGATGCAATATTGCATAGTAGTGGGGTAGGGATAGAGAAGCTAAGCCTTCACTCAAGTTGTTCGATTGGATGGATATGAAACCTTTTCCCTTCTCTAACTTGAGATGAATTCTTCTTGCTGAGCATTATTTTTCTGAGTAATCCTACATGAATGGAAACTCAACAATCATGCACAAAAGTGTTGTATTTTGATTTAACTCGAAACACATATTCTGAACCAAATTGCCACCAACAGTATTTTGACTGATTCAGAGATCCCTAAACAAGTTCGCTAATATAGCAATAACTACAACAGTAGCCCTTGCATTTTCATCACTCCAAACAAATTCACGTCTATCTTACTGTTATAAACACTACGAGAAATAGAAAGTTTGTCGAGTGCCTAGGGCACTTGGCGAAGTCCAGTGAAAGCGTTAACGAGTGTTACACTCGGCAAAGCGTACTTGGCAAATAAATACTCAGCAAAACTCTCTTCACCAAGTGTTTCCTATCGCACACTTCAGAAAAATATATAAAAAAACACCCACGCTTGGGTTGAATTCAAGCGCTGAGCATGTAACAAGAGAGATTCCAGTGCCCGTGACGCGACTCGACATTTTCAAGTACCCACCACGTGAATCCAAAGTTTTCATGCTCCAAGCACGCGAAAATAAAGCACCACAGTACGCCATGACATTTTTGTGCTTGCACCGCTCGAAATCGTCCTCTGTCCTTTCCTCATGTGCTACCACAGTGCGAAAATGCTTTTTTGAGCGTGTAATAACGCACAGTAGACAGTAATAATACAGGGCTTTGTTCAATGTGTATTATTTCGCTATTTTCAATATTATTTCTGCAATAAGGAAAAATAATAATATTATTTAAAAAATAAAAGTCATCTATATTTGATAAAAAAGTATAGAACTATCTTGAATGTTTTCGCATATAAGAACAACTGTTTTTTAAACTCGTAGACACTTGTCATGTTTATTCGGATTTTTTCTGATAGGAAACGAGACCTTACATATGTACGGCAGAAGTCCACGCCGTCCTATGAATGTCATCAGGCCGATTGGAGTTGCCAATCGCTCAAACACAATTTTGCGCATCTACTATATATCGTTTACGTATTTGAATAGATAGCCGGTTTCCAGAGCCAAGACAGAGCATCGTTGCACCAAGGCTCAACCAGAAGCTTGTGAAGGTCAAACAAAGCACAGATATCGTTGGTTGCCGTCGCCGATAGACAAACATCACAAATCTTTGTGCTTTGCCGGTCGTAACCCCATCTAGCCGACCATCGCTGGAAATTACTACGTGAAGACTACAGCACGCAATTCCATACGAATAGCCCCAGACAAGACGGAATAAACTAACAATCGGAGGCAAGCGATCGGAAGGGTTCGAGAAAACGGGCGAACCCGGAGAAGCAGATGAGGCCGGCCGAGGAACAGGGAGACGCCGCCGCCGGCGAAGAGGGGGACAGCGCGCGGGACCAGAGCGTACCCCACCGCTGCCGCTGCCATCTTGTTTCCCTCCCTCCCTCGCAATCGCAAGTTCGCAACCCGGCACGGTGGTTCGCGAGCCGCGGCGCGATCGTGAGCTCCGCCCCTTGAATACCGCTGGTGCAGTTTAGTACCGTACCGCTCGCAAAACAATTCCACGTGGCGGATAAAAGGAGGGGTTTACGGTTTGCTTCGCCTCGACCGGGGCACGCGGTAGAGAGAAGGATGTGGCATGGTGATGCAGCATGTCATACCTGGCGGCTCTCCTAGAGAGCTAGCATGCGGCAAGCATATGTGTGCACTAAGGCCCGTGTTCTATACTCTACTGTACACACTAAGGTTTCGTTTTTTAGCGTCGTTGGATAAGCCCACTCCGCTTCATTGTTGTGCCTTTTACTGTCCATGCTCTGCATAGATATTCTAACCCATCGTCACACATCCTCTTCCTGATGCTCTGATCTGGCATGCATGCTTCTCTTTTACTTTCCTGCTGGGTACATTAGTTTGAACAGACTCTTTTAGGCTCAATTCCATAATGTTTATTATCTTTTGTGTTGGTTGCCTTAATACCTCACTAGAAAGATAGCACGACCTTACCATGCCACCGAATGGCCTACCTTTATTAATTGTATAAGGAAGAATATATTTTGGTTATTTGAGAAGAAATCTTAAAACAAAAATATAACATATCATATGTATAGTGGTATCCACCAATTTTAAGAAGATATAAATTCTGGTTGAGAATATAGAATAGTTGTTTCTGTTCCCTTATACTAAAAGCAAAAATATTGATGCGTCATCCAAATTGTTTGTTATGAACTGCATAGGAATCAGGATACTTTTGGTGCCTTTGAAAAAGAAAGGTTGAATGGCAAGTGTTAAATTACACATTGATGCTACTCCATGATAATATTTTTTGAGCCCGCTTCTCCCTTAGTGAATATGCAGTTGTATGCTCTAACTAAACATCAGGTTTTAATCTCAGTCTACTGTATGTATCACTACCACAAATCACCTCTATAGCGGCGGCATAAAATCACGTAGCGGCGCTAGCTATCGTGGACCGTCGCTAAAAATTGCAGTGATTTTTAGCGGTGGACCACTTTACAACCCGCCGCTACAAAGCCCACCCCAAACCCTAGTGCACCCAAAATATAAATGGTCCTTCCACAACCGGACCTCCCCCATCCTAGCCGTCACGCCCACCTCCCTCCTCTCTCTCTCTCTCTCTCTCTCTCTCTCTCTCTCTCTCTCGTTTCGAGAGAGAGCGAGAGGGTTGATGATATGCCGAGTGACCAAAAAAACATTCCCCAAAGAGCTTCTTTGTCGAGTGCAAAATAAAACACTTGGTATTTTTTTCATTTACTTTTTTTTTCAATCTTCTCGTTCTTTTCCATATGTATTCTTCTAAATTCATATCAATTACCTCAGTAATATCGTGTCAAATCTATGTTTTTTCTTGTATATGAAACAATCTATGTTCCCTATTCATCTAAATGCTATGATTGTTTCTTTGAGATGTTTTGCTTTGTAAACATCGTAAGTGATATAATGTGTTAAACCTGTGTTTTCCTTTCAGATTTTCAGATCATGATAAATCTCATAATTTTCAGACTTTTTTTCTTTTTTTTTTTAAAAATAAAATCATTCAGCCACACGTTCATGGTTGTCTTTTTTGAACAAGATGTTTGAAATTCCTTTCCATTTCACAGGTAAGCTCTCAAACTGGGTTGAATAACATGAATATCATTTTCTACTTATTTTGTTCTATTATATGAATCACTTGCAATTCAAATTTGATGATTCAAAAAAATTCTTGAAATGCAATCAATTAATTAATTAATAATAAAAAATAAATACAAAAATATATCAAACTTTAAGATGAAGTACCACATGTTGTATGTGGAGAGTAGAAAAAGTTTGAAGAGTAGGAGAAGAAAACAAATTCATTTCTTAGGCCAAGTGCCAAATAAAACACTCAACAAACTTGCTTGTTTGCCTAGTGCAAAAAAAAAGTCATAAAAGAAGCAAGTCTTCCAAGTACAGTTATTTTGTCAAGTGTTTTCTGCATGGTACTCATCAGAAAGCTCGTTTGCCGAGTGCCAAAAGTTATACTTGGTAAACCTTCTAGCACACGACAAAGGTGGGATTTCTGTAGTGAAACTTTGGATTAGTTAACTGTCTTAAGTATTAAGAAAGGACACTTTCTCTTTCATTCGAATGTTTGCTTATAAAAACATTAACCATTAGTATGTAAAAAGCAATAAAACACATGCAAAGTTAATTAATATATTGTGCAGGGAGAAGGAAATCCTGAATACGACGGACAAAAGATGAACATATTCATCTTCTCCAAATGTTTTATTTTTCAACAGTAATAAGATAGCTTATAAAAAAAATACAGAATCCCAATTTCTTTGTCCTCTTGAAAATCTTCATTTGTCTTCACAATGGTACATCCACATGATTTTTCTAGGGAGTTTATGCACATAAAACTGAGAAACAATATTTCTGCTCCAAAAGTGCTGGAGGGTAATAAAGTGCAGCAACGCCCCACTATCTTTCTGGTTTCTGTTTAACTTTGATGCACGTTTTTTCTAGTGCCCGTGGGTGTAGGGATTTATTCATGAGAAGTAGAATTATTGAGTTGCTACAGCATGTATGTACCAACAAAAGAGTCCCAATTTTATGAAATATTGTAATTAAGCATCGCAAAGTAAACTGATCACAGATTTTGGTGTCAGAATGTCGATACTCGACGAGGAAGACTAGATAAAAATTGTCTACTATTCATACTGAGTTTGATATTTCAGTTCAATGCATGACATATGTTACTTTGCATATTTGGTTCACGTCATTTGATAGTCATGACTAAACTATATAATATGTGCTTTTTTGTATGTTCTTCTAAGTTATGAAAATTATCAAATATCGTAGCAACACATATGCAGATTACTAGTAAATAATATTATATATAGTATAGTTCGATCAAAGCAACAAAGGGCGAAAGGTAAATTATATACTGGCCGCTGCCATATTACATTGATTGCTTTGATATATTAGATTGCTTATGGATCCAAACATATAGTATAGATATAGAATAAGGTAGGCTGCTAGGCATAATCAAATGAGGTAGGCACGCAAGCATCAGACTCGGCGCACGGACGGATGTCCAGCTGCAGCTGCTAGTTCATGGAGGATCGTCTGGCCTTCTTCATTGCCCCCGCTGCCCTGTCCTGCTCAATCTCCGTAATTCTAATTTTCATATATGCGTCTGCGAGCGCCAACATCACTGCAGCGTCGGCCGATCCCGCGGCCATGGCGCGATGGACTGATCCACCGAACAGCTGGTCCGCCGAGGCCGCGGGAGCAGTGCCGTGAACCGCTTCACCGCCGCGTCCCTTGGCCTGCTGCTTCCGCTCCTCCTTGACGGATCTCACGGATCGCGACGAGCAGCCGGTGAACGACGAGTTGGACAGACAAGTCCGAGGCCTTCTCGGAATGCGACCATCGAGTCCACTTGCGCCCGCGTCACGCCCCCAAAATGGTTCGGTATCCGTGGCAGCATCGTGGCACTTCTTCTTCTTCGACGTGGCGCTCGTGACAGAGTGGCCCTCGGACTCGGACGCCGACGCGGAGCCACGCCGCGCCAGCCCCGCCGCAGCGACGCCGCACGCGTTCAGCTCCTTCTCCCTCTCCGTGATGTAGCGCAAGTGGCCCTTGCACTGGCGGTACGTGCGCACGGAGTCGAGGCCGGCGCTTGCGCGGTAGGCGTTGACGGCGTGGGCCAGCTGGTACCAGTCCTCTTTGCCGAGGCCGAGGAAGTCGCTTGGACCTCCTCCATGGCGGCGGCGGCCCAGCTTCTTCCACGCGGCAACGAGGACGTCCGTCTCCCCCTGGCTCCACCTGCCGAACGCCTGCTTCAGCAGCACCTTCGGATTCGGATGTTTGCAGTCCACCTCTTCTTCCGTGGCAGGAGGACGGTACGAGCTGGCGCTGGCAGACGGTGCCATGGTCTCCCTCTCTTGTTGATTCTGTGGAGACTTATATATATAGCAGCAGCATATGGAAGATCGAAGATGAGAGCCCGGAGAAAGGAATGAGTTCCGTTCGCATCACCGTGCAAATGTAAACGCGTCGACATAATAATGTTGGTGCATTTTGACGCTTGGATGGCCGTGCAACATAATAATGGGGAACAGTGTTCTGCATTACTAATTCTCCACCGTGTTCGCACTAGTTCTACTGGCTTCTCTCCAGCTCACGAAAAAAGATGAGTTCCCGTTCACATCACCATGCAGACGAATGCTAAATGCGTCCACCCCATTTGGATGGTGCGCAACAAAACTGAAGAGTCTTCTCGTTTCAGAAGTTTACCCATTACTGCTTTTAGCTACGTTTCCTCTGTCGTTCCACACATGATAATTGTTTCTTCAGTTTTTTTATCCTTTTATTTTGTGTGTATCATCGTTTCAGAAGTTTACCCATTACTGCTCTTAGAGCACCTCCAGCAAGGCCCATATTTGGGTCCCTACTCCAATATTTAGGGTCTTTGACAAAAAAATCAACTTCAGCAAAGACCCTACTAGGCTCCTACCTTTTCATGCCCACTCAAATTACAAGTCCAAGACCTCATTCCTAGGGGCCTCCAACTCAGGGTCTCAAATATGGGTCCTACCTATTTTTTACTTTTCCCTTTCTCTTTTCTTTCTCCCTCTCCATCGCTCTCTTTCTCTCTCTCTTCATCGCTCACATCCCGTCGACAGCGTCGAGAAAAAAACAAAGACAATGCCGCCTCTCACCGGCCGGCCAGCCGCCCGCGATCGACCGCCATTGCACCGCGCACCCTCGCCCGACCGCCCCTGCCGCCTCTACCGGACTGGCTGGCCGCCCTGCGCCGCGTCGCACGGAGCGGCGACCGGCGTACGCGGGTTGGGCTGCGGCGCTGGCGGGCGGCTGCGTGGCCGTGGGCGGCGCGTGCGAGGCGATGGCCGGCGGGTTGGGCGGCGTGTGCGGGGTGGCGGCCCGGGTGGGCGGTGGGCGGCGGTTGGCGGGTTGGGCCGGGTAGGTCGACGGCGGTCAATGGAGGCGCCCAGATCCGGGAACCGCCTCGAGTGGAGCGTGTCGGCGGCCGGCGCGGGCGGCCTCGATGTCTCGGTCGTGGTGGGCGCAGGCGGCTTGGCCTTCTCCAGGCCGTGGAGGCGCTGGGCGCAGGCGGCTCGGCCGGGACGAGCGGGTCTTCTCTGCCGAGGGGATGGCGCAGGCAGGTTCATTTTCCCATGTGATAAGTGGGACCCACGCGAGAATAGGGGCTTAAATTCGATGTGTTGCTGGAGTTGCGTGCAACTTTTGGGCCCCAACTTTTTTATGCCGGCATGCAAAATTGAATTTAGGGGCTTGATTTGAGGTCCTTTGATGGAGATGCTCAAGACCTCTATTTGGGTCCTCACTCAAGATTTAGGGTCTTTTTACCAAGAAAACCCACTCCAGACAAGTCCCCTACCTTGGCATGCCTTTTCCATGCCACCTCAATTTGGAACCCCAAGCCCCCATTCCTAGGGGCATCCAACTCAGAGCTCTCAAAAGTGGGTCCCATCATTTTTTTCAATTTTCTTTTCTGTTTTCTTTTTTCTCCTCTTTTCTCTCCTCTCTTCTTCTCTCTGGTTCTTTTTGGGCACACGGCGCCGAAGCGACCGGAAGAGCCGCCGGGCACGGACGGGATCCAGTCGCGGCTCCAACTCCGCACGGCGGCAGTGCTCACGCACTATCCCTCCGTCGCGGCCCTGCCTGGATCCAGCGGGGAGAAGAGGCGTCGCGGCGGCACGGATACGGCCCGCGGACGGGCGGCGGTGCGGCACGGATCCAGCGCAAGGACGAGTGATGCGGCGGCCCGGATCCGGCGCGCGGCAGGGCGGCTGGCGTGGCCCGCGCGTGGCGGGCGGCACAGCGGCCCGGATTCGGTGCTCGGGCATTTCCTATGGTGAGAAAATTTCCTATGCTCGGGCATCACCAATGGACATTTCCTATGGTGAGAAAATTTACTGAACCGATGGTGGAAGCAATGAAGTTATTGAAATAAAAAAATCTGCTTGTCCATAGGCTGCCCAGCACCCACACACACATAGGAGCAGAGCAGGCTCTAGTCTGCAAGCCCTGTCTCGTCATTTCAAACAATCAACGCCAACTACTCCAGTACTACTTGATGCTGATACTTGTTGGCACCGGCTTGCGTTGAACTCACATAGCATTGACGGTCGCCGGCTGTACTTGAACACAGGAGCGCCCAAGCATTGACGGCCGGCCGGCTGATATTCAACAGCTGGGCATGGGCACCGTTGAGTTGTAGAGGTAATGAATGAATCGCCCCAGTGCTCACAAAATCCTGGAGTAATAAATTGCATCATGTAGGAGTAATTCGCAATCGATGTATACCTATAATTAAAACCACCGAGTGATATGTTGTAACTGGTTAGTGCATAATAACTTAACATGGTTGAAGTCCTAGCGACCTCATATTCCGCTGTCCTACTCCTATTTTCACGTTTGTGCCCACGAGAGTTGCATGTGAGGGGGAGTGTTGAACCATAAATGAATTTCATAACTTTTCCTATCATCTTAGGGTTAGAAAATTGTAGTGTATATTGTAGCATTTATAGGTATTGTGAAGCGAAAAGAATAGAGGGTTTCAAGTACAGAGCATAGCTTCCTGATATGTTGTATAAATATTAGAGATGGTTACAAAAAAGTATAAATGTAGAGTGTACATAGCATAGCTTCATGATATGTTGTATAAATATTAGAGATGGCCACAAAAAAGAATAAATATAGAGTTACTATGATTACAGACAGGTTTACTTAGGATCTTCAAACCTCTAGAAAAAACTTGCATTTGTCTTTGTTACTATCAAAAAATTATATTTCCTTAGAAGCTACATCATATTATTACAAAAAACGCAGCACTTCGGTCTGCCTTGAACGAAAATCGAACATCGATCGTAAATAGATTGGATGAGAAGATAATAAACACAAAGTCTATGCTAAATCTCCATCCATGATCAACAAAAATCTGCATTGCCACCGTCTCCATCTTCGGACAAGCGGCCTTTATTATCTCCTTATCTTCTTCATGCTTCTCCAATTGTCCCTAGAATCGGAGATTGGGTTACTCTGTAGAGTACCTGTATATAAGATTTTATTGGAGATTTATAAAAGACTATATAAAGATCTTAATCTTTATGTAGGTACCACCCCTTTATGTAGTACATAAAGATCTTCATCTTTAATGGTGCTTTACACTACTACAATTAGGCTCTACAGCGAGGGCCCGAGAAAGAGGCTTAGTGGTGGAAGTGAATTCCGCCATCGACCGTCTCTTCACTAGAAGAACAAAATATAGTGATGGTTTTTTGCCTTCCATTATTTTCAACATAAAAAAAGAAAACAACAATGGAGCAAGACCACTGCTTCATTTCCCAAGCAAAAAAGAAAAAACCACCACCGACGTCCGTACCCGCCCCTATGTAACACCCCGATTTTTGGTCAAATTAAAAATCACTAAATAAATCATTTTATTTTATTCAGGAAAAATATTTACAAAAATTAACGAGAAAATATAAAACCAAATCAAATACTTAGGAAAACAACCCATAGAATTTTTTAAAATAAAAACCCAACTCCCCCGGCCCCCTTCTTCCTCCTCTCGCGGGCACGACGCGGGCACGCCGCGTGTCGCCCGTGTCGCCGCCGCCGCCCCGTCCCCCACCGCACTACCGCCACTCCCTTCGCAACTCGCGCGCGCGGACAAGCCCGCGCCGCGCCCGAGCCGCCGCTTCCCTCCCTTGGACGGACACGCCGACTCGACGCCGGGCCACGCGTCGCCCGTCTATCGCCACCGTGCCCGGATTCCCCGTCGTCGCCACCTCCGGCCACCCGCACCGCCCGCTCGTCGGCAAGCGCCGACCCGACGGCCTCACACACCGCGCCTCCCCCTCCTCCTCCGCCCGTACCAGGCCCCCCGCCCCCTCCTTTTCCCGCGCGTCCCGGGCGGGCCGCCACGGCCATGGCGCCGCCGTCGCCATCTCCCTCCTCCTCCCCACTATAAAAGCCACCCCATCCCTCCCCTTGCACATCACCGCCTCCCGGAGAACCCCCGAGCGAGGCTTCACCCTAGCCTCCCCCTTATTCCCCTCCTTCCCCCTTGCCTAGCACCGACCGTCGCCCGAGCTCTCCTCCCCTTCCCGTCGCTAGCCCCCCCCCCTCACCTCCCCTCTGCGCGAGCCATGGAGCCGCCTAGCCCCGCTATACCCACGCACGGCTCCCTAGGCCCTCGCCCATCCACCTTAGCTCTAGCTCCCCCCCCGCTCGTGCTCACCTCACGCCGCCCTGCCGATGCAACCCCACCGCCAGCTCCGCCGTGGCTTTGTGGCCACCGGCGTGCCCTCGCCCTCCCCTCGAGGCCAACCCGGGCCGCCGGAATCCTTGATTCCGGCGAGCCCGAGCTCCCGCGCCGCCCTTCGGTCCACCGTGGACCGACTCACCGGCTCGGTCCACGGGGTCCATAGACCCAATCCACGCCTTTTTCAATAGAAAAATAAATCCTATATTGCTAAGAGAAGCCACTTTTATATAAAACCCCTGGCCTTTTCCCATATTAGTTAAGAGCTCTTAGTTTTTTACATAAAGCCCCCTAAACTTTTCAAAAATTACAAATAGGTCCCTGCCAGCCCGAAAATGCATTTTTGCATTTTAGCCCCTCCACTTCTCCAAAATTTCCAAAATTTATTTATTCTTTTATAGAAACCCTAGCTGTTTTTTACAAAAATACCCCCGGACGTCCCACAGCCATAACTTTTCAACCGTAGCTCCGTTTCCGACGATTCGACGCCGTTGGAATCGTCGTGACGACCCTAGCCCCTGAAACCTTCCTCTTCACTCCATTTATTTGGTTTTTCCTCGTTATTACTTTTTGCTTTCATTATTTTATGTGACGTAGCTTACGCACTCTAATGTCGTGTATAGACGAGGTGAACCGGGAGCGAGAGCCCGAAGACCACGACTACGAGGAAGACTTCGAGGACGCGTTGGGAGGCAAGCTCTATTGATTCCTTGATCATAATTGTTCCTATTACTCTGCTTATTCTCGCACCTATGTGGGAAGCTATTCTTAACATGCATTATCCTTGCAAATATTTTGCTAGAGCCCAATTGTTATATGATAATGTTCAAGTCACTATAGACGCGAACAGTATACCCTTGATTGTCATTAGATCACTAGAATCAATCTAGATGTATTGTTAACTATGTTAATGATATATTTGTATCATGCTTAGGAACCGTTACTATCTTTCATCATACACCCTGTTTATGAAAATGTGTTTGGTGGTGTGTGTTGATGGGTGGGTGATTAGACCAATCGTGTTAAGGTGAAGTTGGGTGGGAAATGATACCGGCCGTGGGAGAAATTCCTAGTACTTGGTGTAGAGTACTTGATGATTAGATGCTGTCCATTTGCGATGGACGAGTGTTTGCCTTGCCATATAAGGATCGGTTCTTCGGACCCTAAATTGGTGATTTAGTGTACAACCACGGAACCTGTTATGGGCAGGATCGTGCACCAAACCTCGGGTTACGTAACAAGAAGTTCCACCGGGTGTAGTAGATGAAGGAGGTCCAGGGATTATTGTTTTGGTGAAAGTCCAGTATTTGGCACATATATGGTGGACGATATGCTTGTGTCACACGCGTCGGATCCCTAGGCATTCGGGGTGGACTTGTGAGCGTGTCTAGTTGTGGTGGCAGCCTTATGTGTTCCGTAGCTAAGAACATATAGCTTGTGGGTAAAGTGTACCAACCTCTGCAGAGTGTATAAGACTATCCGGATGTCCGTTGTCACGGTATATTCACACGCCAAATCTTGATCTCACGTTGATTAGCCACAAATACTAAACCCACGATGTCCGAGTGGGCATCCTTGTGTCCGTGTGTTTTGGAAATGGTGTTGGCACTGGAGCGCCGAGCTGTTATGACCTTTGGTTGGAAGGCTCATCTAAAAAGAATGAGAACTGTCGGGATTGATGAATATCTCCCCTAGGTCCGACCAACTAAAATTATGAAAATTGCATTCCTCTTCAAGAGCCCCTTTGCTTCAGTAGCCCTAAATCCGCGCTTTCGCTAAAACTCGACCATGCCTTGACCACGACCGGATTGCATAAATAATATCCTTTGCTAGTGGTAGAGGTTGTTGAGTACCATATGTACTCACCCGTTGCTTATTTGTTCGGACGAAGATGGAGTATACCACGAGGATGAGGAGTAGGTTGCGTCCTTCGCTCGATGTTGCCTGTGGAGTTTATGAAGCTTTCCGGTGTGTTTTCTTTTATGTGAGGCTGACCTACCCGCCTCTTTGAATGTAATCCAGACCATGTATCCCTTAGTTACTATCCCTATGAGGAATCAATAAAGGTTGTTGTATCGGATTTATATCATCTATGTGTGTACCAACTACTGTTCCGAGTGATTGGTACATATACACGGAGAAGTCCCGAGACCGGGCGCCGCACCCCACCTCGTTGGATCCGGCACTACGGTGGCACGGGGAGGGTGGGTGGCGGCCTCGTCTAGAGGGAGGGGGCCGGTTGCGCCTCCACTCCGGTAGGGAAGGGCCACGAAGTGTCACTCCAGCGTGCATATCTCGAGAACCACAACCAACGAGTGGGGTGGGGGGGGGGCGGTGGGGAGCAGCTAGATCCGTCCACCCCCGGGCCACACCTCACCGCCGGAGAAGGGGCATGGCCAGATCCGACCGCCCGGGCCACAACCTGCCACCGAGAGACGGAGGCGGCCAGATCTAGCAGCCCCTGGGGAGGAGGACGCATTCGGGGCCGGGAGGTGGTGTTGCATGGGTCACCTGCGACCGAGAGCCCAGGAGACGGTTACGATGCGCCGACCACCGGGGCTCAAAGGTGACCAGGGAGGAGGATGGGAGCACCAGCCATATATATATATATATATATATATATATATATATATATATAGAGAGAGAGAGAGAGAGAGAGAGAGAGAGAGAGAGAGAGAGAGAGAGAGAGAGAGAGAGAGAGGGTGGAAGAGGGGGCAGCTTGGGTGAGTGAGGGTTAGGGATAGAGTTCATTTTATATGCGTTAGTGTGCTGGGTCACAATATAGTAGCGGGCTCATAGAGTCTGTCACTATTTTCTATGCCTAATAGCGGGCTGGACCACCATAGTTGCGGGTCTATGGTTCCCGCCACTATTTTGTACGCATAGTACCGGACCTTGTCGTTGGAACCAAAATAGAGACGGTTTTTAAATGTCTGCCACGGACATAAAAAATACGTCCGCCACTAAAAAGTGTTATTCTACTAGTGTTAATTTTCCATAAAACATTATTCCTTTCTATAACCCCATTGTTTATCAAATCAAGATACAGGGACTGAACTGTGAATCTCCCATGTTGTTGTAAATTCCACCTAAATACATCTGCTTCATTAGATATTTCTATGTGAGCAATTCTCTGTACTAACTCATGCCACAATCTTTTGTTATTACCATCTAAATATCTACAAAAAGAAACATTGAGAGGTACTATACTAAAAACTATAATTGAGTCACGTTTTCTCCTTGCGATGTTATATAATGACGGGCACTGCTATTGTAGAGTAGAATTACCGAGCCACTTATCCTCCCAGAAACAGTTTTGATTCCCATTTTTAAAATGAAGGGTTCCATATCTAAGGAATTTATTCTTTACGCTCATAAGACCAGTCAAAAAATGTTAGTCATTTGGTTTTCTCTCTACTTTTCCTACAGTTTGGTTTTTAAAGTATTTATTTCTAAGTATAGTTTGCCAAATACCTTCCTCATTTATTAACTTGAAAAGACACTTAAAATATTATATTTCTGAACTGCAATCTAGATCAGACCACTATGCATTTTAGTGTTGGGTTGTTAATCTTTTGTTTATAATATGCACTTGTCATTTAAGACAGGCCGCTGATGCGTGTGTGTCTCTTTTTGACTGAAGTCAGTAGGGAAGGCCCCTGCCTATTTTAAAGTCGTGGATTCCTTGATGCCGCGACACACTGGTGTGTTCAATTGAGGCAATGTAGTGTCTATGAGTGTACAATCTCGAGCCGAATTGCACGCTCGAGCGTATGACAGCCAGAAGAAGAGGACGGGGAGAAAGAGTGGCATGAGCGCAGTGCATCCGCCCTATAGCATTTGGCTGATGAGACAATTACATATGCATGCATGCATGCAGTCAACAATGCACCCAGTACATAGAAAGTCATTTCAGCATGCATGTGAGCCTTTCTTGTGCTTGCATTCTGCAGTCATCCATGCAACTTGCTCTTCGCTACTGTAAGCTGAGGAGCAGAGCAACGGCATCAAGTTCTACTGCTGCGGGCTGGGAGGTGCCAACTTGAGCCCTTTCTTATGGCGGTTACCACATATAGCAACGTTTTGGTATCTCCTCCTTCATGCTTCTATAAATTTTAACAGCCTTGTTCATGTGACATGGTCTTAGCAAGTCAAAGATACATTGATCCATAAAAGCATACAGAAAATTTAAATACAAATATGTATGAATAGCTCGTGTTATCATCTACCATCATGCTAAATTTTAGGAGTAACAAAACGTCATACAAGTCGTAGTGAAGAAGAGAATTCGGCATATATGGACATGGGATGAACAAGGCTGAATTCATCACCAAGCAATGCTAATGCCCCTAGAGTTAGCAATGTCAATAACTTGGTTATTGCACGAAATGTTCTTTGGAGATTATCGAGCTAAAAAGGGTGGTTCAAGCATTCCTCTCTCTCTCCACCCTGGAGTCCGTCTCGACTTTGGGGCCCTTGACCATCACGTTGTGGCACACTTTTTTTGAGACTCGTTGTGGCACACTTGCCATTACATTGACCACCTCCACTGGGGTGAGCAATGTTCAAAGTACTGGGCGCGACTGCACCCACAAACTGGAAACGTTTTCTTATCTATTTGGCTTGTTTTCACCGTGAAAGCACCCACTAATTTCAATATACACTAAAATACTGCTAACTGAAGTATTTTTGCACCTCTACTATTTCTTATCTAGCTCCATCACTGGCTGGCCACGTTGGTAACATTTTTTTTATAATGGTAAATCCAGCTTTGGTTACTACAACTCTTGTTACAAAGTGCAGCACCTTCGTCTGCAATCATTCAAAGCACAACACTAACCGTTAAGTGTGGCTATAGAGTCATTAAAAGAAAATCTTGTTGCTAAACCTTCATTCACATAGTTGAAACATAGTTGCATGACTGTCATCTCCATAGTTTCGGCATGCATTTTTCATCTATTACCATGAAAAATTTGAGTTGCAACAAAAACTTATACAAGATTATTCGAAGAGCATAAAAAATCAGCATGTGGAAAATTACGGGCACACGGTGAACAATGTTCAATGAGGAATGCTAAAGGTAACAAAGGTACGGTCTTGCTCATAAGAAATTTAGAACAAAGAAGTGTCTTAGTTTGCTGCAGTTGCCCCCTTTTTCATGTCTCAAACACATGTGGCATGTAATTCGGAAACATAGGTGCATCAACGCAAGACAGTTGATACACACTTATCTTGTCTATATTAAATCCGACTAGGTAAGGATACTTAAAATATAGTTTAGTTCCACCTCGAGGTCGCCTGTTACAATTCAAAAGAGAGGTCACTACATTCGAAAAAAAAAACACAGAAGAGGGATGCTGAATTGTAGACATGCAAACAGACACCACCATGTGGCCTAAATAGAGATACTATATGGACGATCCCCATCCTGTGTGCAGCAGCTCGATCCTATTGTCAGATCCCTGTGAAGAGAAACAAGGTTAGGTATCATATCACAGGAGACAAGATCAACATTGAGAGAAAATATGAAGATTACTGCTTGCAGCCGCACCAGGCTCACGACGGAGGTTGTCGAGCTAATAAGGGCCGCAGCCAGTTCAAGCGTTCCTCTCGGCCTCCACCGCTCCGGCATCCACCTGGACTTCGAGGCTCTTGAGCATCACGTCGTGGCACACTCTGGCAACTACTTTCAAAACATCTGCTGCGGCGGACACCGTGGCGGAAGCAGAACCCATAGTGCTCCTCGACGCCACGCCCAACAGACTGGTTAGGGAGGCATGGAATCCACCAACGGCAGCAGCCTCCGCTTCACGGGCACGTCCGTCGTCCACGGCACCCGGCCTGCCTGCGTTCCCCTGCTGCGCCCTCTCCGGCTTGACGGCGAACGGGTCGCCAGCACATGCCGAGGAGGAGAAAGTGGAACATCCGGTCCTGGGCCTCTTTGGGAATGGAGCGCCAAGAACGTCCACCTTTGCAGTTACAGTGCTGTGGTCCTCCTCCATGGCATCTTCAACTTCAATTGGATCCTCATCTCTCGCAGCGGCACGCGCCTTCTTTGCAGCGGCACGCGCCGAAGTGCTGTCGCCGGAATCCTTCTCTATCACTTTATTCATGATCAACTTTAAGCGGCGCTTACACTGGTCGTAAGTTCGGATGGATTCCAGGCCGTGATCGGCGCGGTACGAGTTGACAGCGTTGGCCAATCTGTGCCAGTCCTGGAAGGAGAAACCGATGCTGTCGCTTCCAACTCCGCGGAAGCGGCGGCCAAGCTTCTGCCACTCCTTGATGAGAACGTCCGTCTCCTCTTGGCTCCACCTGCCGTGCGCTTGCTTCACAAATATCGGATGTTGGTAGCCCATCTCTTCCGTGGCAGATGCAGAGGAATACGATATGAGAGCTTGTAGTGGTGGAGGGTATCTTGGTATGTCATTTCTGTTGAGAGAAAAGACTACATATATAAAGTACAGGTACAGACTCTCAACTTAGAAGAACGAGTTGCGTTCACATCACCACGCAGGAACGCTGCATTTGGACGCTTCGATGGTCGCACAACAAATTGGAGAAGGCTGTCTCTTACTTCAACAGTTTTGCCTTACTGCCTTCCGTTGCAGTTGTGTTCACACTACCACTGTTCTTTCGTTTCACACCATCACAAGGGGATCACGACACGCACTATAATGTTATTCTCAGTGCATTCTTTCATGTAACAGTTTTCAAGTGTGACACATCCGCATTCTAATCTTTTTCCATGAAATGAAAGTACATCTCTAAAGTGAACACTTTTGTTTTCACAGATTCATAGGCATGCCAAACATATCAAATTGTTACTAGTTGTTGGTTAAGGGTGTTCAGGATGAAAGGAAAGGCTCTCAATGCACTTTCATTTGTCTTTCATTAACTTGGAAAAAGAGCACATGGACTTTCACTAGGATGAAACTTTTGCCATAATACTTGTGATTCTTAGATTTGAATTCATCATTCTCACTTTATTATGCATCTCTATCTCTATATCTCTCCTCACAGTTTTTTGTGCACTACAGTTTTATTATTTGTTCTTATTTTTTTGTGCCCAAAGCTAGAATAACAAGTATTGTGAAACACAGGGAGTAGTATACAACTACAATCAAGAGTATTAACAATTTTACCACATTTCAAGAATGTTACGTGACCCAATGGATTTTTCTCCTATTAGATTTGGGTGTAGTTTTGGTTGTCGTTAAGTCCTAGAAAATTCACTATTACGAGGAGTCGAACCTAGAACCTGAGGTGACTTATATAACCACTAGACCACAGATTTTTTGCTCATGATGCTTTCCGGTTTTGTTAAAAGAAAAAAGATAGTCGTACATTTTTTCATGTGGTCAACACAGATGAATAAATCTCCAGTCTTTCCATATCACCGGAGCAACAACTGCTACCTGCTAAGAAATTACCGCTGATCCAAAGTATAGTTCTCACCTGAACGATGCGAAGGAGAAAAATATAGTAGTGCACAAAAATAAGTTGCGAAAGACGTGTGCTTTCAAAGTACAAGCATGTACCTAGGCTTGTAGCTGCACACGGCCATACTCCGAGGCATACCTTCTTTCTTTTCCTGTAAGCCATATGTGCTAAATATCAAGAAGACGACAGGGCTGGCCGGGACGAGGCGCACCGCCGGTGGAGGGCGGTTGGGAGTGATGCTATGGCTCGCCGGTCGAGGGAGGCTGGGAGGGAGATGCTATGGCTAGGAGAGAGAGAGAGAGAGAGACGAGGGACGTGATTCTAGCGAATACAGAGGGGTTCATCTCGGTATTGGGAGTAAGGGGGTGAGAGTACGAAGAATGCATGATGGTATTGGGGTTCATTTCCCAATTCTAAATTTCATGTCATCCAAACAGCTAGTATTCAGAGCTCTCAATGCGATTTCCGAATTCTGAGGCTCAATGCCTACATCCAAACGCAGTGTAATGTATAGAAGAATTTTGAAATCATCATGGACTCACCCAAGGTACTTCTTCACCCTTTTTAATTCTGTTTAATCCAGTAGCAGAGGACAAGAAAAAAATTAGGTGTGGCATGCATTCGGATGCTAAAAAGTTACAATGATTTATCAGAATATTCATTGAACCAAACAACTGAACTATTTCCCTATGTAGAAACACCAAGCAGCAGCAGTAATTTAGATCAAAATGGAAGAATGTAAAGGAAAAAAGAATCGATGCGCTTGTCTCCAGAGTAGCAGATCGAACGGTGGAGCGACGACGGTGGGGCTCGTTTGACGTACGGCAGCGGCGCTGGTCGACTTTAGGGGGCGCCGACGGTGTTCGATTTGAGGGAGGTGGCAGCGCTGTTGGGCTTGCGCCTTGGCCACCGGAGGAGATCGACCAGGAAGCGACGGCGTCGGCGGCGCTGTTCGAGGAGGAGCGTGAGAGAGAAGACAGAGGTCAGAGCGATACCGGTTGGGAAAGGACTGTTTCAGATCTGTATACCGTGGAATCAGATTACTCTGTAACAGATTACAGGTTGCAGCCCACCAAACGCTTGTAACGAAATCCAAATGCCTCTGTAATGTGAATACGTTACAAGTTTACGAACCAAACACGTCGACGGAGGGGTTCCTCTCGGTATTGGGAGTAAGGGGGTGAGAGTACGAAGAATGCATTATGGTATTGGGGTTCATTTCCCAATTCTAAATTTCATGTCAATAAAAAAGCTAGTATTCAGAGCTCTCAATGCCATTTCCGAATTTTGAGGCCCAATACCTACATCCAAACGCAGTGTAATGTATAGAAGAATTTAAAATCATCATGGACTCACCCAAGGTACTTCTTCACCATTTTTTAATTCTGTTTGATCGAGCGTCTCGATCTGCCATTATACCTTGACAAGTAGAAAGAATCGAAGCTATATGATGTTTGACTTCGATTGAAGTTCAATATGAATCTTTTGGGACTTATCATGAGATTTATGCCCACTATCTAATAGTCGGAAATAGAAAAAAGAAACCCATTCTATATACATTCGTACCACTCTTGCTGGAAATCTGTTTCTGTAGCTTGGCAAGGAAATTTTGGCTAAAGGCTCTAGGTTGAGTAGCAGGAGCAACTTTTAATTTATTATAAGTCCTTCGCTTCCATTACATCAAT
Source organism: Chloris gayana (assembly GCA_031894775.1). NCBI lineage: Eukaryota > Viridiplantae > Streptophyta > Magnoliopsida > Poales > Poaceae > Chloris > Chloris gayana. The sequence goes on from JAUNZO010004953.1 coordinate 46,861, forward strand.
GTGGATTACCTTTAGAGATAGCAATAAAGCTTTTTAGCTATTTATAATTTGCGATTTACTCCGAATTAGACCATAAGGGAATTTCTATATACACCAGGACTATAATATCATATTGGGGAGGAAGATCGGAATTAGCAATTGATAAAAAAGAAAGGATATGGGCTCGCGTGAGTGGAAAACAAAAGCATTCTGAAATGATCTATTAATCTGCTAATAAGTCATTTCATAGCAGTTCTGGGACACTTTGAAACAAACCTTCCAAGTACTTCAAGGGTTTAAATACTCTTTAATAGATGAAAATAAAAGGACGTTGAATTTCAACAGTAACATCATGTTGGATCCATTTCATTTGAATTGACACTTTCTCCATCATGACTCATGGGAGGCCTGCTCTAATAGGGAAGTCCTATATTTTAAAATTAATTCTTTACACGATTCTCAATAAAATAAAGCTCCCTTTGGCAGCATCTATTATTTTGGAACTTAATTTGAAAGCCATATTTCGACCAGATCGCCTAATTGACACCAACGAGTAAAATCTCCTTGTGAAGGTAATTAAAAAGAAAGAAGACGAGTTCTTCTTTCTTTTTTCCCTTAGGAGCCGTGCGAGATGAAAGTCTCATGCACGGGTTCAAGATTCATTAGCTTTCTCAATCTACTCTTTCACAAAGGAATGCAAAGAGAACTCAATAGATCTTATGCTATTTATTAAATAGATTTCTTTTTATTAGAGTATCCACAAACGTCCGCTCTCACAATTCCCTCTTCACCTACCAAAACTACCGGAAATGTTTCAAAAAAAAGTTTTGCCGATATTTGCAGCTTGATTAATTTTCTTTTTACCCCATAAAGGAAACAAAAACGTTAGGTGAATTTCTAATCTAAAGAAATAACTAAAGTATAAATTTTTTTTGATTTAGTAAAATACATCTACCGTCAACACAACAAATACTTTCTTTTCTCTTTTGTTAAGTAATTGTTCTATGCATCCACTTAATTTCAAGCAAGTCAAAATAAAAAAATTTATAAGAATAAGAAAAGAGTATAAATGGTAAATGTGCAATATATTGTGAATAGCTTCGTGTAAGTCATTAATAACTTTATTATTTTTAGATAATAGTAGATAGAAAGAACGCTCGCAAGGATTCCTATTGAAACCAAGAAATATAGGCCTACTTGACATCCACACTAGAATAGATAGAGTTTTCCGAAGAAACCCTGCTAGTGGAGGCACTCTTTAAAGGGTGGCTGCTTCTAGGCAAACCCCCGGCTGTCTTTGCCTCCTTTATCATCGAGCGGTCATTTAGGGGCCTTACCCGGTGATCCAGGCTATTTCCATCCTTGTTTTTTTTCTTTTAGTTATGGATTTTTTTGATGGATTTCACTCCACCCGCGGTTGGGAACTACTAATTTGTTGGGTCTACAACGATCTTGGATGGGCTCCTAACGAATAGAAGTAAAGAAGAATAGTGAAGATGCAACTAGGCCCCCTAGTGGGTTTTGGTGATAAATGATAAAGAATTAAAACTTCTAATGTGATCTTATGTGCGGGATATCAAACGAACAATACCCACAATGTGAGAAAGTCTACCCCTCATACAAAATATGATCAAGTACTCAAAAGCATGAGCCAAAAGAATAGATTTGTAGCTTTTGAGTATAGGTGTGTCAAACTATCAAGAGGGGTGAAACGATCTTACATGCAGGGAAGATTGTGCTCTAGTTACCTAAATTAGCTTGGAAACCAAAGTGCCTCAAAAAGCCAAATCCAAAAATCCAACCAAAACCTAATTCCATCTTCTAGGACGGAAGTTCATGTCCGGGATGGAAGTTCCGTCGATTCCGAGAGAGTTTGGGACGAAAGTCCCAACTCGAACGGAAGTTCCGCAATGGGAATCTCACTTCACAAGTTCGCCACCGACGAAGTTCCGTCATGCCCGATGGAAGTTCCGTCGGTTCCAGAGAGTTTGGGATGGAAGTCCCAACTCAAACGAAAGTTCCGTCCTGGCGTTTTCACTTTTGTCTCACAGGGCGACGGAAGTTCCGTCGAGCCCGAGCTTGACCTAGCAACGGCTCTTTTGGAGCCTCCATTGTATAAAGCTTTTCCCAACCCATGAGCAAAGGTGTTGGTGCTTTTTGAACTCCCCAATCTCGCTCAAGCTCTCTCTCTCTCTCTCTCTCTCTCTCACTCCTCTCCACTCTCCTTGAGATCCAAGGCCATTTGAGAGAGTACCCATCTTGAATCCAAGCTTGAGAGCATCATCCCCAACCTAGAGCACATCTTCCCCGAGCAAGATTGGCTAGGTGTCATCCTAGAGCTCCCAAGATTGTGGTGAGTCTTGGAAAGTTTGTGAAGGTTGTGATTCGCCTCCACAAAGAAAGGAATCAAAGAAAGAAGAAGAAAACCAAGTTTGACCTTTGTGGCCACTTGGGGAGGATTAGGGTTGAGAGGGACCCGACTCTTTGTGAGCTCCTCAACGGAGGCGTAGGAACCTGTTTGTGAGGGGTCCGAACTTCGGTGAAAAATCTCCATGTCTCTCTTGCCCTTTTGTGGTGTGCTTGTTTGTCTTCCCTTGGGCTATTCTTGCTCGATCTACTTGTGTGTGGTGTGTCTATCGAATTCCTGTAGCTATAACACTTCTAGGAGGTGAAGAAAGGTTTCTATTCAAGTGGAAACGTAAGATTCCTCTCCGATTCAATTCCACTAACTTTCTCACCTCGCCCTCGACGGAAGTTCCGTCCCGGGCACATTGACCTTTTTTTTTAAATGTTGTGATTTTCAGGTTTTTAGATAAATTGACTATTCAACCCCCCCCCCCCCCCAAAGCCAACTTTCAAATAGATTAATAAAAAGGATTCTAGATTAGTTCGAGTACTGAATATTGATTTGATTGCTCTAACAGGAAAAAAGAAACAAGAACTCAAGGATATCGAAGAGTAAAAAAAATTGAAAGGGTGGTTGGTTAGAAAGAAAGAGAAATAGAATAATAAAAAGCATATGGATTTACACGACCCTCTAATGATTAGAAATTCTTTTTTTGTGTAATTGTTCTATTCTACTTAATTGAATCGGTTCAATTATTGTCCTCGTATTGAAATAAATCGAGATTGATAAGGACTTAGTTAATGATGAGATTTGTAATATGAGTACCTTTACGCTTTGCCGAGATGTAAGGGACCATTTTAGGATTGAATTCAATGATTAAAAAAAACTAAGAGATGTAGGAAATTACACAAGGAATCCTGGTTTCAAAGCAAAAAAAAAAAAGGATTCTTCCCTTTTGAGTTTTTTAGCGGACCGGTCCTTCTAGTATTTAGAGTTTGCCTCGATTTGGTACTGTTCGCGCAGCCGTACCGAAACGAGTGCTTTACCCCTAGATGTCCAGTCAACTCGTTGCGCCCCAATGCATTTCGGGGAGAACCAACTAGCTCTAGGTTCGAGTGGCATAGATGCTTCTTCTATTCTTTTCTCCGGCATAGCTGGGCCATCCTGGACTTGACGTCAACCTCACCCGTGAAGTAAATAATCACATAAAACGAAACTGTTCAATTAGAACATGAAATGTGACTCAATTGATCTTAGTTAGTCTTTGGGGCGGAGCGGAAGAAGGGCGGAGACTCGAATGTAATTCATTTAGAGTTACTTAGTAGCCTATTTCTTATACTATCTCTCTCTCCCGTGAAATTCTCGAGTTGAATGATGGATGCATATGCTGTGTGTTTTTTGGTTTTTTCATCTTTTCATCAAAGAGTTGAACAATGAAGATAGATGGCAAGTGCCCGATCGGTTTGATCACTCTTCATTTCTATAAAATGGGCAGTTTGGTTGTTGATCCATTAATCAAATAATTTTGGTAGGCAGATCAAATCAAGAATGGTAGGAGCAGGGTCGGTCAAATCATCTGCAGGTACATAAATGGCTTGGATCGAAGATCCTTGCATTTATTGCGATTTGTTCTCAACTATTATTCGAGTTGCAATAGTCTTATTACTTCAATGAAATCCATTTTTTTAAAGAAGAAAATAAAATACTATTCTGTAAACCACCCATACGAACCATATTTTGGCTTTTATCTAGTGAATATCCAACAAGAGGTTCCATTGAATGAATAATGGATCCGGATCCCAAGAACAATAAAGCTTTCGAATAAGCTATAATAGAAAATAGAAATATAAAGAAATAGAATAGAAAGAGCAATTATAGTATGGGATAATTAATGACTTTGAAAATAGAAAGAGCAATTATAGTATGGGATAATTAATGACTTTGAAAGGGCGACTCAAAAAAATTTCGAAGGATTTCTCTTTTGAATTCTGTCGATCAAAATTAGTAGATTCATTTTCAAGATGCCTTGATGGTGAAATGGTTGACACGAGACTCAAAATCTCATGCTAAAGAGCGTGGAGGTTGAGTCCTCAAAATCTAGAAATTGGTTGCCTATTTCTATTTGTAAAAATAACAAGGAGAAAGCCATTGTTTTGATGATTCGAATCCTTCTATTTATTCTTTTGTTTCTAGATCCGAGCAACTGCCCATCCTACCTCCTGTACCTTTTTTGACAGCCCATCTTTTTGTCTCGGTAGAGTCTTTCAATGGCGATCAAAATAACCGTGAGCGAGACACAATGTTACAAGTCTCTTCCTCTCGACTAAATTTGTAACTGTCACTAGCAGACCTTTCCATATATAGAAAGAGATAGACTATAAATGGCATGTCTTATGTCAATAAGACCAAAATGATGGATATTAAATGACACTCTTCCTCCGGGCTTTCTTTTCGCACTATTATGGATCCCGATGTAAATTGAGCAGGTTTCCAAGAAGAAGATCTTGTTCAGCATGTTCTATTCGATCATCGGTAGGAGAGGAACCCGACTCGGTATTTTTAAAAAAGGGAAGCAGAACCAAGTCAAGATGATATAGGTCGCGGAAAGGAGTCTATTGATTCTCTCCTGATTGGTTGGATCATAGGGGTCATGATTTACTTCACGCGTGAGGTCTCCGGTTCAAGTCCGGAATGGCCCAACCGCAAAGCTTCCGCGAGTGAATTTTGGTGATAAATGACAAAGAATTAAAATCTCAAATGCGCTATTGAGCTAATGTGCAGGATATCAAAGTTATTTGATCCACATATTATAAGAATGTTAGCCTCTCATTCAAAAGAAAGAAACTTGGACCCATTTGAAGCTTACAAGATAGATTTATATTTATTTGAGTCTAGGTATGCCAAACTACCAAGAGGGGTGAAACGATCTTACATGCAAGGAATATGTGCTCAAGAAACCATACATAAGCTTGGATAATAGCAAATACACCAAAAAGCCAAAAAGACTAAAGTCCAAAAAACCTAAGTGCCCATTTCACAGTCAAGACGGATGTTTCGTCATCGAAGCGTACTTCCACCAAAAACAGAGAGTTGTTGACGGAACTTCCGTCGTTCACGGAAGTTTCAACTCGACAATATCCGGCCCAACCATCACTGAAATGCTAGAACGGAAGTTCTTTCATCCGACGGAACTTCCGACAAAAACAAAAGGTTTCGATGGAAGTTACGTGATGAATGGAAGTTCCGTCATTTACGGACCAAACCCTAACTAACGGCTTTTTTGGGCCGACTCCTATATGTACCCTTTCCCATCATGGTTGAGGGGTTGCTCGATGCATTTTTTAACTCTCCCATCTCCCTCATGCTCTTGCTCTCACCTCTCCCTCACTCCTTTTGTGATTCAAGTCCTTTTGTGAGAGACCCAACACAGATTCAAGCTTGAGAGCATCAACCTAACCTTTAGCACATCTTCCCCTTGCAAGCAAACTCAATTTCACTTCTTACTCTAGGAGATTTGTTCTCCTAGATTAGCTAGGTGTCACCCTAGAGCTCCCAAGATTGTGGTGAGCCTTCGAAAGTTTGTGAAGGTTGCGATTCACCTCCGGAAGGAAAAAATCAAAGAAGAAGAAGAAAGACAAGTTTGATATTTGTGGTCACTTGAAGAGGATTATGGTTGAGAGAGACCCGGATCTTTGTGAGCTCCTCAACAAAGATGTAGGAACCTCTTTGTGAGGGGTCCACACTTCGATGAAAAATCATCATGTCTCTTGCTTTTTGTTCTTGTTGTTGCTTGTTACATTTTGGGCCCGGTCTACTTGTGTGTGGCTTGTCCTGTGAATTTCTGCAACAACACTCCTAGGTGGTGAAGAGAAGTTTTCATTCAACCAGAATGATAAGATTTCCTTCTAGCTCATTTCTCTTGGGATTACCACTCACGTGAGAATGGAAGTTCGATCAATCGGGGAAGTTCAGTCCTAACAGATTGATTTGGTGTTAAGTGTTGTGATTTTCAGGACTTATTTCAGTTTACCTATTCACCCCCTCTAGGCAACCTTCATACCCCCTTCCCCCTCTCTCCATCTTCTTCACCCGTACGGGTACCCCTGTCTCCCCCTCCATTGCACACTAGCCAGCCGCCCTTCCAGGCACTCCCCGATCTAGCCCGAGCTGTCCCACAACCCCTACGCACTCATGCACACCGTCCGACCCCGTTTGCCTCGGATTAGCGCAAGCACTGGATGAGCATGCAACTCTGTCGCCACGTCCAAGTCGGCGAGCTCGCCCATCCTGCCTCGTCGCCGCCATCCACCGACCATCGCACCCGCATGTGCGCGCCACTACGTACACCGACGGCTTGCACGCATCCCTAGCCCTAGCCCTCCGCGGCAGCCGCCCGAGCCAACTCTTGCGCCCCCCCTCCCGTTGCGTCGCCCCTGGTCCACGATGGACCCGTGGACCGGTGTTTGTCATATCTACACACCCACTTATATACCGTAAGAGCACAATGTACATTGTAGCACCTTTTCCTATAGAGTATTCCAAGGTTTAATTGAATCCACATAGGCTAATGGGAATTAAATATTATTAACGAGTAAAAGATCTAACTAAGATATTGTTGGTTGCAGATTCAACGTGTTGGTGGCGTTAGTCCCGATAGGCGCACTATTGAGATCGTAACAATAAAGTCTAATTGGATAGCATCATAATGGATAATTACATAGATCAATTGTAAACCTTCGATGAATAAGAACACCTTATCTTCCGAGAGACTCTCGATTTATCCCTATCGAGGGTTGTCCCTTAATGGCGTAAATGTCTTACCGTACTTGACTATCTAAACACTACAACAAATGTGGTCTTCTATGACGAATTCTCTATGACAATATATTGTTTCCTCATAAGGTCAATTCAATTTATGATGTTTTCAAAGAACGAGAATTGTTTATGACAAAAAACAATATTCGTCACTAAATCCGACAACCAAATCGTCATAAATAAACATAGCACTATATTATGACGGATAGAGAACTCATGATTGATAAATAAGTAAACGTCACATATATTTATAAATTATTAATTTTATAACCACGTGTCACACGGGACCCACATGTCATTTTTTACTTAAAATGAAAGCAAAATATTCACATTTATCACAAATTATATTTTTCTTTCATTTTTAATTAGAAAATATAATTTGTGATAAATATTTTTTATGCCATGCACACGTGGCAATAAAGATCAATATTTTATCACTGAAAATTAAAGTTTCAACTGAAAATTATCAAGAGAAAAATGCATTAGAAAAAAGAGTCAACTGGTACCGAACATGTAGCGTCCAAAATTTTTAAAATAAATCAAACAAATAAAAAATCATAGAAAAAGAATTTTTGTATAATTTTTGTAGGCCTCGTTCTCGTTGTAAAACTTTTTATTTGAATTCAAATTTGGTCAAATTCTTGAAACCAGAAAAATAATCAAATCTCCACCTCCTCTCTACGCCCAAGCCACCTTTTTTTTTACGAGCCCAACCTGCTTCCCTTCTCTTCCATGTGGGCCGCTTTCACCCGAAGCCCATGAGCCGGCCTAGCCTGTCATGTATAGCTAGTAAAATTGTGCAATAATTAATCAGGAGTGTCGAACATGGGATTCGAACCTCCCAGCACTCCATGAGGGACAGAGCAACCAACCACTACACCATGGAATTGTTTTAACAATGTTTGAACTATGTAATCTTAATATATATACGTTTTTGATTAGCTGGATTATGATGAAGAACACGTGAATAGCTTCTCTTTCTCCTTTTAGTCTGATTTTGAAACTTCTAACTAGTATTTATCCCTCATATTTACTCCAAATTTGATGATTCTTTTTTCCAAAATTTTCTAAAATCATTATCTTTCACAAGGAAACATCTATTGATGTGCTTACAGTTATTTCTCAAATATTTTTTCCTATGCCATATTTCTTTTAAAAAGTTGAAAGGAGAAAAATAGTTTTGTTTACATAGTAATTTTAAATATAACTTAACATCTTCTCATTCTATGTTGAGAACATGGTTGTGTAAAATTTTAAGATTGATATGAATTCAAATATGTTTTGAAGTGTCCAAACTTCTATGTGTTGACTTAAGTTGCATGAATCTACAAGAGACATGTATCATTTTGTCAACAATGTATATTCATTTATTAGATTTATCTAAACTTTTTTATGACAAGTTCATGAACCTTAATTGTGTTCTCATGTCAGTTTATAGGATGTTTTGATCAAATTTTGATTTATTCGAATTATTTTAAGGTACTTAAGAGATTAATAGTTGAATTACCCATGAAAATAATTGAGTTTTCTCATCACCCTGTGGAACATGATCTATTATTCAACTTATGATTACAAGTTTTATTTTTTTCTTAATTTTTTGAATCTTATTTGAGATAGTTACAGTTCAATTTGGAATTACATTGCTTAAACATGCAGAAAATCATTTAAATCACAGTAAATACAATCTGGCCAGGTGGGCCTATAAAACTCCAGTCCAGCCGGCCTTTAAACCTTTTTTCCCCCACTCCATCTTGTTTGACGACGGTCCGATCAAATCCAACTCACGCTACTGGATTTTTTTTAATCATGAATGTAAATATTGTGACTTTTGCTACTTTTATCAGAAATTGTCTACACCTTGTCGGTAGAATTTATCTTTTTTATTGTGTACTTGGCTTGTCTTCTGATAAAAAAATGGGATAACGGTGAGTTGGGCCTGAAAATTGTTAGAAAAGAATTTGTTGAAAATAATTTGCTTGGCAAAAAAGGGACCAAAATAAAAAATTGGTTTGGGACCGACATAAAAATACTAGGCTAAACACATTAGTAAAAGGCCTGGGAATTAATTGGCTAAAAGTAAGAAGGCCTACGAAATTCTCGCAAGAAAAAGGAAGGCCTACGAAATTAACAGGCCAAAAGGAAAATGGAAGCGGAATTAACAGGCTGAAAGAAAAAATGGCCCGCGAAATGAACAGGTCGAAAGTAAAATTGCCTAAGAAATTGGTGGGCCAAAAGTCAAGTGGTCTGCTAAATTAATGGATCGAAGGTGAAAAGGTCTGCGAAATTAAGGAGCCTAAAGCTAAAAGGCTCGCGACATTAATGGGCCAAAAAATTGGCCAGCTAGGCTAAGTCTGATCCAATAGTTAGTGACGAATTTCTAAGCGTCATAAACAGTTTGTAACAAATTTGAAAGCGTCATAAACGTTTATGTCGTTTCTACGAAACGTCACAAATTTATGACGAAAATGATTAAAACGTCATAGAAGGTTACCTTCTATGACGAAGCCATTTTCGTCACCGCTGTGTCATAGAAGGTAGTTTGTGAAAAAATTTAGACCTTCCGTGACAAAATTACATCGTCATAAAAGCCCAAAATTATTGTAGTGAAAAGTGTCGCGCAAGCTTAGTTTTGTGACCACTAAACCACACAATTAGCATCACCAAGCAACTATAATCAATACAAGAAACGAGTACTAGCCTAATCACCACGATTAAGATAATATCTCGAATACTTAGCCTCCAACTAAGCAATTGGAACAAGCATAAGCATGATTATAGAATCAAGATCTACAAATCAATAAAACCATCATCAACATATTCAATCATCCTTGAGATACATAGTGTAAGATACATCACCATCTAGAAGGCCTATCTTGATGATAAACACTAACACCAATGGTTCTTAAACTCAACTAGAGATCTATTATGTCGTGGCAAAACCCCGGTAGCTCTAACTCATGAATCTAGCATCCCTTTGTCGACCTCCTCTCTATTCTAGGATTTTACAAGTATTCATATGGGCAAGGCACGTAGAGGAGTCACATACTAGCGAATCTTGGAATGTGCCAAATGTCACAATGGCGGTGCCGATCGGCACACATGGTGTCTTCATCGATCTCCTCTCCGAGTCGGTTTCCTTGCCTTCCATAGCTTCCATGTAGGGCCTCTATATCATGATCTTTGAGATAATGTCTTGCATTGCATGTTTGAGTTTTGAAGTTTCCTTAATCTCTTCCAGATAAACATCTTAAAGTATCGCGTGGAAATAACCCACAACCGTGGAATGGACCATGGGCTTGCTTTGTTGGGCCAATTTCCCATTTTTTCCCATCAACACATGACTCGTGCTGATCGGCACAATGGGCTTTCTCCTGGCTTTTCTTCTATCTTCAACCCATGTCCTCCATATTGTCTTCATTTATACCAATGTAATCTGCATCCGCATCAAAGCTCCAGAACAATGCATATACAAATATATGACTATGGGCTTGCTTTGTTGGGCCAATTTCCCATTTTTTTCCCATCAACACATGATCTGTGCTGATCGGCACAATGGGCTTTCTCCTGGCTTTTCTTCTATCTTCAACCCATGTCCTCCATACTGTCTTCATTTATACCAATGTAATCTGCATCTGCATCAAAGCTCCGAACAATGCATATACAAATATATGACTAATATCATATGTAAATAGCCTATATTAGTATAAATCAAGCTCCAATTGTGGTGATATTCACATATAAAATAGGCACCTATGAAGTGCCAACTGCTAGCCACACGTCCGGTCCACAGTGTCCATGGACCTATTCACGTTATTTTCCCATCGGAAAATAAATCCCGAATCGATAAATCTCATCCCTTTTCACCTAGTCCCCTAAACTTTCAAATAATTAGAACAATAGACATATTTCTTTCTTATAGCCCCCACGAACCATTATGTTTTTATAGAAAGGACCCTATACTTTTCATTGTAGTTATTTCCTATTTATAATGGTGGCTTGATGATGCTATTGTAAAACCCTAGAACAACGGGAGACAACAGAGAGGGACACCAGATTCGTGAGTTAGAGGCATCGGGGCCTCGCCCTGTTAGAATAGATCTCTAGTTGAGTTTCAAGAATCATTGGTTATTAGAGTTGATCCATCAAGGTCTGCCTTCTAGATGGTGGTGTATCTTACACTATATATGTCAAGGATGATTACACGTTGATGATGGTTTTAGTGATTTGTTGATCTTGATTCTATAATCATGTATATGCTCGATTGCTTAGTCCTAGGCTAAGTATTTAGATGCTATCTTAATCGTGGTGATTAGGACAAGTACTCGGATCTTGTATTGATCATGGTTGCTTGAAGGTGCTATTGGTGGGGTAAATTAGATCTGTACCATCCCTAAGCGACTACATCCAACATATAACATCAGTAAAGAGAGCAACCCACATATACCATCGGATGGCCAAAATGGATCCAAGTCATACCATTTTATCCTTTTACCCCCTATTTCGTTTTTTTTCCCCGTAAACTAGAGAGGAAAAGACGCTTGTACCCTTTGTCTATTTGGAAGAGTAGTTATTCACTAAACGTTCTCGCTTTCCCCATTATTCAAGGAAATGTATTATTGAGAATTTTAGAACACCGATAAATTTTGAAAAATCAAATGATATAATTTGAACCATGTTTAAAAATTCGAAAAAAAATCAAAATTCAAAATTGCAAATTTTCAGCAGCTTCAAACAGTTCAAAAATTGATCGAAAAATGATAAGTCGAAATTGTTCATTTTCTACCACACTAGAAACTCGAAAATTTAACACAAATCATAGCTCGAAATTTTAACATGACCTTTAAACAAAGCACATCCAAGTAGGTTCAACAACTAGAAAAGTTCAACATATTAAGCAAACCAGATCCAAATAGTTCATCGCAAGCATAATAATTCATCCTACTTAAATAAAATACATCCAAATGATCATATCTAGTTGTTGCTTGTTCCACCATCTTCTTTGGATAGTTCCAGGGAGCGCCTAGCACCACTTGTAGAGGGAGATGGGTTGGATGCACCAACTTCCTGAACTTTATTGACCCTCTTCCACCAAATTGGCAAGTCGTGTGATGGATGCAGGAGATATGCTATCAGACGGTATTATCTTAGGCCTTTTTGGTTGCCTCTTTGGTTTAGACACTCGCTTCCTGCATAAAAATTGAGAACTCATTTCAACAATGTATATTCATAGGAGTAGTTTCAACAATAGTTGTAAGTATGTTACCTAAAAGAACAAGGGACTTGTGTTACCTTTTATTTCCTTCATTCATAGGGCAGTTTCCATTCAAACCATGTCCAAACTCTCCACATTTTAGGCACCTTTGTTGTTTCTTTGCTCCAGGCTCATGACTAGCTTTGTACCTATTCTGTTTTTTTTTTTTGTCTCCTAGAGGATCTTTTGAATGGTGGTGGCAGCAGTTTGAAACCAAGATTAACTTCAGGCCATTGCGATTTGTCTATCATGGGTGGAATGGTACTCTGGTATGCAGCCTTAAACCTCTCAACCGTGTAGTAGTCATGGACATAGCATTCCATATTAACATTATGTATTGTTTGAATAAAACCCAATGCATGAAGACATGGTTTCCCAGTCATCTCTCACTCCCCACAACTACAAGTATTAGCATTCAGGTCTACTACATGCCTCCATGGTGACATATCATAGTGTGTTCCAAACACTTCACCAAGTATGCAACCCTTTATGAACCTTCATGTGACCTAACCCTCTTGTTTTGGCATTGAGTTGTTTAATTACCGTAGGTAGAATGTGTCCTGATAGCTTCATTCCAATCCTCTTCCTCTTCTCCCATAAGTCCATTATCATCTGCCTTAACTTTTCAAGCAACTCAACCGGAGGCCAGTCTTTTATCTTCTTTATCCATTTATTGAAGCTCTCAACAAGATTGTTATTGACATAATCACACTTGATTTCATTAGAGAACATTGACCTACTCTACTTGAGATTGTGATGGAGCTTCATATACTCAACAACATCAGGATTAGCAGCAATAACTTGATTGTAATGGTGCTGGAACTTCCTAACCTTGTAGGCTCTAGCTGCTGGCCACATGTTCTTATCATAGACATCACCACAATACTTCTTTTTGAAATTTGCCCACAAATGCCGCATGCATTCTCTATGCTCAATGCCAAGGAATACCTCCTTCACAGCAGCACTCAAACTTTTGCATGCATCTCTGGCTATTGCCAAAACTGGTGGGTGACCAATTGCCCTCTTGAGCTACCACATGAACCAAGTCCAACTATTAGCAGATTTTGAATAAAATATTGCCCATGCAACGGGATACATCCAATTGTTACCATCTAGAGCTGTAGCAGAAGCAAGGTGCTCTTTATACTTACCATTCAAGGCAGTGGAGTCAATTCCAAGACAGGGGCGACACCCATTGTGGAATCCATCAATGCAAGGCTTCATAGACATGAAAAGCTTATCAAAAACAACGTTGTCACCAACCAGTTTGGTTGCAATCTAAAAAATGGACCCTAGAGACTGCTGAATTAGCTTAGCCTTGAAATTGAACAATGTCACAAAACTATCTTCCCAAGCCCCATAAATAGTATGCATTGTCTTCTTCCTTCCAAGCCACACGGTATTATAGTTGACCTCTACATTATAAATATCTAGTAGTTTGTCTTGCAAATCTGAAGCATCAAGTTCTGGTTTCTTTCTCAACCAACCAACAACTCTCTCTACAACCCAAGTGTGAGATGCCATGGAACTTATCAACTTACTAGTGCCCACACAATTATGGTCGAAAGGGAGGATAGTAATCTGCAAAAGAAATAACACATATTTAAATGAAGTACTCTGTAAAAGAAATAATATATGTAAACAAAAACATAAAGGATACACACCTCTACTATAGGCTGATCCACTAGCTTGCGTGCAACTATCCTCCAAGAACATCCATCTGCCTTGCATTCAGCTCTATATCTCTTCTTATCAGTAACAATCTTCCCTCCATGGTTGGGAAAGTCTGACCTTTTCTGATTTTTGGGTTTTCCTTATCAACAACAAACTTGGGTTCTTCAACTGCATAGTCATCAACCACAATTTTTGCATTAACATTGAACCCCAAAGCCCCTTTATCCATGTGTGTTCTTGCTGCCACTTCCTCAGCCTGCAAACCTAAGGACACAAAACATCATGATCCTCCATGAATACATCCTCATCATCCTACAAAGCAGGATCCACATTGTCCTCCTCCTCACTTTCATCATTTGATTCAGATTCACTATGTGGTGATAGATTAGGATTCCTCCTAACCGGCAATTTTTCAAACTTATGGTCTAACATGATGTTGCACTTGTATGAAGGCTTAAGTGTAAACTCAACAACAAAAGAGATAGACTTGGTAGACCAAAATTGCTCAAAAACAGACCTCAAATCAGCATCCGTGGCAAGACATTTCAATCCATTGTGCTCACTCGTTCCAGTACCAAAATGTGGGCTCTTGACACGGACCCCATTCTGCTCTACTAGCTAAGTCACTCAACAAATTAGTCATCACGTACCCAATAGAAACCACTTCCATAACATGATTGCTAGACTCAACTTCTTTGCTATTTTCATCATCAAGAAGTGTTGTGTATCCCAGAATTTTCAAATTTATTGTAAAGCTTGACTCTGAATCATTCCTATAATTGAAAGCAAAATAACTTATTTTAGCTCCTAAAATGTTAGTTCTAAGCTATGTAAGAAATCTAAAATTGCTTGTATAAATTTTGAAAAACAACTCACCCGGTAAGACTTGAATTGCTGCCTGCTTCTCCTGTGTTCGCAGCTTCCATTTCATCCATCAATCCTTCCGCCTCAGCTCCAAAAGCCGCAACTCTGCCTGGTCAAGATTTGCAAGCCGCCCAACTGCTCGCCACGCCGCCTGCACGTCGCCCGCACGCGCGGACTGCCTACGCGCGATCCACCTGCCCGTCGCTTGCCCGTCGCCTGCGCGCGGCCCGCCTGCCTGTCGCTCTGTGCCCGTCGCATGTGCCGGTCACCTGCGCGCGCGCCCGCCTACCCGTGTGCCGGCCGCGGCGCCCGCCTACCCGTCGCCTGCGCGCGCTTGCCCGCTTGCCCCCTGCTCGTCGGGCCGCCTGCTGCTAGGTTTTGGGGCCCAGTTCTATTTTTCTTTTGATTTGTTGCGATGTGGTCCGTGCAGGAGGAGACAAAGGGTACAAGCTTCTTTTCCTCTCTAATTTCTGGGCAAAAAAATGAAATAGGGGGTAAAAGGATGAAATGGTATGACTTGGATCCATTTTGGCCATCTGATGGTATATGTGGGATGCTCTCTTTACTGATGTTATATGTTGGATGTAGTCGCTTAGGGATGGTACAGATCTAATTTACCCGCTATTGGTGTGATTTAGTAGTGACAAGTGCTAAGCTTGCGCAACACCCATAGATAGTTACGTAGAATAAGACGCTTGAACGACTAAGGGTTTGTCATCGGCAGCGATAAATCGGTGGCCACTTGGAAAGGCGGGATGTTCTTATTCAGCTAAGGTTTGCAATTAATCTGTATAATTTATCCATTATGATGTTACCTAATTAGACTTTCGATTAGGATCTCAACTAGCAGATATCTGGTTACTCACATATGCTTGCTCGGCTAATCAAGTCTCCGAAGTTGTTACTTCACAGATTCTTGGAGTGCGCTGATCGGCACACGCCTGCGCCGATCAGCTCACCAGCGACATCGCACCGGTTGGCTCATCCAAAGCACCGATCGGCATAACAGCCACCACACTCTCTCAGCCTCAACAAACCAGCAGTAGTTCGGTTAGACCCTCTTACTGTTAACAATAATTCATTTCTCATTGATCCTTGTGGATTCGATTAAATTTTGGAATATTCAAAGGGAAAAAGTGTTATAATTGTACACCGGCCTCTTACGGTATATAAGTGGGTGCATAGTTACGACCAACAACGAGGCTCTACTTTCCTTGGTCATGATTGAACCTATTTACATGCTGATGCACCTATTAGCGCCATTTATATCATTGCATGTGTTATTACTTCATTGCTTAGCATTTCCCTATTTGTATTATTATTCGTATATTTTATAAGAATATGTACATGAGGTCATATACACCCTATGAACCTTAAAACCCTAGGAGTCTCCACTGGCATTGCCAATGCTGATACACCCTTGTCACTAGCTCGCTTATTTTCAAAATGTGTAAAACGAGTTTGATGGTGTGAGTAAATGAAGTGTAGAGTGGTGATAACTTAGTTTAGGATGATGTAAGGATTACAAGGTTGAGGGTGAGGCTCTGGTGGGGTTTCGGGGAATGAAACAATATGGGATCCACCTGTTGTGCATGAGCGCTCACCTTGCCATATATGGACCGGTTCTTTTGACCTCAACTTGGTGGTTTTAGTACAACCATGAAGCCTATAATGGGCAGGACCAACCCTCTCCCTATATGGCTGTGACAAATAAGACACCGTCCTCGAGTAGATAGTTGTCGCATGATACGAGTAGGTCCCCAAATCACGTGGCCCTACTAAGTCCACGACGTGGGGTGCTCCCGGTCATTCATGGACGGATTTGTACATAGCACAATGGGTGTCGGAATAATGTTGTGTCGCTCCCTAGCAAGGAGGGTGTAGGTCATGAGTAAAGTGTACAACCTCTCGCAGAGTGTAAAACCTATCTCGATAGTCCATGGTCACTAGTATGACCCATCACAATCTGGACTCACTAGATTAGCCACAATTAAACTCCATTGACGTGTGAGTGGGCGTAGTGAATGTCCGTGTTTTGGAAAGAGTTGGTTGTCGAGCCAGGAGCTGTTCCGGCCAAGGGTTAGAGGCTCGGGTCAAAACCTAGGAACTAGTGGGATCGAAACGAATCTCCCCTAGGGCCAAAAACTAAATTGAACAAAACAAATTTGTTCCTTCAAAGCTATTTCTTAGATAAAGTCCACCATATATTGTGTCCACCCAATCAAACCAAAAGCCATTTCCTTGACCACTACCCAAAAATGCATGCATATACCCCTTGAGTAGTGT
The DNA here is from genome assembly GCA_031894775.1 of Chloris gayana. Taxonomy (NCBI): domain Eukaryota; kingdom Viridiplantae; phylum Streptophyta; class Magnoliopsida; order Poales; family Poaceae; genus Chloris; species Chloris gayana. Next base: position 64,077 of record JAUNZO010004953.1, read on the forward strand.
AGGTGTTGTTGAGTACCTTCGGTACTCAGTCCCGTTGACAATTTATTCGGACAAAGGTATGGAGTACGATAGTGATGAGGTGTAGGCCGCGTTCTTCGATCAAGTTGTCCATGGCATTTCCTTGGAGTTTACCATGATGCTTCCGCATCTTTTATTCGAGGATGGCTTGTCATCCTCCTTGGCTTGTAACCTAAGACTTGTATGACCCTATCTATCCCCGGAGGGAGGGAGGAGAGGGCTACCTAGCGTAGAGGGAGGGAGTAGAGGGCTACCCGAGCGTAGAGGGAGGGAGGGAGGGGAGCGCGGCTAGGGGAGAGAGCAGGCGAGATTGAGAGAGATTGAAGATGGGTGTGCAATGGGGAGAGAGAGTGGAAGAGAGAAGGGAGGGGGCTGGCCTTATCCGACGTTGGAGACCAATAGTAGAGCTCGATTTTAGACTCACATATCGATGATATGGCGCATTTGTCAAGTCCCCACAAAAACATAATCAAATTTTGACATGACACTATTTATACAATCTATTACCTATACAAAATTATTTGTCAAAATAAAATTCTTTCATCAATTTGACTCCAAATTTTAAAGACTCACTCTCAACTCTAAGGTTCTTCTTCGGAGATTCTCCATTTTGTAAGCAATATACATGATAACTTTTACGAATCATTCTCTACTTTTTATTGTAGATTCCACGTATGATAACTTCACATCTTAAGAAATATCATGATTTTTAGATTTTATTTGATTTTTTTAGAATTTAAAAATCATTTGGACAGACTACGTTAGTGCTCATATCTACTTATCTTTTAAAAGTGCAACCCACTAGCAAGCTTTAATAGCTATTTCTCTCAAACCTCAAGCAGCCACGTCACCTCAATTGTTTTGACCATCTGATATAACATAGTGTCATCATTCAGTCCGTTGGATGTTGTAGCTGCTAAGAACTATTTTAATCACTCCTCTTTAACTTCCTCCTACGTTCACAAGCCCATTAATTTTCGCAAGGCTGAGGTAGCCACCTCCATTTGCTCCTATACTAAATGCTCAGTGAATGGCTTTCATCTCAGCTACAATGTCCACCCCATCCACATTCCGAAACCCCCTCATTTATGCCAAATAAATAACTTTTGTGATGGTTCTCCTCCCTCTCGAATTTGTAGATAAATATGTGCATCTCTCGATGGATTTCTTGCTCTCCATCTCCATACTTATTTCAGATCCCCTCATGGGTCCAGGACACTCCATTAGTCATCTCATTGCAGTTAGAATGCACAGGATGCGACTTCTATTTCTATGAAACTTCGTGATTTCAGCTTAGTGTTGATGCTCTCATGTTACAATATCTTTTATCAATTATATTTCTTCCGTTCGTAGGAGCTTTATGACATTCATCCACGAGGCAATCAACACTAACTCTCTGCTTACCTTTTCCGTTCCTACTATTTTCTGACAGATCAAGAGAATCTACTTATCTTTCATGGAGTTGCATGGTGTGGTAACATCATTACTGGAGTTTCGTCATCAGGCAATTTCTACATCTGCATGTAAAAATTGTACATGGATATTTTTAGGCCTTTCAGTAAGCTATGTACCACACTGAACACGATATTTCCCCAAGTAAAAATGAATTGGCATGTACACATATTAAGTTTAGCAGGTTTTTCGTCGATACTACCTTATCTTTGGTTTCATCAAATTTGTTGCAGGTTTGCGCCGATACTCTCTCTCCAAGTCTTACCATCCTATTTTATTGAGAACCTATCATCACACTTGAAGGAGCAGGGAAGGCTACACACTCCAGTAAACTTTTTTGTAAGATTCCTTTTTTGTTATGATACCTCATCTTTTGTGTAAAAAGTCACATCATCCCATTGTATTGATGACCTATCATAATTTAAGGAGGAAAGGCTACATTGGATAACTCTCCAGGCTTCAACTACGGCAATATATGGTCCGTGTCACCATAGTTTGCATGTCCCTCTTCACGTACGCTTTGTAATATTTTATTTAACTATTATCTTTAACAATTGTACATTTTATAACTCATGACCAAAAATATATAGATATCACATTTTCAGTCATTACTAGGTATAACAAATAGTTTCAAGTTATAAATTTCCGCAGCAACGCGCGGGAATCAACTAGTTTCTTATAAAAGATATACCCGATTTCTTTTTATTTCATGGGTACGGTCCTAAAGTGGGCTAAATAACATGAATATAATTTTTATATGTATTGTACTTTATTATTTGAATCATTGTAGTTCGAATTAACTTGATTCAAATAATTGCTTTAAATGTAATTAATTAACTAAATATAGTAAATGAATACAAAAATTTCAAATGTTAACATAGAGTAACACATGTGAATGTGGTGAGTAGAAAAAGTTTTGAGAGGAAAAAAAAAGAAAAAAATTAATTCTTTACCGAGTGTAAAAAAATGACACTCGGCAAAGATTGTTTTGCTGAGCGTCAAAATAATACACTTGACAATCAATCATCTTTGCTGAATGTTTTTTTATAACCCTGGGCAAAGACTTTATTTGCCGAGTGCCAGAATAAAAACACTCGGCAAAGAAGGTGACACTGGGTAAACAACAATTTTCCTTGATCCTGGTTTGGGTGGTCCATAAGCCCATTGCAGAGAATTATCATACGTACTCCTAATTGCAAAAATAGGTCAAACGCGTTGTAAAATAGGCCTCAGATAATAACAGGATATAAGCCTCGTACGAAGATTGAAATACGCCGGCTCTTGTTAGGATGTTGAATCCGAGTTGGCCAGGCCTCGCGTCACCAGCACGCCGATCCTCCCAAGTCCGAGTGCACCTAACCTCAACTTCCGATCCGACTCGGCCTTGCGTCCGTTGATGACAGATATAAATCTGCTCCCCGGCTCTTTTCCCATCCACACAATCCACACAGGAGCAACAACAATCAACGCCTCTCCTGGCGGCCAAGATCGGGGTGTTCTCCACGCACGCTAGCGCATACGACGCCGTCGTTCCCTTCCTGCAGCCAACATCAGGAGATCATGGAGATGTCGTCCAGCAGCGCTCCGTCGCCATGCGCCAATGGTTGCGGCTTCTTCGGCAGCCCGAGCACCCTCAACATGTGCTCCGTCTGCTTCACCAAGCACCTTCACCAAGCCACCGCCGCCAAGTCCAATAAAGCAGAAGCCGTCGTGATGGAGGAGAAGACAGCACCGGCACGAGCAGCCCTGACGGACGCCGAGATCAAGAAGATTCAGCACGACGATTGGCTGCGGCGGACGAAGAAGGCGAACGAGAACTCGTACTACAAGAACAGGTGCGCCGAGTGCTACAAGACGATGGGCCTGGCGTTGCGGTTCAAGTGCCGGTGCGGCAAGACCTGCTGCCTCCAACACCGCAACTCGGAAGCACACCACTGCGCCTTCGACTACCAGCGTGCCGGCACCATCTCCATCATCCGCGACAACCCGCTCGTGCAGGCGGACAAGCTGCCTGATCGGATCTGAATTCTCATCCATGTTGGACAGAGCCGCGCAAGGGATGGTGAAGAGCATGCCGTTTCTTTCTCTCCCTCCGTGACCAAGACCAGATCCTCTCCTTGGTCGTTGCTCTGTTTCAGATCCTCTCCTCAGATGTATTAAGCCTTGTGTAATAGTTGGATCTTGTAGCGCTTGACATCATCAGCTAGTAATGTTCTTTGATGTATGTTCGTCAATGCCTATTCTCTCCGTTGTATGCTTTACTGTTTCTGGTGTGATTCGTTTTACTAATTGACGATCATCTGTTGTTGTTTCAGAAAGCATACGAACCTCTCATTTTTGGCAAGATCAAAGATGACAATGACATGCTCCTATCTCTCATCTCTTACGAATATAAATCGTGATTTGTAAAAGTTGATGACGATGGTTATCTTAGGCGTGTGCTCTGTTTCAGATCATCAGATGTATTAAGCCTTTTAATATCTGGATCTTATAGCGTTTAACATCATCAGCTAGATTCTTTGATTCAAATGTTCCTAACCAGCTTCACCGTACACATACTATTTCTGGTGTCTCATTCTTCTTACTAATTGAGTATGATGTGTTCATGTTTCAGAACATGAGCATCCCTTGTTCGTCCTTTGAGCACATACTATTTGTCAATTACCCGGTTCATCCTTGAGCACGAAGAGGTACCCTCGAGTAGGAAGCTCACCAAGGCCCTGTCCTTGTGGCCAGATGAAAACTCACAAAATTAAAGGCCGGCTTTGGGTGTCCTATCGCCGGAATTGTGCGCCGATGCTCGCGTGCTGCAACGGAGGCCAACAATAATGCTTGAAAGGTGCTGTGTCCGACGGTTGCTGTGACCTCTCTATCATCGTTCTCCATGCCACTGTGTGCTCCTACTAGCTAGTGTGATCCATGTTATGCGGGTGTGCCTGGTGAATGAATGCAGCGGTGACAAAGGCGGTTAAGGTGTGGACTATCAGATTCAGCCAAGGTCTCTCCGCTAGGTTTCCTGGTTTTAGAACCGTGCCTTCCTACCAACGGGTTGGGTTAGTTCGGTTAATTTAGAACAAGGGAACACTGCTCAATTCGGCTGGCAGCACCGACATCGAGAGGCCTCGGCTTGGTTCTTGATTCTTGGATCCTGAACTTCCATTAATCCTGATGGTCCGAACAAGAACGTTGTTTGGCGTCGTGTATTTAGGAATGAGTCTGATTCAATATATTTTGCATCGCATTGAAGCTCCCACTCAAGTTGGAGGTCTTCTGGTGAGGACCACTGAAGCTTCAACAGAATATAAGGGCAACAACCAAAAGTTGTTCTGTATTGGATAGGAATGCTTTCATTTAATTGATAAGTCTTTGTTCAATCAAAGCAAAGGAGAAGAACTGTGAGAGAATCTACCTGTACCACCATCCTTATTGACGATATCATGAAGACGTTTCTGACCGACAGACATGACATGTGTCTAAGCAAAAGGAAATAGAGAAAGGGGTGCAACGGAGTGTAGTACGTTCTTGGTGAATGATGACGATGGTCTACAACTCCACGGTCTCCTCCTCCGGGAGGCTGGCGAGCTCTTGGTCGAACAGCCTCCTGAACTCTGGCATGGTCTCCGGTTCCAGCGACAGCGCGAGCGTGACGGCTCCGTCGTTCCCCGGCTGGTTCATCACGTACACGAATCCGCTGACGTAGATGACCGCCGGCCCCATGAACACCGGCGCGCCCCACCCGAAGTCGGTGTCGTGCAGCGACATGCCCATCCAGCTGGTGACGTGGAGGTTCGCCGGCGAGAAGGCTCTCTTCCCGGGCCGGCGGTTGTCCTCCAGGAAGTCCACCAGCGAGCGCACGTAGTCGTCGCCCTGGCTCGTCACGGCAAGCAAGCGCCGCGCGGCGTGGCCCACCGGCCAGGCCACCACCTCCCCGGCCGTCGCGGCGACCGACGTGCGGGCCACCGCGTTGCCGAAGTAGCCCGGCGGCAGCGGCGGCGCCAGGCGCGCGCGCGCGTCCACCACGGAGCTCAGCCGCGCCTCCGCGTCGTGCGGCAGTGCCCGCGCGCGGCAGGCGCACTGCCACGCCAGCGCCGCCACGGCGCGGAACGTGGACGCGCCCGCGCACAGCGACTTGAGCGCGCCCACCTGCGCCCGGCTCAGCCGGATGAGGGCGGTCGCCATGGCCCGCTCCGGCTCGGGCTTGTCGGCCTCGGCCTCGGGCTCGGTCTCGGGCCAGAAGTTGTACTCGATGCGGTGGTCGTACAGCACCGTGCGCGTGGCCCGCGCGCGGAGGAGGCCGCGGTCGAAACACGGCGGCGGCACTAATACTGCGGCGGCCCTGTCGCCGCGGGCAAGGCTAGCCCACATCTGCACAAAGTGGGCCGCGGTCCTCGCGTCAGCGGCCCAGTGGTGCAGCGCCAGCCCGAGCACGGCGCCGCCGCAGCGCAGGTGGGTCACCTGCGCGAGCAGCAGCGGGCACGGCGGGTCCGGCGCCGGCGTCGCCGGGACGAACCGGTCCCGCATCTCGGCGCACGGCACGAACGAGTCCACGAGGTCGTCGAGCACGTAGTCCGGCGACCGAGCGGTCACCAGAACCGCGCCGTCGCCGGTGCAGTCGATCTGGTAACGCCCGAGGCGGCCGGCGAGCGGGTAGAAGGCGACCAGCGCCTCGGCGAGGCTGCCCCTGACAACGTCTGCCACGAAGAAGCCCTTGCTGTCCGTGCGCCGGTAGAAGTACACCGTTGCCGTGTACCAGCGGCACACGGCCAGGTCGAGGTTGGACAGCGGGATGGCTTCCGTCGGCGTCTCGTCGGCCGGGGCCACCAGCTCCGAGGTCAGCACCTCAACCGTCGCCATAGCTTCTACTCCCAACAGCTGCTGATAGTTTCTAGTGTCTATAGCGAATTGCGATCCGCCTCCCGTTCTTCGTCTTAATTTGTACTAGTACCATAAGTAGAGAAGTGTCACACTCACCTCCCACATCAGGCTACAGAGAGACCATTCGTGATTCACGAGTTGTGAAATATAAGGAAGTGACGATCAAACATTTCAGGAAGAAAAAAAAAGGTGATAACTGATTTCCCCAGTCGACAGAAAAAAATAAGACGGATAACGAGATTTCAACCAATTGTTCCAGTAACTATAAGCTGACCGTTGATAAGAAGCGGGATCAGCGCTACACTGCAGCATCGGCCATGCATGGATGGATCCCTTAATTGCAAGTTCGCAACAGACATTTCTGCCTTCTGTATAAACAAACTGCTCATCATATTTATATAAAGTTTTGCTTACTCAATACATTTCATGACAGTTAATTGAGATCTAGACTAACACTTTCAGAGTTTGTCGACCTAGATAACCATTAATATTCCTAAATAGGTTAGGAATCTGGGGTGTATGTATTTCACTGTAATATATACTAGAGGTGTGCCACTCACTAGAGATGCAGCGACGGGAGAGTGTCAAGACAATCATTGAAACTTTTTATCAACATCAAGCAGGTACAAAAACCACTTGTAATTTTTTTTGTGAAGGAAAAATTCGTTGATATTAAAGCAGATTACATCCTTTGATTACATAATCAATCCAAACTACTCCAACACCACTGATGAAAGACAAGAAACTTGAAAACATTATAAATTCCACACCATCGTGTCACTCGTGATGCGTGCCCTAGTTGCCAAAATGCCAACCACGTTCCTCAGCAGGAAGGCGGAGGTGATCCATGTCGCGTTCCATGACATTGCGGCTTTTAAGTCTTGCCTCTTTCAATTGTTGTCGATGTTGTCCTCATGTCATTGGGATGCCCGCGACTCGCGTTGTTATTGTCTAGCCCCACTCACGCAGTTAACCACACCGTGTCGAAGCATCTAGCCATCAATACGCCATCTCTCACCGTGTGAGGGATGGTATCGACGTGGCTCCTCCTCTATGCCACTGTTGGTCACGTGAGACATGCTGAATGTTTTAGCAAAACTCAAGCTCCTCCTCTATGCCACTGTTGGTCACGTGCGACATGCTGAATGTTTTAGCAAAACTCAAGCTTGTAGGTCAGCGGGGAGGTCATGGATGGTTAAAAGACTCGAGCTTGGTACAGGAAGGGCATCCACGACGTGTCTACATGTCAATGGCCACGAGCAATGCATGTGTTGATACGTGACTGGCACTGGCCGCAAGAGGTGTTTGGGTGCACATACGGCTGTAGATTCCATTATCGCGGGTAACTAATATGAAATTTATGTACCTGCCTCTATATGAGCCCGGTATCGGAGCACGGTCACATGTTGTTGCTTGCCTTGACCCTTGAGAATCGATACATTGACCGACAATCTTGTGTGCCTTTTTCTTTTCCCTTTTTACTGCTCGAATCCATGCCAATTTTTTTATCTTTGTTTTTATTACATATATATGTACAAGTTGGATGACCAAATTTGTGTACTATGAAGTTAGAATTGCTAAGGTGACGCACATATGTGTAAATTTGTTCATGGATTTCTCTGGAAATTATTGTTTGTACTGGTTGATGAATATGTACATGAGTTGTACACTTGATGTATTTATGTTGAAAATGTGTTCATAAATTGTATAAAGGGATGATGTACCAGGGCTACTTGTAATTTTTGATGAGCTATACAATTTATTTGAAGCGGTTAAATGGTTAATTTTTGGAAGTATCACAGAAGTTTGCTTATGTGTAGATAGAACATCCACTTTTTTTTGCAGTGGGAAGGTACACGTTCGTTTATATGAAGTTTTTTTTTATGTGGTTCGGTTCAATGAACTGATGTACCAGTCATCTTCCACGGAGATAAAACTGTTTTAGTGGGTCGGAATCTACTGCACCATCTCACCATTTTTTTGCTACTTCGTTATTCAAAAATGTTGTATGCATATTTAATTTCTTTGGATAATTTATTATATCTCTAAGTAAAGTAATCCTTAAAATGAATAATCACAACCATATGTGCCTTTTTTGTCCTTAATATTTAGTCGTAGCAAAGGTTTTGTACATGTTCTTATCAAATACATGCAATGAACAACTGATGTACACTCCATGTACAAGGCAGAATGTCCAAGATTGTGGAAAAAAATATGACGAAAGTGAAATTTATTAAGGTACAGCGTATTTAATTTTGTTTTGTGCATAAAATATGACGAAAGTGAAATTTATTGAGGTACAAGATCTATTGTCTTGGAACAAGTCCAACACTTTTAGGAGCAAGTTGTTCATCCGGAACATAACAATTGCATGATTATGTACCGAAATTGTCATTTAAAAATTATTTTCGAGTCTGTAGATTCAAAATTTGAATGAAGCTACTGAATGTGGTGTAGAATAAATTAATTGCACGGAAAAAGTAAAGTACGTATCTCTTTTTTAGTGGCTGAGGGACACATGTGGTTGGAGTATCGGGACCATGTATTGTGGACCACCGGTAATGAAGAGAATCTGGTGGGGACCCTAACATCAAGTGTCTTCAAAAGGCTAGCTGCACTGTCTCTCTACAAGCAAAAATAATTCATATACACATCTATACAACTCAATATGGACCGTTGCGGGCACATAAACCATTCTCCCGTGGGTAATATGAAATTTATGTACTTGGCTCTATATGAGCCCGCTATCGGAGCCGCTCCTGTCCCATCCGAACTTCGTCCTGTTCCTCTCGTGATTCACACCGCACCGGACAGTTCAAGAAATACGCACGAACGATGTGTCTATGTATTGTACAAAGATGGATACGACATATAACCGGGTCAATCCTCGTCGCGTCCATTCTCATACTCTCTCTCTCTCTCTCGCACCCACCCGACGGGACCTGTACCTCGCCGCCGGTGAATCTGTACCTTGCGAGTGGTGGTCCAACGGCTCGTTGTCGGTCGGGATCTCGCGCTCATCTCCTCCACTCGATCCGGACAACGGTGCCGCCGATGTGGCGGTGGCAGCGTTGGGGGCGCAGGATCCGGCGGGAGGCGGCCGGATCCGACCGGAGAGCGGGTGATCTCGGGCTGGTGCGGCGAGGACTAGGTGCGAGAAGCCCGATCTAGCGAGCAGCGGGCCGGATCCGACGACCAAGCCGGCACATCTTGTGTGGGTGCGGGCGATCTACCTCTCCGGTGACCTCTCTCCCGAGCGCAGCTCCTGGCCTCCCTCTCCCGACAGCCCGTCGGCGAACGGATCGGACGAGGTTGCGGCCGGATCCGGCCCGGGCACGGGTGGCCTCGGGCTCGCACGGCGACGGCTAGCTACGAGTATCCTAATCCGATGAGCGGTGGGCCAAGGTGCGAGGCTAACCGAAGGCGGTGTTGCGGAGGATGGGCGCTGTACTTGTACGGCGATGGTAGCGTGACCTACGGCGGCGACGATTGAGGCACGGGCGGGGAGCGGAGCCAAATGCTGCTTTTTATGTTAGGGACAATTGCATAACCGGCCCTCTTTTGGAAGCCAATTGTATGTTTGACCCTGTTTTTCACGTTTTGCATATTTGACCTTATTTTTGGAATCTGAAGCCTCCGTTTGACCCTATTTGGTAAACTCAAACCAGGATTTGAGAATTAAAAAATAATAAAAAATAAAGCGACAGGGAAAAGACCAAAATACCCTCTCTTTCTTTCTTCCTTTTGGTCGTTTCCGAGATTCCTTCTTCCTGGTTCAATTAGTTTCAAAATTTCAAATCTGAATTTAAAGTACTGCTAAAATTTTGCAACTCTAGCTAAATTGCTTGTCACAGTTTTGTTTCTTAAAATAAGGTCATTCATGCAAAAGATCATAATTTTTAGGGTCAATTACGCAAGAGTATGAAGGTCTTTTTACCATGGACTTCACACCACTAATGACTTTCAACAGAACAGGGTCAAGAATATGCTTCGATTTTAAAAAATGGAGTCAAATATGCAAAACGTAAAAACGAGGCCTAGCTTTTAAAAGAAGATCAGTTATGCAATTGCCCCTTTATGTTAACATCTGCACCTCCCTGTTGCAGATTCAGTTGGAGCTCCATCGAACACGACGGCGTGCGCGCGACTGTAGTGATGCGGAGGTCAACCTCTCGCATCTGAAGCATGTTGAGCGCAGGCGAGTTGATCAGGTTGGGCTCGCCGGGGCTGTCGACAACACGGGTCCTCAAGGCCATCCGCGGCCATTAGAGCGAAGCCGTCCTCCATGGCCGGTAGAGCGAGCCTAGGTTTCAAAAAGTTGAGGATCCGCTCTCTGTTGACTCCGATTGATGTCAGGTCATGGCTGCTAGATCTGGTGGCAACCAACACCACCGTGCAGTTCCTGCTAGTAGTTGGATTTTTTCAATGGTTTATTTGACGAGTTGATCTCACGGTTGGGTGCTGGATCTTCGTGTATGCAGTTGGGTTTTTTTTCTCCATTTTTTTAAGTAAAAAGTGCCTGTACATTTTCAAGTTGATGAGTTGAAGGTCCGCTCCTCCTGAGGTGAGCAGAGTCACATGTTGTTGCTTGCCTTGACCCTTGAGAATCGATGTATTGACAGATAATCCTTTATGTCTTTTCCTTTTCCTTTTTTATTGCTCGAATCCATGCCAATTTTTTTATCTTTGTTTTTATTTTATATATATGCACAAGTGGATGACCAAATTTGTGTACTATGAATTTAGAAAAGCTAAGGTGACACACATATGTGTAAATTTGTTCATGGATTTCTCTAGAAATTATTGCTTGTACTGGTTGATGAAGATGTACATAAGTTGTACACTTGATGTATTTATGTTGAAAAATATGTTCATAAATTGTATAGAGGGATGATATACCAGGGCTACTTGTGATTTTTTATGAGCTATGCAATTTATTTGAAGCGGTTAAATGGTTAATTTTTTGCAGTATCACAGAAGTTTGCTTATGTGTAGATAGAACATCCTCTTTTTTTTCTTGCACCATCTCACCACTGTTTTTGCTATTTCTTTATTCAAAAATGTTGTATGCATATTTAATTTTTTTGGATAATTTATTATATCTCTAAGTAAAGTAATCCTAAAATGAATAATCACTACCATATGTGACTTTTTTTGTCCTTAATATTTAGTCGTAGCAAAGGTTTTGTACTTGTTATTTTCAAATACATGCAATGAATAACTGATGTACACTCCATGTACAAGGCAGAACGTGTAAGATTGGGGAAAAAATATGACAAAAGTGAAATTTATTAAGGTACAGTGTATTTAATTTTGTTTTATGCATAAAATATGATGAAAGTAAAATTTATTGAGGTACAAGATCTATTGGCTTGGAACAAGTCCAACAATTTTAGTAGCAAGTTGTTCATCTGGAACATAATAGTTGCATGATTATGTACCGAAATTGTCGTTTAAAATTCTTTTCTGAGTTTGTAGATTCAAAATTTGAATGAAGCTACGGAATGTGGTACAGAGTAAATTAATTGCACGGAAAAAGTAGAGTATGTGTCTCTTTTTTAGTGGCTGAGGGACACATGTGGTTAGAGTACTGAAACCATGTGTTGTGGACCACCGATAATGAAGGGAATCTGGTGGGGACCCTAACATTAAGTGTTTGCAAAAGGCTGGCTCCTCTGTCTCTCTACAAGAAAAAATAATTCATATACACATCTTTAGAACTCAATATGGACCGTTCATCATAACAGTACCCAAAATCAAATGTTCATATAACCGGTACATATGATGCTGGGTACATAAACCATTTTTCATGCATGAGTTGTACAGTTGATGTATTTATGTTCAAAAATGTGTTCATAAATTGTATAAACGGATGATGTACCAGGGCTACTTGTGATTTTTTATGCAATCTATGTGATAACTTTTACGAAATCTTTTCTACTTTTTATCATAGCTTCTACGTGTGATACCATCAAATCATAACAAGTATTATGATTTTTTAACTTTATTTGTTTTTTTCTAGAATTTAAAAATCATTCGGACATACGTTGACGGTCATATTTCTAAAAAAATATATGTCAAATTTCTTTTTCTTTGATGGGTAAGATCCTAAATTGGGCTAAATAACATGATTATAATTTTTACACTCATTTTATTTTCATATTTCAAATCAGCTATAGTTCAAATTTGATTTTATTCAAAAATTGCTTGAAATGTAATTAAGTAAGTAAATATAGCAAACAAAGACAAAAAAAATATCAAATTTTAACATAGAGTATCACATATTGTATGTTAAGAGTAGAAAAAGTTTTGAAGCAAGAAGAGCAAAAACAAATTGATTTTTTACCGAGTCTAACAAAAAAACACTTGATAAATACTTACCTTTGCCAAGTGTAGCCGAGTGTTTTTTTTTATCGAGTGTATTTTATATAACACTGGATAAATATGTTTGTCAGGTGCCCGATCGAAAACACTTGACAAAGCGTATTTTTTTCCGTAGTTCACGGCACTGCTCCCGCGGCCTCGGTGGACCAGCTGTTCGGTGGATCAGTCCATCGCGCCATGGCCGCGGGATCGGCTGACGCTGCAGTGGTGTTGGCGCTCGCTGACGCGTATATGACAATCAGAATTAAGGAGATTGAGCAGGACAGGGCAGCGGCGGCGACGAAGAAGGAGGCAGCCAAGGGCCGCGGCCGGGCGGACGATCCTCCATGAACTAGCAGCTGCAGCTGGACATCCGTCCTTGCGCCGAGTCTGATGCTACGTGCCTACCTCATTTGATTATGCCTAGCAACCTACCTTATTCTACAACTATACTATATGTTTGGATCCATAAGCAATCTAATATATCAAATCAATCAATGTAATATGGCAGCGGCCAGTATATAATTTACCTTTCACCTTTTGTTGATTTGATGGAACTATATTATATATAATATGATTTACGAGTAATCTGCATATGTGTCGCTACGATATTTGATAATTTTCACAACTTAGAAGAACATAAATGAGAGCACATATTATATAGTTAAAATGTAGCATGTGTGACATGTATATGATTGTACAATCTAATTTTTCTCAAAAGCATAGAGGTCAAAACAAGTGTTTACATAAGAGACTCTGCAATTTTGCAAAATGTGCAACACTGAAAAGCCAATTTGAAGAATATGAATGTTGAACAAATATTTCTAACTTCCCTGTCAACTATAACAGATGATTCATTTGTTAATTCACTTTTCGATGCTTAGAATAGTACTCTTGTGTTGGTACATACCCCCCCCTATATTCATAAGGCTATTTGTTGCAATGGGGGCACAAATTACTTTATAACACGCTATGAACATATCAATCGAACTCTTTAATAATCAACTCATTCATAGTATCACAACAAAAACAAAGATTGATACCAATGCGCAAAAAAGAGCATGTATGCCAGGCAGAACAACTGACTTGCTGACATTATTTCAAAACAAGCTAATACTAAAACAATTCCAGGATAACTAAAAATAATTGGCCAGAATACACCATAGTTGCTGATTATTTATACCAGAGTACAAATTGATGACTACTCATTGTAGTTTTTTTTCTTACTTTGAAGCATATTTTACTTGTTGCATCCCGAAGAGCAGGCTCCACAGCAAATGCCGTGGCTGCCTACAACCACAAGGCACAATCCAAAAGTTTATCATGCAAGATTAAATTTCTCACATTGAGTCACTGTTGAATAATTGCCTATACGTGATGTCTTGTTCAGTTGGTGCCCTACTGAGCTCTGGCAGCCCAGAGTGCTGCAGAACCCATTTCCCCATTGTCTGGAGCTGTTTTGTTCTTGGCCATCATTTTCTTGGGCTGATTTAACCTTATTAGCATGGTAGGGTTGACACCCTCATTAATAACTCATTCTTCTTCTTAGGGTGTGTTCGTTTTCTAGGGTCTAAATTTTATAGTTGTAACATCAAAAAGAATCTTACTATTTATGAGTACTAAATAAAGTTTAATTATAAAATAAATTACAGGCCCCTAGACTAATTTACGAGACGAATCTAATGAGGTTAATTAAGTCATGATTAGAAGACGGTTACTGTAGCATCACTTTACTAAAACATAAATTAATTAAGCTCATTAGATTCATCTCGAAAATTAGCATCAATCTATCAATAGGGTTTTGTTATTAAATTGATCAAAATATTCATAAATAACAAGATTCTCTTTGACGTGACAGTGCTAAATTTTAGAGGGCAGTAGGCGTGTTTATGTGATGTCTTATTCAATTGGTGCCCTACTGAGTTCTAGCAGTACAGACTGCTGGAGAACCCATTTGTCCATTGTCTGGAGTTGTTTTGTTCTGCCGGCAACCATTTTCTTGGGCTGATGTAGGCTTATTAGCATGTTAGGCATGTTGCTGTATCCCCTAGCCCTCTGCCTCTTGAGTTTTTTATATCCGTGCTTTGCATTTGTTCTTTGGGATCTGTTTATAAATCAACATGATAAACTAATAATTTTATTCCAACCTTAAAAAATCAGTAATATAAAGAAAAAAAGTAAATGTGGAATATCAGTCATGTTATTCAAAACTTTTTGAACATGGTCCAAATAGGGACAACGGTATGGTATTTGCCAATAAGAGATCACTCTGAGTGGAATAATACTTCATGTAATTAAATAGCTCAATTAGATTCGTTCTGAAAATGTAGAGGCATAAAAAATATCATTTTATTTGAGAAATTTCAATAACTTCATTGCTTCCACCATCGGTTCAGTACATTTTCTCACCGTAGGAAATGTCCATTTTTTTGTGCAAGCATGCATAGAACTTGAAATGTTTGAAAGCATAATGCTCATAAGTGACTCCATTGCAGATGCAGGGAGAAATCGGGATCGTATATGTAAAAGAAAATCGGGTGTGGACAAGTAATAGATTTCATCGGAGCTTTTCCTTCCAGCAGGGAGAAATTTTCTCTTTATTTTTTCATAGAAATTAGATTTGTCCGAGAAGAATCACATTTGTACAAGACATGTTCCAAAACAAATGCATTTTATTCCAGAGAAAATTAAATTTATTCTAGACTAATCATTTTTTTCTAGGCATATTTAGAAACAAACGTATTTTTTTCCATAATATATTAAATTTATTCCGAAACAAAAAGAAATATTCTGTTGAATGCCTAATTTTGTTCCATGGTACTTAACAAAATGGTCTGCATCTATTATTTTATTCCACGGTACTTACCGAAATGTTTTGTGTATCTATTTTGCTCGGGAAGAAAGGATTCTACTAAAGTTGTTTTGAAACAATATATCTTGTTCGAAAGAAAAATAAATTCGTTCTGGAACAAGCAATTTTTTCGGACAACAAAGATAAATGCTCTGTTTGTTTTGTTGTGGAACAAATATTTTTTCTTTCATATCATTTTTTATTTTATTCCACGGAAAAATATTTTTGTTCTGAATAGTGGTCACGGAAGAACAAAAAAAACATAACACGTAGAAAAAGTATACGTGCCTTCAGGCTCCGTGGTACGTGGGCAAGGGGTGCGCGAGAGGCCATGGAACCTTACAAAATTACAAAAATTTCCGGTTACATTTGCAATACTACATGGTAGTAGTAGATGAGTGTTTGACTGATGGGAAAGATTATTTGTTCAATACGTTGCTCTACCGGCTTTTAATTATAGCTATATATTGATTGTGAATTACTCCTACATGATGCAATTTATTACTCCAGGATTTTCTGAGCACTGGTGCGAGGCATTCATTACCTCTACAACTCAACAGTGCCCATGCCCAGCTGTTGAATATCAGCCGGCCAGCCGTCAATGCTTGGACGCTCCTGTGTTCAAGTACAGCTGGCGGCCGTCAATGCTACTCCCTCTATTCCTAAATGTAGGGTGTTTTGGAGTTTGAAATTTTCTCTAAATGTAGGGCGTTTTACAGATAGGACAAACTTTGGGGTTGGTGAGAGAGTTAATGGGTGAGTAGATGAAGGTAAAAATAAAGGGGTATAGTAGTCTTTTGATACATTGACTATTTTGTTGTTTGAATCCTAGAAAGCTCTACATTTAGAGACGGAGGGAGTATGTGAGTTCAACGCAAGCCAGTGCCAACAAGTATCAACATCTAAGTAGTACTGGAGTTGTTGGCGTTGAATGTTTGAAACGACGAGACAGGAGTGCTTGCAGACTATAGAGCCTGCTCTGCTCCTATGTGTGTGGGTGCTGGGCAGCCTATAGACAAGCAGCTTTTTCTCCTTCCCGATATTTTATTCCAACGAGCGCCGTCTATCGTGTTGCCACAACGAACACGAAACAAGCATTTTTCAGCTTCTGTGGCCATCATCACAAGAATTGCAAGTTCCCAGATAGTACGCAAATGTGCTAAGCAACAAAAGCAGAAGTTGACGATATCACCATTAAGTTAAAGAAATATGGTCATACAGTAGGAAACAAGTCCACGAATGCAACAGGTAGTTCAAACGGAAGATCTGAAGGCAGTTATTATCAGTTAACACATCACATAGGAGTCTTACGAATTAGTTTCCACAACAGTAATCGCTAAACCATTAAGTTGAGGCAGAGACAGAGGCATGCTTGATGAATGATGACCAGCAGGGATCAGCAGAGCTTACTTTCTTCCTGCATACGGAAACAAAGAACAAGTTGATGACAAGTGAACAATTTACTCAGGGGATACGAGATGGACATGTATGAGTATCGGTGGTACTCAGCTAATATTGATCAAGCAGTGAACAATTTAGTCACAAATAAACAGTACAGCAGAGCAGCATAACAGGGACTTTTACTACTGAAGATAATATAAGCACTCAGCAGAGCCAAACATGCATGCATAGTTCCAAGGAGAAGCAAGATGGTGATTATTCCTCACCAGAATGTTGTGTGGGCGGCGATGACGGCTTGGTCGCGGAGTCATCCGTCCTCCGGTTCGTCTTGGCATGGGCATGGGCGGCGTCCCTGCTCTCCGTATCGGCCTCGACGCAACTCATGAAGACGTCGAACCCTTTCATCACCAACTGCGCAGCAGTAGTTGCCAGACTAGGCGCCTCGTGGATTTTTTTTATTTTTTATTCATCACTGTAATAACGGGTAGCATGCCCGATATTGTAATAGATACATTTTTAATAATGTCAACGCAATAACAGTCCGCCTGCCCGCTATTGTAGGACTCTTTTGCCCGCTATTGTAGGTTCTTTTCCAGTAGTGTCTGGCGGGCCTGGTTCCCCAGATGCAGGGAACCAATCACCCCGAAATGTTTGAAAGCATAATGCTCATAAGTGCCTCTGGTGCAGATGTAGGGAGAAATTGGGATCGTAGATATAAAAGAAAATCGGGTCTGGACAAGTACCAGGTTTCATCAGAGCTTTTCCTTCCAGCAGGGAGAAATTCTCTCTTTATTTTTTCATAGAAATTAGATTTGACCAAGAACAATCACTTTTGTACGAGACATATTCCAAAACAAATGCATTTTGTTCCAGAGAAAATTAAATTTATTCTAGAATAATCATTTTTTACTAGGCATATTTAGAAACAAACGTATTTTTCCATGATATATTAAATTTATTCCGAAACAAAAAGAAATATTCTGTTGAATGTCTAATTTTGTTCCATGGTATTTAACAAAATGGTCTGCATCTATTATTTTATTCCATAATACTTACCGAAATGTTTTGTGTATCTATTTTGCTCGGGGAGTGTCCACGGAAGTCACCTCCCACACAGGTTCATCGAACTGCTGGTTTGTCATGACTGTAGTGGTTGGTTGGATAGGGTCATCTTTGGCGCTGAAAAGGGGAATTGGGTCCTCAACTGCCTGAATCTTGTTTGAAATAACTTCCTCATCATCAGACGCATCCTCAACTAAAACAACATCCTTATCAGGAATGGCAGGTTGTAGTAACATCTGCTCAATGGGTGGATCAAGATGTGTCTCTGCAATGGAGGTCCTTCTCAACGCCACGACGATCTTCTCATTAGGATCTGTCCTCGTTGTCATCTCAGGAATGACAATGCTCTTTTCTTCACAAGTGTCAATGAGAGAAGTCCTTGCAGTCAGTGTCAATACATGTGGCCTCACACACCAAGGAGCCTACAGGTGTGAGTGCTGTTGTAAGGGAAGTAAGGATCGATGGCATCGGGGAGTGTCCAACTGGAGAACAAGGTCCAAATAATTTGGGTATATCATAAGTTGAGGTGTGCTCCGCATGTGGCTCAACACGCTCTAAAAAATTTCCCTCACGTACTAGCCACAATTTGATGGTCAATGCCTCCTCCCTAAGAGGGCGCACCACTTCCTCCAATTTAATTTGGGGGTTACATTTGCAATAATACATGTTACTAGTAGATGAGTGTTTGACTGATGGGAAAGATTATTTGTTCAATACGTTGCTCTACCGGCTTTTAATTATAGGTATATGCATCGATTGCGAATTACTCCTACATGATGCAATTTATTACTCCAGAATTTTCTGAGCACTGGGGCGAGGCATTCATTACCTCTACAACTCAACCGTGCCCAGCTGTTGAATATCAGCCGGTCGGCCGTCAATGCTTAGGCGCTCCTGTGTTCAAGTACAGCCGGCGACCGTCAATGCTACGTGAGTTCAACGCAAGCCGCCCAAGTACCGGTGCCAACAAGCATAGTTGGTGTTGAATGTTTGAAATGACGATACATGAGTTCTTGCAGACTATAGAGCCTGCTCTGCTCCTATGTGTGTGTGGGTGCGTGTTGAAAGAAAAAAAAAGCACCACCAACAACAACTAAAACCAACACTAAGGAATACCACAACTCAACCAAAAGGGGCAACTAACCACCTAAACATCCCCTTGAAGTTGAAGAACCACATCTATCGCAGAGGCAGAGGCATCCCTGCCATAGCATCCCGAAGTCTTGAGTTGCCGCTCCAAGAACCAGTCCTTATGATCCCAATCAGGTACTACCGCAAACCAACAAGTACTACAACTAGTACCTGTGCACACCCGCACCATCATCCACATTCTCCTGTCGGGATCACCTAAGTTCCATGTTGCTAAAAAGCATTCCCGGTTCATGATCATTATGCTCAAGTGGATAATTAGTCAAAATTAGCATTTAGTCCAATTTGAACCCCATTATAAGCAGCTAGCAAAGACGTACCCATACTATAATACTACACATAACCAAGGTGACAAGGTAAAAGTTTGGAACAGGGTATGACACGAATAAGATTCAAATTAAACTGCAATGCATGAAATGTAAATTCAGATAGTAAAGAAAGTAGGTGCAATGTGCATCAAGGACACTTGCCTGTCTCCTCTTGCTGCTATCTGCTCAAACTCTAGGTCCTGGAGATTCTCGTACTGCTCCTCGTCTATTAACATCACACTCGGAAAAGCATACATACATTGCAATAAGAAAACAGTACAACAAGCAGTACCTACTGACTATAAAAACAATACCATTGGATAGTACTTGTTCCTACGAACTCGTGAGCGTAAGAATCACCTAAATCGAAAGTACGAGTTAAAAGTTATGAGCGTTTTAAATTATAGTGTCTAAACTGTAAAACAACAGCTACGGGGACCTATTTGTAAATATCAAAAAGTACAAGGAACTAAATTTAATTTTAGAAAAGTACAGCGGCCTATATGTAAAAGTATAGGACTAAAACGTAATTTACGAAAAAAACTAGGGGTGTTATGTAAAATTATCGGACCTAAATAGAATTATAAAATTCTACAGGGGCTAAACTGCAAAAGTGTCGTTTTATCATAATTAATCGAATTAAGTTAAATCTAGAAAATCTGTAGACCGGGTCCACGGGGCTGTAGACCGCGGCCGGGTCTATGGTCCACGGGTGCACCGTGGACCGGGCTCATACCCCTTCGGGGTTCTAATTTGGGCCGTAGATCTAAGATCCGATGGCCAAGATCTATCCTGGATAGGCGGCGGCGGCCGACGGACGCCGGCAAGCGGTGACGCCATGGGAGGCTCGCCGGAGTCGGCGGAGCGAGAGGCTCCGGTGCCCTAAAAACAGAGGCAAACGCATCTACGCGAAGTAGGGAGGGAGGCGGAGCTCACCAGCTGGTCGTGCGGCGGCGGGGAGATGCGGAGGCGGCTCGCCACGGTGAAGCTCGAGCGGAGGGGAACGGCGGCGTTGTGGGGGCTCCTCGGGCAACGGCCGGGCGTCACGTCTTGCGAGCGAGGCGGTGCGACGAGGCGAAGAGCGACACGGCGTCAACGGGATCGCGGGCGGCTCCGAGCGGCGTCGCGACGAAGCTTGAAAGGCGGCGACAATGGAGACGGCGGAGGCGCGCTAGGGCTTAGTGGTGGCGATGTGTTTCGGGGCAAAAGACGCGCACGAGGTGCGGCGCTCGCTATTTAAGGGGGAGTGGGGCTCGCATCCGTGGCTATTTAAGGGGGTGCGTAGTCGGTTAGGGCTCGGACGAGCCGTGCGCGGGCCTGCGGGGGCCGGGGATTGGGCCTACGGGCTGGCGGGGTGTGGGTTGGGTGGTTGGCAGGCCGGAAGGGAAAAGGGGAAGGGGGTCTATTTTATTTCTTTTCTAATTCCTATTTTCTAGTTTCTATTTGCAAAATAATATTGAAACGATTTCTAGTCGACATTATAAATGTAATTTCACACGATAAAAATCCTAATGCAATTCTGCACAGCATGAATGCAACAGGCAATTATTTAATAAATAATAAAATAATTCATTTTACTAGAAAATAAACCCTTAACCTAGGATAAATGCTAGCACTCTAATGAAATAAAAGGAGATTTTATTTTATTGCAAATTTTAAAAATCGGGGTGTTACATGTGCTCCGCATGTGGCTCAACACGCTTTAAAATTTTCCCTCACGTGCTAGCCACAATTTGATGGTCAATGCCTCATACCCAAGAGGGCGCACCACTTCCTCCAATTTTGGGGTTACATTTGCAATAATACACGGTACTAGTAGACGAGTGTTTGACTGATGGGAAAGATTATTTGTTCAATATGTTGCTCTACTGGCTTTTAATTATAGGTATACATCGATTGCGAATTACTCCTACATGATGCAATTTATTACTCCAGGATTTTCTAGGCACTAGGGCGACGCATTTATTACCTCTACAACTCAACTTTGAATATCAGCCGGCTGACCGTCAATGTTTAGGCGCTCCTATGTTCAAGTACAGCCGGCGGCCGTCAATGCTATGTGAGTTCAAAGCAAGCCGGTGCCAAAAAGTATCAGTATCAAGTAGTAGTACTTGAGTAGTTGGCGTTGAATGTTTGAAACGACGAGACAGGAGTGCTTGCAGACTATAGAGCCTGCTCTGCTCCTATGTGTGTGTGGAAAGTTGCTGGGCAGCCTATAGACAAGCAGCCTTTTCTCCTTCCCGATATTTTATTCCAACGAGCCCCGTCTATTGTGTTGCCACAAGGAACACGAAACATGCATTTTTCACAAGAACTGCAAGTTCCCAGATAGTACGCAAATGTGCTAAGCAACAAAAGCAGAAGTTGACGATATAATCATTAAGTTAAAGAAATATGGTCATACAGTAGGAAACAAGTCCACGAATGCAACAGGTAGTTCAAACGGAATGCTTGATGAATGATGACCAGCAGGGATCACAACAGTAATCACTAAACCATTAAATTTCTACAACAGTAATCACTAAACCATTAAGTTGAGGCAGAGACAGAGGCATGCTTGATGAATGATGGATGACCAGCAGGGAACAGCAGAGCTTACTTTCTTCCTGCATACGGAAACAAAGAACAAGTTGATGACAAGTGAACAATTTACTCAGGGGATACGAGATGGACATGTATCGGTGGTACTCAGCTAATATTGATCAAGCAGTGAAGAATTTAGTCACAAATAAACAGCACAGCAGAGCAGTATAACAGGGGACTTTTACTACTGAAGATAATATAAGCACTCAGCAGAGCCAAACATGCATGCATAGTTCCAAGGAGAAGCAAGATGGTGATTATTCCTCACCAGAATGTTGTGTGGGCGGCTTGGTCGCTGAGTCATCCGTCCTCCGGTTCGTCTTGGCATGGGCATGGGCGGCGTCCCTATCGGCCTCGACGCAACTCATGAAGACGTCGAACCCTTTCATCACCAACTGCGCAGCAGTAGTTGCCAGATTAGGCGTGCTACTCATGTTGCTGATGCCGGACTGCAGGCTCTCCAATTCCGGTACCGCACGGCCATCCTTAGTACGGCGAGGCACCTCCTCCGACCCAGGGGAAACTGCAGTTGGAGCAGTCTCCACCACGTTGGACATAACATCCGTGTAGATGTGACTCAAGGGCTTCACCTTCTTCACGCGCTCGGGAGGCACGGCCAGAATGGCGTCGAGGGAGCTGAACCAGGATGCCCCCTCCAGCTTCTGCTTGTCGTATTCGTATAAACCACAAAGCCACCTCACGCGTCGCTTACATTGTACCTCTGTCCGCGTGTAGCCGAGTCGTGCGGCCTCGCAGTGGGAGGTCACTTTCTGGGCCAGGATTTTCCATTCCCGAGCGAAGGGGAACCGGGGGCTGCCAAGCCTCGGTTCTTCTTCGCGGCCTTTCAACACGGCCGACCACGCCTCCAGGAGAGCCGTATTCTCGCCGGGGGTCCACTTGTTTTTATCTTGTTCTCGCTTACGAGACGGTTGGCGCTTGCCGGCCATGGATCACTGCTGGAGTGGTGGTGCTACTAGTAATAATAATCACAAGAGAGAGTGCCGCTTATATATAAGGAGAAGACAGTATCTGCCGTGGAGACTAGAACATGACGAGGTTTTAAGGCACCGATACGAAAATGATGAAATCTTCAGGTTTTATGGTAGCGCTTAATGAGAAGAGATCTGCCCTGGAGAGACTAGAAGAAGGTTTTATGGCACCGAGACCGACACCAACATGATGGCATCTTCAGGTTTTATGGTAGGAGTACTTGTGAGTACAATAATATGGACGTTTTTTCTGCTCAAACTGCTGGCGAAGGCGATTTCTGATAATTGGTTGCACTATAGGGACTATTAACTAGTAGTATCAACATGATGGCATCTTGTCCCCTGGCCGTTCAAGTAGAATTATCCCACCGCTAGCAGCGCTGCTATCCTCCTCAAATCAAAGATTAATCCCACAATTTGCACGATTGGTTTGTATTGCATTTGTAGCAGATAGAATTCCATAAATCCATGGAGAAGTCATTTCGGTGACAGGCTCAACTTTTTCAACTATACTTCAGTGCCTCTGGATGATAACAAGCCTTGTGAAATTAGCTGCTTCGAACCTCTTTGTCTGTGATAGTTCTGATATATCGTCAACACATTGTGCCACTACATTTATTTTACTAGACCAAGTACTTGGCAATTGAGTTGCGAAACTGAAACTGAACGATAAGCTCTGAAACTGAAACTGAAGCCCTTGTTCGTACGATTCCATATCTGCAATGATGGGAGGTAGCACAATTTTTCATTGATAAAGACGTGGCAAGGTATAAATAATGGATATTGAGGAGGGGGAGCGTTAGTTTGGGGGTAGGCACATTGAATTTAATTTTGTACTGAAAAGTTCCCCTTATTTCCATGTAGCTAGTAGTGTAGTATATATTATACCGGCCGGGTCGCCTCGTCTGGACACACATTATACATTGAATGGGAGAATCACTTGCGCCAACCCGGAAATCGGATGGTGAGCGCAGCCTCTCGTACGGCCCATATTCTCGGCCGTTGGATGGGCACGGTAAAGATTCCTTTAACTGATGTTGTTTACTTTTGTTCTGGCCTAGCGCACCAGACTTGCTCCGTTTGTTTTTTAATACTCTAATCTCTGATGTGTTCGTTAATATAGTATTACATGTTAGAGTACCAATAAAGATGCATAAAAAATCATAACTGCCACTAATTTGTACCGTCTTTTTTTCTATATTTGTCCGCATCATGTCAACCATTCATAAATAGACCATTGCATATTATTATGACTGACTAGTACATGTTATAATGTCACTGTGTTTGTACTACTCATTCATATTATGAGTCGCCGTGCGACGATTATTCAGAAATAAACCACTGCATATTATAATAAGTGAACCAGTATATGTTATATTGTCACTGTTTTTGTACTGTCTTTTATTCATATTGTTGCACAACAAGCATTCAGAAATAGACCACTGCATGTTATAGTAAATATCCAGTACATATTATACTGTCACTGTCTTTATATATGTTACTATTTTTTCCAAAATTTATTATTATTATTGAATATTTTTATTTAAAAAGTATTTTTGAAACATAGGCAAGTGAGGTCTAGTTTTGAAGATTTGATCACAAGTAATTATTTTTTTAATTTTGACAAATCGATTTAAAAATAATGAGTTTTTCTTTAAAGAACGAAGTTGAGTAGTACAAAATAAACCAGGGACCCACATACTTTACCTGCATGCAGACGGATTGATTCTTCTGCCGTCAGGACGCGGACGCCGTTACCCCACGCAAGGGACACGCGTTCGGCTCTGAAGGGGCCGTACCTCAGGCTGCGCTGATAAAATTCACGCCAAACTCTCACAGCCCGTCTGTCTCACACCACCACAGCTTGAGTCTGCAAGCATGAGGAATATCGAGAATTGGAGGGACGACGGGGAGACGATGTGCCTCCTGGAGGCAGTGTTGCCCAAGTACCGACGTGATCTTCGACTCCAAGGATCGGTCCCCGTGACCTGGTGCAGCATAGCGGGCACCGTGAACAGTTACCGCGCCAGAGCCGGCCGCCCTACCACGCGGACGCCCGACAAGTGCAGGGCTCGCTTCCAGACCCTCAAGAAGCACTACCAGAGACAGCTCCGCACTCGGACGCCCGACAAGTTTTTTGCCACCATGGATGCCATCTTCGCCGAGGCCAACGAGAACGCCATGGACCACGGAGCTGCAGCTGCAGCATCGGATGGTCCATTGCCATTGGAGATGGAAGTAGCCGTCCAAGAGGATGATGACGATGCTGCCAGCGTCGTGGCCCCGGGCGCCATTGTCCCCGCGGCGGAAGCAGGTTCTTTCCTGCGGCTGATGCCAAAGAAGCCTCGCAGCGCGGCGGGGGCAGGCGTTTCTCTGGCTGATACCGCGTCGCAGAGCCTGTTGGGCTCCCCGCCAGCGCGGCGAGCGTGGCACCGACACCGTGGCACGGCGGCGGCTCCTCCCTGACATATACGGCACTGCAGGTGGTCGCGCAGGGTTTCCAAGTCATCTCCAAGACCCTGGAGGTCCATAGGGAGGGCGCCGCCGCCGTCGCTAGATAGCCGCCGTCATCCTACATTTTGGTGAGCCCTCTTCTGTCCTTGCAAGTTTAATTTGCAAACCGGAAAAATTAGTATCCTTCTTCCTTTGTTATGGTCGTTCCAGTTCCAGGAAGAAAGGCCTGATTAAGCTGCCTCTGCTGGCGAAGGCCGTCTACCATAATGTCTCCTTCTTTTCTGTGTTTAATTAGTACTACTCCTTAACACTTTCACATGTGTTCTAGCAGCCCCGGCCGGCCGGAGTGAATTCTTATTTAATTTGTGTCATTTCAAGTAGTACTCGCTGAATGAATGAACTAAAATAAAATGTACTTATTACACTTGCATTTTTGTAAAGCATCCAGAGCCATGCATGTGTTCTTTCTCTCTTGGAGGCCGGTCTAGGCTTACTGCATTCCTCCAATTAATACAGCTTGCTTCTTCCTCGTCTCGGTTCATGCAATGCACGCTGGTGAACGTCAGAATTGGTTGCGTGGTACTAGCTAGAGGGAAATATATGGAGGGGAGTGGGACACATGAACAAGTTTAATTATGTGATGCTCAAAGTTACTAATATGGATTCCGCAAGTTTCTCAGTTCTCCAAATATTATATGGTGATGCTGCGTGCAATATTTTGAAGATAGACTGCTTTCAAGTCATGATTTTCTCAAGAAAGTAGGAGTATCAAGAGATTCTGATCATCTCGCAAATCTTTGCAATGCAAAATCCGACGCAATTGTTATTGCCACAGAAGTCTTCATTATTGTTGAAATTATGCTGAGAAAGTAGGTCAGAAACCTGCTGCTCAGTTATCTGCAGTCAATGGCAACACTGAACCTGCACCTCCTCAAGGACGCTTCCCTTTACCTCCTTTCATACTACTCCATAAATCTCTGTCCCTATTGATGGACTTAATAAAGAGATATAAAATGCTGAGGCTTCATCACACACACCTACCGATATAATATTGCGTTGTTGCCGTTTGAGAGAGTAACAATAGCACAAAGGATACAAATGCATGCTTTAATCTATCGTATAACCGTGTCATCATCTCTCACAGGGTAATAAATGAACTGGTAAAAATTCCCTTATGTTGATTGGAAAGGAACAAAAGTCATTTGTGTCTCTACATCATGAACTGGTTCGTCAACTAATCTAGTGCTGCAAAAAAGAATAAGCAATGATGTGACAGTCTATAGATAATAAACCAGGCATTTTGAAATACTCTCGCTCTGCCTTGTTAGGTCATGATGCTATGCTATTTTGTGGGTTCATAAATTGCAGTGTGCATATTGTATATGCTTTGCACTACTCTACTTACTCTAATGCAATGTTCAATTGCTAGGCTAGAATTAAATAGGGACAATTCCTTGGTGCATGTTG
This sequence comes from Chloris gayana, assembly GCA_031894775.1. Classification (NCBI taxonomy): domain Eukaryota; kingdom Viridiplantae; phylum Streptophyta; class Magnoliopsida; order Poales; family Poaceae; genus Chloris; species Chloris gayana. Next base: position 91,049 of record JAUNZO010004953.1, read on the forward strand.
ATCGTTCAGTCAAACAAAGGATGAAATAGTCATTATGTTGCTCTGCTTCCTGATGTATTTTAGTATTCTGAATAAAATACGCTGGTATTATGCTACAGCTTGAGCCTAGGTTATTCTCGATTTATTAATTTAAATGAGTGATTCATGTTGCTGATAGGATGTGCATGTTAGATGCAAGTAAGAAGTGAGTTGAGCAAGAGGAGAGTTGCAACAAGAGGAGAGTTGGGCATGCCTCACACGCAATTTCCAATCAATGACAGACGATTGACAGTCTCATCAGGCGCCAGTGACGCGACAGAGCAGCTCGGCTTGTCTTGGCGCAGAACTCTCCACCAGCCTGTTTCCACGTCCGCAGTTTGGACGACGACACATGCATCTCCTGCCTGACCTGGGAAAACAATATACTAGTACTGTACTTGTACCGGTGTTGGGTTACATTTGTTGAGATGCACTTTAGCCGATTGAAAGACTTTGTTCATTAATTAGTTGTAATCGGCTTTTGATTACTTGCATGCATAATAATCGATTGTGAAGATAGAGAAGATCCATGATGCATGCTATATATTAGTAATACTAACAGAACGTCCCATGAAAGCAGCGCCGCATTCATTCGACTCCAACGCAGTAGCTGCGGGAAATCAGCCTACCTAATGCTTGTTTGCTCTTGCGTGCTGTGGGCAGTGGTTGTGCGCTTCTTCCTCATCTCGGTTCATGCAATGCGCGCTGGTGAACGTGAGAATTGGTTGTGTGGTACTAGCTAGAGGGAAATATATGGAGGGGAGTGGGATACATGAACAAGTTTAATTATGTGATGCTCAAAGCTACTAATATGGATTCCGCAAGTTTCTCGGTTCTCCAAATATTATATGGTGACGCTGCGTGCAATATTTTGAAGATAGACTGCTTTCAAGTCATGATTTTCTCAAGAAAGTAGGAGTACTGATCATCTCGCAAATCTTTGCAATGCAAAATCCGACGCAATTGTTATTGCCACAGAAGTCTTCATTATTGTTGAAATTATGCTGAGAAAGTAGATCAGAAACCTGCTAGATCATTTATCTGCAGTCAATGGCAACACTGAACCTGCACCTCCTCAAGGACGCTCCCCTTTACCTCCTTTCATACTCCATAAATCTCTGTCCATATTGATGGACTTAATAAAGAGATATAAAATGCTGAGGCTTCATCACACACACCTACTGAAATGTTGCGTTGTTGCCGGTAGAGACTAACAATAGCACAAAGGATACAAATGCATGCTTCGATCTATCATATAACCGTGTCATCATCTCTCACAGGGTAATAAAATGAACTGGTTAAAATTTCCTTATGTTGATTGGAAAGGAACAAAAGTCATTCGTGTCTCTACATCATGAACTGGTTTGTCAACTAATCTAGTGCTGCAAAAAAGAATAAGCAATGATGTGACAGTCTACAGATAATAAACCAGGCATTTTGAAACACTCTCGCTCTGCCTTGTTAGGTCATGATGCTATGCCATTTTGTGGGTTCATAAATTGCAGTGTGCATATTGTATCTGCTTTGCACTACTCTACTTACTCTAATGTAATGCTCAATTGCTAGGCTAAAATTAAATAGGGACAATTCCTTCGTGCATGTTTGACCGTTCAGTCAAATAAAGGATGAATAGTCATTGTGTTGCTGTGACAGACCCGCCTCACGAAGTGGCGTTTCCGTCTCTAGGATCATCATGGGTGACATCACGCGCTGTGATGTCCGATATTACAACATACAAACATAAGCATAACACAATGAATATAAGGACAAGTCTCTTACATTCATCCCAAGTACATTAGTACATCGGAGTCCGATGAGCATCAGAAGACAAATAAGTTTGGAAAATAAAACTAAACAGCGGAAGCATTAAGGTATAATCGCTCTCTCGGCGATACATCACGGGCATCCGGCAGAGACTGATGTTCTTGCCCTAGAACACCTTACCGGCACATCAACTCCTCTACTTCTCCGGACTGCACCACTCCCAAGTGTTGTGGCCTCCGTCCGAAGTCCGGTCCTGCCGGACGTCATCTCCAGACATCTAAGTCCTGCCCGACGGGGTCCTCTCGAAAACCACATAGAGCAAAGCCCTGAGCAACTAGAGCTCAGCAAGACCGACCCGTCAAAGTGGCCATCTCCAGCCGACTCTTAGACATGCAAAGGCCAGGGGGTAGGGTACATTAAGCACTAAGCTGGCCTACAAGTGAATCCTTACTTTCAACTTTTAGCAGTTTAATTAAGTTGCTCAAAGAGTAAATTTAATTTGCACTATGCTACTGTATTACATGTTTCCAAACAAGTAATTAAGCAATACAGCTAATTGATCATAATCATCGTCATCTTTGTTTCTCTTCTTACTACGTTCCGGTCGACGGGACAAGTGGTACTCGTTACTTGTGAGGGGCAGCGATTCGAATCGATTTACATCCTGCAGGAGAAACCTGACTGCACGTCACATACGCGCTTCCCGGAAGCCGCATGAGACAACCTTTCCCAGCCGGCACTCGTAGTGTTAGTCGGGCCTAGCTCCCCGAGAAGGGTCCCCCACGCGATGCCGTCCCGGACGTCATCCGTGAGTAGAGTGCTCCCTTCTCTCCTCCCAAATTTCTGCCAAGTAACCAAGGGAGTAGGATATCTCTCTAACATACAGCGACCATCGGTACGTCGGTTTATCGGGCCCATTAACTCTAGCATGCAAGCAGTACGTTCAAACTTATCCACATGGGCCGGACACGACGCGGTCCTTGTGTGCACGAGACGGGGCTACCACCTTGAAGACTCTTTCAGTCCTTCACTTTCCACCTAAGTTGCCCGTCCGGCCTCCAATTTTCCATTCTCTTCTCAATTCTTAGCATCGTGTCCAAAAAGGTGATTGTCCTATCTACGAGTGGTCTCCGTAACACACGATGGATCATCGCCCTATTTAAGCAAGCATCTAGCGTAGGGTGATCGAACCAGGATAAATAGGGTCCTACTGCATGCTAGGGTTTTCATCACAACTCCTGTAGACCTAATGCACAATACGAGACCTACAAACACGGTGATGAAATTAAAATACTTAATTAAATGGATTGTGCACCGGGGCTTGCCTTGAGCTTGACCCCGAACAGCGGGGTCAACAATAGCAGCAGCTTCGGCTCCTCGTCGCCGGTTACCGCGTTCACCACCGCAGCTACATGATGCAAAGCTGATGTGTAAATTTTGATGAAAATATGATATTGAATATTTTATGGAATACGTGCGAATTTCATCAAATACATGTAATTTGTGAGTATAAAATAACTTGGCGTCCAGCGAGGTGAAAATGATTTAAGAGTGATTAACTAACTTAATTTACTTCATCAACTCCCATGAAGCATTTAAATCATTATCGCATGTGCAAGAAAATAATCCATTAATCCTAGCAAAACTAGGTAAAATAGCAATTAAATTGCTCCTGGTCCTTAGGCACATGTTATAGATAATAATTAAATTAAGCCTCGCAATTTGGGGTAATTAAATAATTAATTAAGTCCTACTCTTGAATTTCCTAAAAAGAAATTAACCTAACTAAATTGCCTCTTATCATGCCAAAGTGAATGCACTATAAAATAGTACATGTCTCAAGGATTCCAACAAAATTTAGTTTGCAATTTTTCGAGGTCTATAACTCTAGATATGAATTTTCTTAATTTAAACTCATTTCGCCCCTATTTACAAAAATGCCACTCAGGTTTTTAAAATTCAAACTCACGCCGGGCGCCACACCGGGGACCACAGGGTTCCGGATCCGCGTGTGGCTATGGCCGAACGGGATCCCGGGCCGTGTGGCCCGCCCCGTGGCCTCACCGCGCGCGGCCGGGAGTAGGCGGCCGGAACGGCGTCGGGGCTCGCGGCCGATGGCGATGGGGTCCCCCGGACGCGGCGCGGTGCGGGAGCTTGGTGGTGGGGTCAGATGGGTGAGAACCTCACCGGAGAGGGTGGCGCGGCGAGCGGCGGCGGTGCGCGGGCTCCGGCGGGGGTGTTAGTCGCGGGAAAGGCACGGAGGGAGGAACGGCTTGGCCGTGAAGTTTCACTAGAGCACGAGCTCCACCGTCATGGCCTCCTCCACGGATGAGCACTGCCGGAAGGGGGTCGTCGGCGTGGAGGTGGCGGCGGCCGAAGTTCCGCGGCCGGGAAAAATCGAGATTCCGGCGACCTCGCGAGACAAAAGAGGGGGTTAGGGTTTGGAAAGAAGGTCCACCAACGTGCGCACCCACCGGAAGAAGAATGGCCGGATGAAGCTCACCGGAGAGGGAGTATTTCACGGGGAGGTCCCGGCGGCCGGCGTGGGAGGAGACGCTCGATTCTTCACCCACGGCCCACGGGGGTCCTCGCGACGGCTCGTGGAGCTAGAGGGGATCAAGGCGGAGCTCTAGGTGGCGGTGCGCGCGGGGGGGGTGGTGGCTCACGGCGGCGGGGCGGTGAGCTCGAGCTCGGGCGGCAATGGCGGGTGGGGTGGAGAGCAAAGGGAGAGGGAGAGAATGGAGAGGGGGGGGGGCTCCGACCGGTTCTTGGGCTCCTCCTCGAGCTCCCGACCAGGTGGGCCGCGGCCAGAAGGTGGGCGCCATGCGACGCCGGTGTACGGACGCGCTGGCGCGCGGCGCGCGCCCGTGGGTCACCGCGGTGGCTGACAGGTGGGTCCCACGAGTATATTCCCTCGGCATCTTTTCTTTTTCCCGATTTTCCAAACATGGTCTGATCCGAATTTAAAAATTCAAATGAAAGGCCTTCCCAAGCTCAAAATTTAAAAGGAAAAATTTTACTGGGTAGTACAACTCTAGAAAGTGACATGCGCGTTGAGTTTGCTCAAAAACTACTTCTAGATTAATTCTGAGAATTCAGAGAAAAGGCTTAAAAGTTAAGTTTCTCTGATTTATTTGAGGTATCAAACCTTGATGAAATCCAGTGGGGTTTTGTCCTAGATTTTTCTTTTGATAACATATATTTTTGGTTGACCAAACTTGTGTTGTAGAAATTTGAGTTGCAGTTCAAACCAAAGTGTATTTGAATTTATTCATTGCCCAAATCACTTTGCATGTCAATGAATTTTCTTGGGTAGGTTCATCCAGTCCTGAGGTTAGTTTTAAAATTGCTAACTTGCAAAAACATGACACAGAGTGTCACAGTTGCTCTGCTTCCTGATGTATTTTAGCATTCTGAATAAAATACGCTGGTATTATGCTACAGCTTGAGCCTAGGTTATTCTTGATTTATTAATTAAAATGAGTGATTCATGTTGTTCATAGGATGTGCATGTGAGATGCAAGTAAGAAGTGGGTTGAGCAAGAGGAGAGTTGCACACCAAGAGGAGAGTTGAGCATGCCTCACACGCAATTTCCAATCGATGACAGCAGATTGACAGTGTCACCAGGCGCCAGTGACGCGACAGAGCGAGCTTGGCGCAGAACTCTCCACCAGCTTGTTTCCACGTCCGCAGTTTGGACGACGACACATGCATCTCCTGCCTGACCTAGGAAAACAATATACTAGTACTTGTACCTGTGTTGGGTTACATTTGTTGAGATGCACTTTTGTGGCTGGTATTATGCTACAGCTTGATCCTAGGTTATTCTAGATTTATTAATTTTAATGAGTGATTCAAGTTATTGAGAGGATGTGCGTGTGAGATTTAAGTAAGAAGTGAGTTGAGCAAGAGGAGATTTGCACACCAAGAGGAGAGTTGAGCATGCGGCCTCAGACTCATTTTCCAATCAATGACAGCAGATTCACAGTCTCACCACGTGCCAGTGACGCGACAGAGCAGCTCGCCTTGGCTTGGCGCAAAACTCTCCACCAGCCTGTTTCCACGTCCGCAGTTTGGACGACGACACATGCATCTCCTGCCTGACCTGGGAAAACAATATACTAGTACTGTACTTGTATCTGTGTTGGGTTACATTTGTTGAGATGCACGATCATTTCTAAAAGATTGTTTGGCCGATTGAAAGACTGTTCACTAATTAGTTGTAATCGGCTTTTGATTACTTGCATGCATAATCGATTGTGATAGAGAAGATCCATCATGCACGCTGTTAGTACTACTAACAGAACGTCCCATGAAAGCAGCGCCGCATTCATTCGACTCCACCGCAGTAGCTGCGGGAAATCAGCCTACCCAATGCTTGTTCGCTCTTGCGTGCTGTGGGCGGTGGTTGTGTGTCTGCTCGGCATATAGCCTTTGAAAGCTGAGACATGTTTTGTGTGGTATACTTGTCTTATGGGTATATAATTATCAAAGGAATAAATAATCAAAGATATAGTGGCATGATAATAAAGATAAGACTGGTGGAGAGGACCTACAAAATGGTATCCGACCGATATGGAATACCAGAAGGTTCCATACGCCGGAATGGAAATAGAGACAGACAACAAGACTGATGTAATATGGCTTGATCAACAAGTAAAGAAGCAATTTTAGCCTATTAGGACTCTGAATTAACAAGGAAAACTTAGAGATAGAACTTCCGAGTATGTAATCTGTGTAAACCGACTAGGACTCTGCATGTAACCCTATTTCCCCGGATACATAAGGCGGAGAAGGGACCCCTCGAAATCTCCGACAACATGCAATTAGCAATTTGCTAAAGGCAATACACAACATACGGGACATAGGGTATTACTCTCAATCGAGGGGCTTGAACCTGTCTAAAATCTCGTGTTCTTGGGTGTTTCATGTGTTGCGCCATCGAATTCCGTACTCCTGAGAGACCGGGTAGTTCTAGTGCCGAGGTTAAGACTCGATATTTGACGCACCAGGTAGGGGTCCCGGTGAGTTTTTGGTGAGTTTGATGGCTTCTTCGTTCGACGTCGACTTCGCACCCGGCTTCACAATCCGCTTTGGGTCTCTAGACTTTGATGCTGATTCTGCCGACAAGCTGCGCTTGATGAATCCCGGTTGCCATATGTCCGCTGTTGTTCTAGCGCGATCACCTGATGTGATCTCGGCTTCAATTTTGGATCCCGACCAGTCCGGCGCTGCCTATCTTCCGACGCTACCAATCGGAGCGGTCAAGCTTGATCCCATTGAAGCTGCGGCTGAAGGCTGAAGCCGAGAGATTGACCAAGCAATCGAGAGGCCCATCGTCTACGTGAGGAAGCAGCAATGGACGCAGACAGCGATGACGACCAACCGCCTCCGCCCGGAACAGCACGACGTCCTCCCATAGAAATTAACGCTCCAGGAACCACTCGGACCGGAGCCCTTGGAACGAGAATACCGGTTGGTAGAGCGGTTGGGCCAACTGACCATGTAGCTAATGCGCCGGAAAGTTCGCCTTCGTACAATGATCGCCGCGGCAACCATGGTGGGTAAAATCGTGGTCGTTCGAATAGGGCGCTTAACATGAACACCCTAAAAGTTGAATTGAACAGCGATCGGGTATTAACTTCACCGCTCCACAATATTGTGAGGGTCAAGCAAATCTTGGAGACTATTCTCGGAGGAAGTGTTCAATCAAACACCAGGATTAAGGCGAGCTCTGAATTTGATTGATGCGGCTCCATTACAAACCAATCGACTCATCCAGGACCGGGGAGAATCTTCCAGCAGGTCACATTCTCGCTTGGAGCGGTATGGCAGAACCCGGTCCGAAGGGGCTTCATCCGGCGAGAGAGCCGGGGATAGACTTACTCCAATTGCAGATGTACATGATCGAGCTCCTGATCGAGACCTGCGGGGTCCGATTAACGCAAACCGCGATGAAAGGAATAATTTGATAGATCGCTAAGCTGAGCGGCCTGAAGAGCGTCTAAGACAAGAAGAATATGAATGTCGCCGGACCGGCCATGTTGACGACTGTCCGACCGTTCCAATGTCGCCACCACCGGTGATCGATACTAGGCAGATCGCTCCAGCGACCGCCACCGGTCGGCAATCGGCAGACAAATTATAGTCGTGGATATGATAACCGTCCATCGTGACATGGTGACCGGTCAAGAAGAGATGGCCGTTATGACATACGTCATGATCGGTATTACGATCAACACCAACAAGATCGACGAGGCCGCGACCGCGACGATAGAGACAGGGAGCCAGGACGAGGTCACAGCCGTCCCATATGAACAATGATCGCCAAGCTGATTCTGATGCTGGACAAAGGAATAATCATCATGACGATGATTCTAAAGATGATCGTGATCGGAATTACCGTCATCACGATCGCCGCTCACCATCATCGGTCCGGACCGGCTTTAAGGATGATGAGTACTCTGTTATCCCAGCATTCACGCGGGATTTACGCATATGCAAGTACCCCAAGGGTTTTAAACTTGGAAGCATTGATAAGTATGATGGCTCCGTATGTACACGATTGTTGTCCGGTCTGCGGGAGGCGATACATTTGTTATGACTAATTATCTTTCCATGTGCATGGAGTAGGTTGGTCGCTTATGGTTACATTCTCTTTCTCGGGAATCCATTTCATCTTAGGGCGATCTAACTAAAAAGTTAGTTGAGAAGAAATTTCTTGATAAAGGTAATAAAATTTTAATAAAAATAATCACTAATGGCCAATATTTTCCGACATGATAAAAATATGAATCGTGACCGGTAAAACCGAAATTTGATGATGTTACGTGAATTTCTGCCGAAATTTGGAAGTAAGAATTACAATCTATTATTAGAAAAAAAATGAAAAATATGGTACAAAGGGAGTTTCTTGTGATAAGATATGTAGTGGCCTCTATGCATTAGATGATACACACAAAACAAAAGGATAAAAAAGAGTAAATTTCATCACATGTACCACAACTTGCACGGTGGGTGCAACTTGGTCATATATATTATAATTTGTGTGAATTCACACTAATCATGTTTTAGGGGTGCAATGGGATCATCAATCCGTCACCTCGGACAATCGAGCACCTGAGACAATTGACCATTTCATCAATCTCGCTTACTTGTGTGTTTGTCAATATTTTTTTATCAAAAAACAATTAGCCTTTCTATCTTCTATAGCTGTCAAGTTCCATATACATCCTTGTGCACAATAATCTTCCATTCTTTTCTTATTATTCCTAGAAATATTTATAGCTACCATATTCTTGAGGTTGTGTCGCTTTTTTTCCTTTCTAACTTCTCAGGGATTACCAAAGACCATGCCAACTATAAACTTTATAGGTGATAGATTGTCCGAGGTGCTCGATTGTTCAATGACAGATTAATGATCCACAACACATGATTAGTGACAAATTTACGCAAATTACAATATGTGTGACCAATTTGCACTCACCGCACAAGTTGTGGTACTTGTGATGCAATTTACTCGATAAAAAAACTGAAGAAACAATAATCATGTGTGGAACGACGGAGGGAACGTAGCTAAGAGCATCTCCAGCAGCGCCATGTAAACAGGGACCCTCCTTTCCAGTTTAGGGTCCGGCATGAATAATTCGGCATGCAAAACTCAGCTTCAACTCCAGCAAAAAACCAAAACTGAGCCCCTACTTTTTTCTACTGTCACACCGGGCCCACTCGCTAGTGACGCGGCTGATGTCACCTAGGACAGGTCACAGCAGGCCGCTTCTCCCTCCCGTCCCCGCCGCGGGCCATGCCGGCCAAGCTCGAGGACGTCCGCCAAGCGTGGACGACGGATCCGGGCCATCGTGCCGCCCCGCCACGCACGGGCCACGCCGGCCACGCTCCGAGCACCGAATCCGGGCCGCCGTGCCGCCCTGCCACGCGCGGGCCACGCCACCGCCCTGTCACGTGCCGGATCCGGGCCGCCGCGTCGCTCGTCCTTCCGCCGGATCCGTGCCGCCCCGCCACCCGTCCGCATGCCGTATTTGTGCCGCCGCGACGCCTCTTCTCCCCGCTGGATCCAGGCGGGGCCGCGGCGGAGGTTGAGCCACGACCGGATCCCGTCCGTGCCCGGCGGCTCTTCCGGTCACTTCGGCGTCGTGTGCCCGGAAAGAACTAGAGAGGAGAAGAGAGGAGAGAAAAGAGGAGGAAAAAAAGAAAACAGAAAAGAAAATTGAAAAAAATGGTCGGACCCACGTTTGAGAGCTCGAGTTGGATGCCCCTAGGAATGGGGGCTTGGGGTTCCAAATTGAGGTGGCATGGAAAATGCATGCCAAGGTAGGAGACTTGCTTGGAGTGGGTTTTCTTGGTCAAAGACCCCAAATCTTGAGTAAGGACACAAATAGAGGACTTGAGCATCTCCAAGCAAAGGACCTCAAATCAAGGCCCTAAATTCGATTTTGCATGCCGGCATAAAAAAGTTGGGGCCCAAAAGTTGCACGCAACTCCAGCAACACATCGAATTTAAGCCCCTATTCTCGCGTGGGTCCCACTTATCACATGGGAAAATGAACCTGCCTGCGCCATCCCCTCGATGAGAAGACCTGCTCGTCCCGACCGAGCCGCTGCGCCCGGCGCCTCCACGGCCAGGAGAAGGCCGAGCCGCCAGCACCCACCACGACCGAGCCATCGAGGCCGCCCGCGTCGGCCGCCGACACGCTCCACTCGAGGCGGTTCCCGGATCCGGGCGCCTCCACCGACCGCCGTCGACCTACCCGGCCCAACCCGCCGGCCGCCGCCCGCGGCCGCGCAGCGGCCCAACCCGCCGGCCATCGCCTCGCACGCGCCGCAGCCCAACCCGTGTGCGCCGGTCGCCGCTCCGTGTGACGCGACGCATGGCGGCAAGGGCGGTCGGGCGAGGGTGCGCGGCGCAACGGCGGTCGGTCGCGGGCGGCCGGCCTGCCGGTGAGAGGCGGCACTGTCTTTGTTTTTTTCTCGACGCTGTCGACGGGATGTGAGCGATGAAGAGAGAGAGAAAGAGAGCGATGGAGAGGGAGAGAGAAGAGAGAAAGGGAAAAGTAAAAAATAGGTGGGACCCACATTTGAGATCCTGAGTTGGAGACCCCTAGGAATGAGATCTTGGGCTTGTAATTTGAGTGGGCATGAAAAAGTAGGAGCCTAGTAGGGTCCTTGCTGAAGTTGATTTTTTTGTCAAAGACTCTAAATATTAGAGTAGGGGCCCAAGTAAGGGCCTTGCTGGAGGTGCTCTAAGACCAGTAATGGGTAAACTTCTGAAACGATGATACACACAAAACAAAAGGATAAAAAAAACTGAAGAAACAATAATCATGTGTGGAACGACAGAGGGAACGTAGCTAAGAGCAGTAATGGGTAAACTTCTGAAACGAGAAGACTCTTCAGTTTTGTTGCGCACCATCCAAATGGGGTGGACGCATTTAGCATTCGTCTGCATGGTGATGTGAACGGGAACTCATCCTTTTTTCGTGAGCTGGAGAAGCCAGTAAAACTAGTGCGAACACGGTGGAGAATTAGTAATGCAGAACATTGTTCCCCATTATTGTGTTGCACGGCCATCCAAGCGTCAAACTGCACCAACATTATTATGTCGACGACGCGTTTACATTTGCACGGTGATGCGAACGGAACTCATTCCTTTCCCCGGGCTCTCTCATCTTCGATCTTCCATATGCTGCTGCTATATATATATATATATATGTTGCTGAGGTGGGGCGCTGTCAAGTCTCAGAATCAACCAGAGAGCGAGACCATGGCACCGTCTGCCAGTGCCAGCTCGTACCGTCTTCCTGCCACAGAATTAGAAGAGGTGGATTGCAAACACCCGAATCCGAAGGTGCTGCTGAAGCAGGCGTTCGGCAGGTGGAGCCAGGGAGAGACGGACGTCCTCGTTGCCGAGTGGAAGAAGCTTTGCTGCCGCGGCCGCCATGGAGGTCCAAGCGACTTCCTCGGCCTCGCCAAAGAGGACTGGTACCAGCTGGCCCACGCCGTCAACGCCTACCGCGCCAGCGCCGGCCTCGACTCCGTGCGCACGTACCGCCAGTGCAAGGGCCACTTGCGCTACATCACGGAGAGGGAGAAGGAGCTGAACGCGTGCGGCGTTGCTGCGGCGCGCCGTGGCTCTGCGTCCGTGTCCGAGTCCGAGGGCCACTCTGTCACGAGCGCCACATCGAAGAAGAACAAGTGCCACGATCCTGCCACGGGTACAGAACCATTTTGGGGGCGTGACGCGGGCGCAAGTGGACTCGGAGGTCGCATTCCGAGAAGGCCTCGGACTGTTCTGTCCAACTCGTCGTTCACCGGCTGCTCGTCGCGATCCGTCAAGGAGGAGCGGAAGCGGCAGGCCAAGGGACGCGGCGGTGAAGCTGTTCACGGCACTGCTCCTGCCTCCACTGACCTGCTGTTCGGTGGATCAGTCCATCGCGCCTTGGCCGCGGGATCGGCCGACGCTGCTGTGACGCTGGCGCTCGCAGACGCATATATGAAAATCAGAATTACGGAGATTGAGCAGGACAGGGCAGCGGGGGCAATGAAGAAGGCCAGACGATCCTCCATGAACTAGCAGCTGCAGCTGGACATCCGTCCGTGCGCCGAGTCTGATGCTTGCGTGCCTACCTCATTTGATTATGCCTAGCAACCTACCTTATTCTATATCTATATATACTATATGTTTGGATCCATAAGCAGTCAAATATATCAAATCAATCAATGTAATATGGCAGCGGCCAGTATATAATTTACCTTTCACCTTTTGTTGATTTGATCGAACTATATTATATATAATATGATTTACTAGTAATCTGCATATGTGTCGCTACGATATTTGATAATTTTCACAACTTAGAAGAACTTACAAAAAAAGACAAGTATTATATAGCTATGACTAAACTATCAAATGACGTGAACCAAATATACAAAGTAACATATGTCATGCATTGAACTGAAATATCAAACTCAGTATGAATAGTAGACAATTTTTATCTAGTCTTCCTCCTCGAGTATCGACATTCTGACACCAAAATCTGTGATCAGTTCACTTTGCGATGCTTAATTACAATATTTCATAAAATTGGGACTCTTTTGTTGGTACATACATGCTGTAGCAACTCAGCATAATTCCTCTTCTCATGAATAAATCCCTGCACCCACGAGCCTAACTAGAAAAAACGTGCATCAAAGTTAAACAGAAACCAGAAAGATAGTTGCTGCACTTTATTACCCTCCAGCAGTTTTGGAGCAGAAATATTGTTTCTCAGTTTTATGCATAAACTCCATAGAAAAATCATGTGGATATGTACCATTGTGAAGACAAATGAAGATTTTCAAGAGGACAAAGCAATTAGGATTCCGTATTTTTTTATAAGCTCTCTTATTACTGTTGAAAAATAAAACATTTGGAGAAGATGAATATGTTCATCTTTTGTCCGTCGTATTCAGGGTTTCCTTATCCCTGCACAATATATTAATTAACTTTGCATGTGTTTTATTGCTTTTTACATACTAATGGTTAATGTTTTTATAAGCAAACATTCGAATGAAATAGAAAGTGTCCTTTCTTAATAGTTAAGACATTTAACTAATCCAAAGTTTCACTACAGAAATCCCACCTTTGCCGTGTGCTAAAAGGTTTACCGAGTACAACTTTTGGCACTCGGCAAACGAGCTTTCTGATGAGTACCATGCGGAAAACACTCAGACAAAATAACTGTACTTGGAAGACTTGCTTGTTTTATGACTTTTTTTTTGCACTAGGCAAACAAGCAAGTTTGTTGAGTGTTTTATTTGGCACTTGGCCTAAGAAATGAATTTTTTTCTTCTCCTACTCTTCAAACTTTTTCTACTCTCCACATACAACATGTGGTACTTCATCTAAAAGTTTCATATATTTTTGTATTTATTTTTTATTATTAATTAATTAATTGATTGCATTTCAAGAATTTTTTTGAATCATCAAATTTGAATTGCAAGTGATTCATATAATAGAACAAAATAAGTAGAAAATGATATTCATGTTATTCAACCCAGTTTGAGAGCTTACCTATGAAATGGAAAGGAATGTCAAACATCTTGTTCAAAAATGACAACCACGAACGTGTGGCTGAACGATTTTTTTTAAAAAAAAGCAAAAAAAAAGTCTGAAAATTATGAGATTTGTCATGATCTGAAAATCTAAAAATCTGAAAGAAAAACAAAGGTTTAACACATTATCTCACTTACGATATTTACAAAGCAAAACATCTCAAAGAAAGAATCATAGCATTTAGATGAATTCTATAAGATTTGAAGTGAAAGTTGTGATTTGACTACAAAAATGTTTTATATATGCAATAGGGAACATAGATTGTTTCATATAGATTTGACACGATATTACTGAGGTAATTGATATGAATTTAGAAGAATACATATTGAAAAGAACGAGAAGATTGAAAAATAAGTAAATGAAAAAAATATTTTCCAAGTGTTTTATTTTGCACTCGACAAAGAAGCTCTTTGGGGAATATTCTTTTGGACACTTGGCATATCATCGAACCCCCCCCCCTCTTCTCTCAAATATAAGAGAGAGAGAGAGAGAGAGAGAGAGAGAGAGAGAGAGAGAGAGAGAGAGAGAGGGAGGTGGGGGGTGGCGGCTAGGATGGGGGAGGTCCAGATGGGGAGGGGCCATTTATATTTTTGGTGCACTAGAGTTTGGGGTGGGCTTTGTAGCGACGGGTTGTAAAGTGGTCCGCCGCTAAAAAATCATTGCGATTTTTAGCGACGGTCCACGATAGCTAGCGTCGCTACGCGATTTTTTATGCCGCCGCTACGAGAGGTGATTTGTGGTAGTGATACATACAGTAGACTGCGATTAAAACCTGATGTTTAGTTAGAGCATACAACTGCATATTCACTAAGAGAGAAGCGGGCTCAAAAAAAATTATCATGGAGTAGCATCAATGTGTAATTTAACACTTGGCATTCAACCTTTTTTTTCAAAGGCACCAAAAGTATCCTGATTCCTATGCAGTTCATAACAAACAATTTGGATGACGCATTAATATTTTTGCTTTTAGTATACGGGAACAGAAACAACTATTCTATATTCTCAACCAGAATTTATATCTTCTTAAAATTGGTGGATACCACTATACATATGATATGTTATATTTTTGTTTTAAGATTTCTTATAAAGGTAGGCCATTCGGTGGCATGGTAAGAGCATCTCCAATAGTTTCCAATAATTTTACTCCTAAAAGACTGGTTTTAGAGAGTTGTTATATCTATTGAGAGCAAAAAGAAGACATGCACTCCAACCGTTCCCAATAATCGTTTCCTAAATAGTTCAAATATCCTTTGAGGAGTAAGAATTAGGTGGCTAAATGTAGCAACCTTTAGGCCATGGATTGGGAGTTGGTAAATTTAGCAACCTCATACAGAGAATGGTTGGAGAATGGTTTTTATTAATCATATCCTAAATTTCCATTTAGGAACCTCAAGGACGTGCTATCTTTCAAGTGAGGTATTAACGCAACCAACACAAAAGATAATAAGCATTATGGAATTGAGTCTAAAAGAGTCTGTTCAAACTAATGTACCCTAGCAGGAAAGTAAAAGAGAAGCATGCATGCCAGATCAGAACATCAGGAAGAGGACGTGTTACGGTAGGTTAGAATATCTATGCAGAGCATGGACAGTAATTATATAACAGGCACAACAATGAAGAGGAGTGGGCTTATCCAACGACGCTAAAAAACGAAGCCAGAACCACCACTGAGTAGAAGCCCACCCAATAAAGTAACATAGCAGATACACAACTCACTAGACTACCTCGCATGCTCTATTTTGCAAGATTTTTATTTCTGTAATAAGTGAAAATAATAAAAAAGCAATGTACACATTTAGTGTACGGTAGAGTATAGAACACGGGCCTTAGTGCACACATATGATTGTCGCATGCTAGCTCTCTAGGAGAGCCGCCAGGTATGACATCAACATGCCACATCCTTCTCTCTACCACGTGCCCCGGCCGAGGCGAAGTAAATCGCAAACCCCTCCTTTTATCGGAATAAAATTCTATGCAGCGGGTCTGTAAACTAATCCATCTACAGTCCTGTCTGGATTGGAGCCACGTGTCCCTCTAAACAAATATGAGGCCATTTCCGAACACATCACGTTTCAACCGAGCGAGCCGTCCATCTAGCCCCAGTGCCCGATGCATGTCCATCGGCTCGGCTTCCCCTTCTCTCGTGATGTGAGAACAGAAACAGATCATGAAGTTCGTTGCACCGATTCACAAAACAACTACCGCCGCTCAAATCATGCGCCCTCTTTTGCTGCCATCCAACTCAGACGACCACGAGGCAATCGCCATTGCCATGGTGTTTACTGAGATTGATCAGGTCGTGTTTGCTGCCGGCATCGAGATCTTGCCTTGATTGTTGTTGCAATTTAACGCTACTACCTCCGGTATCTGGAGATCATTAATTCATCATGCCTTTAATTGACTGCGACCTGATCCATTTGATCAGCCGAGGAGTTGCAGACTCCTTGGAAAACTGCTGGGCCTTTTATATTTTTATGAAGTGACGGCAGGGACAACAATGATTGGAGTAACTCGTGGCCTTCTGAAAAGCTTACAATGGAGATAGTTCAAATGAGATGCATATTGCCCTGTCGGTCAAGCGAACTAGGGAAATTTTTCTCCAGGGTTGTTGAATAACTGCGGCTGGCACCAGCCAGTACGGGAGAGGTGATGGACTGTCGAGGCTCCTCCTTTTGGCTGAGGTAGGGGTAGGCTCCTCAGTTTTCTTCTCTTTTTTGGTTATTTTCTCACGAGAGACGGGGAAGCCGAGCCGATAGACGTGCGTCGGGCTCAATGGACAGCTCGCTCGGCTGAAACGTAGGTGTGTTCGGAAATGGCCTCAGATTTGTTTAGAGGGACACGTGGCTCCAATCCATGCATGGCTGTAGATGGATTAGTTTACAGACCCGCTGCATAGAATTTTTTCCCCTTTTATCCGCCAAGTGGAATTGTTTTGCCAGCGGTACAGTACTAAACTGCAGCAGCGGTATTCAAGGGGCGGAGCTCATGATCGCGCCGCGGCTCGCCAACCACCGCGCCGGGTTGCGATTGCGAGGGAGGGAGGGAAACAGGATGTCGGCGGCAGCGGTGGAGTACGCGCTGGTCCCACGCGTTGTCTCCCTCTTCGCGGGCGGCGGCGTCTCCCCGTTCCTCGGCCGGCCTCATCCGCTTCTCCGGGTTCGCTCGTTTTCTCAAACCCTTCCGATCGCTTTCCTCCGATTGTTCGTTTATTCCGTCTTGTCTGGGGCGATTCTTAATAGAATTGCCGTGCTCTGTCTTGGCTCTAGAACCCGGCTAGGAAGAGTACAACGAGAGACATCGAAGAAGATGAACAGGGCTATATGTTCAAATACGTAAAGTAGATGCAAAATTGTGTTTGAGCAATTGGCATAGGACGGCGTGGACTTCTGCCGTGCATATGTAAGCACTATAACAAAGAGTCGCTATAACCACGGTCCAAAAGTCGTTGTAACCGCGGGTGAGATCAACCGCGGCTAAGTTTCCGTAGCTAAAAGTATCTCATTGTAGCCACGGGTATATGAGAGTTCAACGTCAACCGTGGCTATAGTCAAAGTTAGAAAACAAAAAAAAAGCCCGAACGGGCCGAGCAGGCCCGCCCGCCCACCCAGCCGTCCGGATCCGCGCGCCGCCCAGCCGCATCAACCGCTCACTGCCCCGGACGCGATGCCGCTCGCCCTGCACGGTCGCCCGCCCTAGAACGGGGGATGGCCAGATCCGGCCGCCCCCAACCCGCACCGCCCGTCGGAGAACGGGGGCGGCCAGATCCGGCCGCACCCGACCCACGTCGCCGCCACGCGCACCGGAGGAAGGCCGGAGGGGGGGGCGCCACCGCGGCCGAGGGAGGGGTTGCCGTGCTCGAGAGGATGCCGGAGTTGGCCTGCGCCGCCGCCCTCGGAGGTCGCCGCATCGTTGCCCGGGCCCGAGCTCCTCGGTGTCATACTTGGATCTGCGGCCACCACCCGAGCCCAAGCTCGCTCCCCGCGCTTGGATCTGCCGCGCCAACGCCCGAGCCCAATCCGGTCGCCCCTAAGCTCCCGGCCGCCCTCCGTGGCGTCGCCAGATCCGATCGTCGCCAGATTCGGCCACCGCTCCGGGCTGCCGCGCATTGGGAAGGAAGGGAAGTCGGGGTGCACGGTGAGGAGGAGCAGACGGGGCGCGTTGGGGAGGGGCGGCGGCAAGATGTGGCCTCCGGTGCGCAGTACTCGCAGCAGAGAGAGAGAGAGAGAGAGAGAGAGAGAGAGAGAGAGAGAGAGAGAGACGTGGGGTGGAGTGTGGCGGCTACCGGCTGCAGTGGAGAGAGGGAGAGAGGAGTGGAGAGGGGAATAGGGTTAGAGTTTTTATTTTTATAATGGGTGAGCTGTGAAAATGGGCTTTTGGAGGTGGACCATGGCTATAAATAGACACTCATCTATAGCCACGGCCCACTTTATCGACCGTGGCTACGAGATGAGTCTCCGGCCCTGTTTGTTTACGATTCTCTAGGCCACGCTTAGATTGCCAGAAAAGCGAGGATTTTCTTGCTTCTCGCTTATCTATTCTCGTAATTCAAATCTGTGAAGCGGCGGCCACGAGAAGCGAGAATCCGCGAAAATAAGCAAAGCGTTTGGTGGGATTATCGCTTATTTTCACTGGTAAGCCGCTTATAAGTGGAAACAAACAGGGCCTCTATCTGTAGCCACGGTCTATTTTTTTGCCGTCTCTATTGTTTCTTGGCTGCCGCAACTATAGTTTATTTTTGTTATAGTGAAGATCTCCTTTCCTATCAGACAAATCCGAATAAACATATTCGACCTCTAGAAAAGTGTCTACGCGTTACGTACTGTTACGTACTACGAGTTTAAAAAACAGTTCTTATATGCGAAAATATTCAAGATAGTTCTATACTTTTTTACCAAACGTAGATACTTTTGATTTTTTTTAAAAAATATTATTTTTTCCTTATTGCAGAAATAATTTTGAAAGTAGCAAAATAATACACATTGAACAAAACCCTGTATCACATGCTCAAAAAAGCATTTTCTCATTGTGGTAGCACGACAACAATGAGGAAAGGACAGAGGACGATTTCGAGCGGTGCAAGCACAAAAATGTCATGGCGTACTGTGGTGCTTTATTTTTGCATGCTTGAAGCATGAAAACTCGGGATACACGTGGTGGGTACTTGGAAATGTCGAGTCGCGTCACGGGCACCAGAATCTCTCTTGTTACGTGCTCAGCGCTTAAATTCAACCCGAGCGTTGAGTGTTTTTTATATATTTTTTCTGAAAATCTTAGCCGAGGGTCAGATGTAGCACTAGGCAAAGTCTTCACCAAGTGTGCGATAGGAAACACTCGGCGAAGAGAGCTTTGCTGAGTATTTATTTGCCAAGTGCGCTTTGTCGAGTGTAACACTCGTTAACGCTTTTGTTGGACTTCGCCAAGTGTCCTGGGCACTTGACAAACTTTATATTTCTTATAGTGTTTATAACACTAAGATAGACGTGAATTTGTTTGGAGTGATAAAAATGCAAGGGCTATTGTTGTAGTTATTGCTATATTAGCGAACTTGTCTATCTTTGAATCAGTCAAAATATCCTAGCTGTTAGTGGCAAATTGGTTCATAATATGTGTTTCGAGTTAAATCAAAATACAACACTTTTGTGCATGATTGTTGAGTTTCCATTCATGTAGGATTACTTAGAAAAATAATGTTCAGCAAGAAGAATTCATCTCAAGTTAGAGAAGGGAAAAAGTTTCATATCGAACAATTTGAGTGAAGGCTTAGCTTCTCTATCCCTGCCCCACTACTATGCAATACTGCATCCTCCATGGCAGCGCGACCAGTTCTTTTGGAGTTCTTACAACATCTGGATTGGATGAAAGCGACATGCCGGCCGACATGGGCACTGAGCCACTAAAAATGCCTCCATCAGTTATAAGCAAGACAACACCAGCTGCATCTGGGTGGGAGAAAAATCTTCCATGAGTTAACCAGTTAACTGACGGAGAAGAGCTGGCCAGCTTGGCCTTGGAGATGTCTCAAGCACACGGGGACAGGGGGAAGAGTCGGATGGGTTGCTAGAAGATGTGGACGTGAAGTCTCTAGATCTAAAATAACTGCGTGGTATGAAATTTCTGAAGTCTGGTGGAAATAATCTTCAATGTTGATTCTCAAATGAATGGTCCAAAATAACTAGCCAATCAGGTGCACGAGAACTGCACACGGTTTAGATAGATAGAGATTGAGATTTTGGTAAATCCGTACAATATACAGAAGTAAACAAACTTTTTTTCTAAGAATTTTCAGTTTTTGTTGTAAGAATATATCTTGGGTGCACACCTGGTCTTTGAAAAACGTGCTAACACTCAACGTGACAGCAAAGGGTACGAGTTAGGAACATCCCGTTTCGCATTACGGTGAGAGTTAGAGTGGTACCCTCACCTGCAAGCATTAAATTTTTGGAGACGAATAACGACACATCGTCCTGACATTGCTCAAACTTGAGCTGAAACTTGTATATCATAAAGTTTTGGTGCCTAGGTAGGCCGTACAAAAAGTTAAATCGAAAGCTTCCTTTCAATTTCATGCCTGGCTCAATGACTAGTCTTAAATTTTTAATGCTGGAGGATTGGAGATTGGGAGTTCGGCATCGGTAGTTCAGCATAAATCATGGCACGAGAGCACTGATACCGCAAGCCAAGCATTCCCGGGCAGGATGACGAGAACTGAGTTTGAAATCATGTAGTTTAGCGAGCAGGAGAGGTTGTCACCGGTTCGTCGGTAGACCCGATCAAAGCTCGGGTGGCTCCGGTGGACGCCTGAACTGCATACGGCTTTTTGTCACGCTATATCCCTCCTCGATGGGGCACAATGTAAGCATTCACTAATTTTTTGGCCTTCTACTTGGTTGTTCCAACACTATTTTTCTCAATATTATGATCGACAGGCGCAATCCCTAATCGAACTCTAGAGCTAATGAACGTGAAGAGACTGGACCTTCATCAAGAGAAAAGCCACCTGCATGTAAAATGTTCAATATTTTCTGGGTTGCTCACAAGTCGACAAATAACTTAGTACTTGGTGGATTACAGTGAATCAAGTGAGTTACGGTTCCTACTAATCCTGATTTGCACGAATCTTAAACTGCATTCAACATCTAACGGCAGTGGCCAGGGTGGGCACATGGCAATGTGCGCACAGAAGTTGTTCTCTTTGTTGTAAATAATTCCAGTTAGTTATGGCAAAGCTGTTTTGCGACATATAGAATTTTAAGTCCATACTTGCAGGTTACTTTCATAATGAGAGCTTCTGGAAATACAACATTGTCCTATATAAGAAATCATGCATAGTCTACCTTCTCATCCCACTTTGAACTACATTAAACATTTTTGGTGAGCAGACATCGAATTAGTCACTACGGGAAACAGGGGTTTGCCGAGTGCCTTAAGCTAGACACTCGACAAATGGCTTCTGTGCCGAGTGCCCAAGATTTGGCTCTCGGCAAAGGCTCAGGCACTCGCACACAGCCGTTTTTCCGTAGTGAGTTTAAGCTGGTTTAAGTATGGAAAGCAGAAGGCCCTAGTTCAGCTGTAGTGAGACTCGATTCCAACTTCATTCCTACAACTAAAATTCTTACCCCTGGGTATCTTTTGTTTTGATAGAATAACAAATGTGATGTCTGCAGTTGTGTACAATTACATGCGAAAAAACATTTATAATCGAGCATGCATATAGCGTTCGAGAAAACGATCACAACAGTGTAGATGTACTCAATGCATTCTCCATTATTCCTATCTATCATACTCCAAAGAGGAGGTGAAGTACACAATCAAGTGAAGGTAGGGTCATCAGTAAAACTAGGTGTGTTGTTCCCCTTCTATTCAACAAAAATGAAATGATAACTTGGCAACTTAATTTATCCTCCTCTAGCGTGCTGCTATGGAACATTCTACCTGCTCTCAAGAACAGGTAAACTGCACCTGCTTTGACTTACAACGCCATACCGATCTATACTCAAATGTTTCAGAGCTCAGATCCATTTTACTTCACCGCTACCACCGTGCCTCCAGTTAGTCCAGTTCATATTGGAGTTAAGCACCGCCTTCACTAGCACAAAAGTTCACTATAGCACAAACTTTATAGCGGCGGCCCAATATAAATCTGTACTTATAGAGTTCAGATCATCTGTAGTGGCTGTCCAATTTTGCAACTATCACACATACCATATTTCGGTCTAATCCACGAAACAACACTCGATATAAATAAACAGCGAACCTTACTAGAACCATACGTCTCCACCCCAGCCACCGCCTCCTATGTCATTTCTCTTCTCTCTCCCCAGCGCTGCCCAAGAGAGGAGGAGCCCCCTACGTGTGGCCCCAACGAGACACTACCCCGCACGTGGACTGACCCCTTCACGGGTGGCGACCGACATGTGGCTCTTTTCCCTCCTCACTCAGTGGTGGGCAGATTCGGCGAAGTTGGGCCAGGTCCGGTGATTATGGCGGTCTCCTTCAGCACCTCTACAACAAGCACGGTGACACACGGGCGGCGATGGGTCCAGCTCTTTTCCACCGCTATAAATTTTTATTTTTAGCCACCCATCATGTTTCTGGTAGTGCTTAATGGAGTTGCTATTATTCTTATTTTCCATATTCGTGTACTGCAAAAAGCCTTTTGTCAACAGGACCATAATTTCACAATCTGAAACACGGCATGATCAACCAGTTACAAGGGGAAAAAAAGGTGACAAGCTATCAATCTGAGAGACCGTATTCTACAAGCCTGCACAGCTCTCATGGAAAGAGTACGTTATCACTGAAGAACCAACAACCGGTGACCGGTTACGTATGACAACTTTGCCCATCTGCTCCGGATGTAACCCAACTAATACACGTGGCCACGCACACACGCAGCACGTCCCCTATCGCCACACCGTGATACTCCAACATGCCAGAGCAAGCACATCTCAGCAATTTCAGTACCCGAACAAGCCGCCACGCAGCCTCTGCAGGATCTAACGTGTCGCGCACATGTGAGCTCAAGAAGCCAACAATGACGGACATGTTTCTTTTCTTGAATGCACGCACCTCAGACGGCCATTGTACCCTGATGCGTGGCTGGAGAGCGCTTCAGATCAAGTGCCTTGGACACCGCAGGAGAAACCACACGTTCGACCGCCGGGATGCCATCGACTGAAATTGCTGAAATTACTGGAATTTGCAAGGGGGGAGAAAGGGCGGGAGAGGGAAACATGTCATCCCTAATAGCTCGAGAAGAGAAACAATTAGCATGCATATGCTCATTACATAAAACACGAAAAGATAATCAATGAAGTAACAAGGAATTAGACATGACGAGCATGAATCTGGAATAACCAAGAATTGCTTATGTTCTCCAATGCGACAAAATCCAGCTATTACAAGAATCACATCTCGAATGAAAAAAAAGACTACATCTTATGATCTGGAACAGAGGAACGACCAAGCTAAAACTTGTTGGACGACTGGTCTGGTCGCCAAGGGAGAAAGAAGCGGCATCGTCGCTCTTCACCATCGTCCCAACAACATGGATGAGAATTCATCAGATCCGATCAGGCAGCTTGTCCGCCTGCACGAGCGGGTTGTCGCGGATGATGGAGATGGTGCCGGCACGCTGGTAGTCGAAAGCGCAGTGGTGTGCTTCCGAGTTGCGGTGTTGGAGGCAGCAGGTCTTGCCGCACCGGCACTTGAACCGCAACGCCAGCGCCATCGTCTTGTAGCACTCGGCGCACCTGTTCTTGTAGTACGAGTTCTCGTTCGCCTTCTTCGTCCGCCGCAGCCAATCGTCGTGCTGAATCTTCTTGATCTCGGCGTCCGTCAGGGCTGCTCGTGCCGGTGCTGTCTTCTCCTCCGTCACGACGGCTTCTGCTTTATTGGACTTGGCGGCCTTGGTGAAGCAGACGGAGCACATGTTGAGGGTGCTCGGGCAGCCGAAGAAGCCGCAACCATTGGCGCATGGCGACGGAGCGCTGCTGCTGCTGGACGACATCTCCATGATCTCCTGATGCTGGCTGCGGGAAGGGAACGACGGCGTCTTGTGCGCTAGCTAGGGTGCGTGGAGAACACCACGACGATCTTGGCCGCGAGCAGAGAGCCTACACGGTTCCTGAAACTTGATTGTTGTTGCTTCTGTTCTTTGTGGATGGGATGGGAAAGGAGACGGCGAGCAGATTTATATCGGTCATTAACGGAAGCAAGACCGAGTCGGAATCTGATCGAGGTTGTGTGCACTCGGAATTGGGAGGATCGGATGACGGTGCGTGCTGATGACGCGAGGCTTGGCCAACTCGGATTCAACATCAATTCCGAGTGTCCTGTTTTACGACGCGTTTGGCCTATTTTTTTCAATTATTACGAGCACGTATATACATGGCTGAAAACGCCTCAAATAAAAATAAGAATGCACGCGTGTATCCTGTTAAAGAACGTTTGCTTGCGTTTAGTTTTGAACTAGTATGGACACCCACACATTTGCGCAGCTAGATTTACTATATTATTTAAAATATTTTATATTATTGTATAAGTTTAACATAGTTTATTTTTATTTATTTTTTACTCTATAGATTGGAGAATTTCTCAACGTTCCTAAATTTGAGTGTGAGATAAGTCATCATTTATCTTGGATTTGATTTCGAATCTAACCTTTTGCATTTGATTTCGAATCTAATTGAAGCTTGATCCAGTTATAGGATCCATCCAATCTAATAGAAGTATATCATGTGGTGTTCACCTATACAACTTCTAGGTTATAATTTGCATGTAAAAACTAATATTGTAACAATTAGCTAGCAAACATTTAACATCAAAATAGTGAGCATGTAAGTATGGTGAATAACAGATGAATCACGAGGGTTAGGGAGGTTCATAGACTCACTACAGACCAAGAAATCGAGAATGGGTGAGTTGATGTCAGTCATGGTGCTGCTATAAATTTCATGGATTCCTCCCTGCTCACTTGATGGATTGATGAGCGGTTTCTTCCTATGGCCGAAGCAACACAAGGCGCGTCCATTCAGGGGCTCAGCTTTGGTTGGGGGCGCAGCGAGGCGACCGGGCGTCGAGTGGCAGTGGAGGAGCCACAATGGCAGGTGCTCTGGTTTGTGTGTTGCTGCTACTGCTGCTGGCGAGTGAGAGGGACTGAGAGGGAGGAGCAGAGGGAGGGGGTGCAGAGCGTCGTGGTGCAGGCGATGGCAGAGGAAGGAGGCCACGCAAGAGGGCAGCTGGCGGGTGGCTTCTACCGTTGCTCGGTTGGGGAGAGGAGGAACAAAGACAGAAGAGACTGGTGGGTGAGACCCACAGCATATTCCAAGGGAATTTTCCTATTTCAAATTGTGGTTTTGTTTCAAATATTTGGCCTAAAAACAAATACTTGTGGTGCTAAAAAATTCCAACAAAAAATACCATTGGATAGTACTCAGCTTGGATTAGAAGAAGGAATTAACACCATTTTTTATAATTTTATTATTGAAAATTTTAGTTATTTTGGATAGTACTCATGGGTAAATTACAAATAAGAATCAGGGATATTTTATCAATTTTTAAAAATTCCGAATTTTGTTATTCTTTTGACTTGTAATAGCATGGAGGATCATTTAGAAAGATACTTTTGGTTATTATTTATTATTCCAAATTTAGCTATTTTTTTACTGATAATGGCATGTGGGTAATTTAGAAATAGGAATCAAGGATTTTTGGCTATTTTGTATTATGCCAAATTTAGTTTATTTTGACTCATAATGTCATGTTGGGTAATTTAGAAATAGGAGGCAGGGGTATTTTTGTCTAATTTTTATAATTCCGAATTCGGCTATTTTATAAATATTTATAGGAGTTAATTTTTTCATAATGGCATTGGTGGGTAATTTTCTCTTCTTATTTTCTTAGATTAATGTGAGAATTTCTAAGCCTTTAGAGCGAGCATGATGGCTTTATTTCTTGGTCAAATATATACTCCCTCCGTTCCTATATGTAAGCATTTCTAGAATCCCGAGATAGAAATAGTCAAGAGAGAAAAGTCATATATACCCCTCATTTTACACTATCTTATAAATTCTTCACCCACCCACCAACCCATCATTTTTTGTCTTATTCATAAGAATGCTTACATTGTGGAAAGAAATTTAAATCCTTAGAATGCTTATATAATGGAACGGAGGGAGTATGTAATAACTAGTCAATCCTATGCACAAATGCACAGTTAGTATTTATGTCTTTCCTTTAAAGGTAACCATTATAATTTCATTAATTTTTATACTTTTACTTTATCAATTAAAAATATTCAATAATTTCAATAAGACTCAAATCATCGTAAAGCACTCAAACACTATTAGTATTAGCAATCAATGCGAAAACAATATTATATTATCTTATCATATCACTAACTTTAATTACTATGATTTTTATTTATCATTTTTGTAATAGAATAAATATTTAATATATAAATTATAAAGTGGCAATGGTTGGAACATTAAAAATATATAGGAGTATTTATCTTATGTTTGTGTAACTGCAATTGTATGTAATTTTTCTTTATTTATTTCTTTAATTAACTTTAGTTAAATTATTATTGTAGCAATCTTCTTTGCATTTTATATTGTCACTTGTATCAATCAAATTGTAAAATGATCTGGTGAAAAGCACAATCCATCACAAAGGAAAAAATTTTACCTTATCTTAGTTAATATGAAAACAATCATGTAGCTTGTAAGTGTCCGCATTTGTTATAGAAACATTTATGAAAATCAATTAACATTAGAAGTTCTATGACTTTTTAAAAAAATTCTTGAGCTGAGCTTCCTTTTGGGGAATGCCTTTCTACTACATTGTTTTCCAAAATAATTGGTCATACAGATTCCTTGAGTTAGCAACTTAGCATATATAATTCTTTCACTGACAAAAAGAAAGGTTACCACTGCGGATGTAATAAAAGGTCAACTTCTACGATGAATTAAGTCAACTGCCCCGAAAACGTGCCTGAGCTATGCGTTGAATGCCTGGGACTGATGTGTGTACCTGGTGCTTTGCCAACGTGGGAGGGCACGAACCAGGCAACCCCTAAATACATGTTCTTTGTAACCATTTCTTCACTCGAAAACTTTGTAGCCACTTGTATTAGATTTTTCAACTCTTATTATAAAGGATAATAATTGATTCAATTACATATCTTCAAAGAACTGAAAATAGGCATATATTACAGTGAATTATAAAAAAGAAATGCATGATCCTGCTACCGAAGTTAAATGCTCCGATGACTAATGTAGAAGAATTTTGCATAGCTTTTCTTTTCTAGGATCGGATGGGCCTATTGAAATTTCAAATCGATCTTGATATGGTGATTGTCCACACGTGCTAGTTTTCTTTTTGGGAGGATCGGATACACTATTGATCCTAGTGGTGGAGTCAAGAATTATAAAAAATTATGTGGTTTAGTCAATTTTTTCTAGTTATTTATTTATCAAGTATTTCCAACATCAAATCCTATAAACCCATTGTATATATAAAAGAATACTCGCAAAAAAGCTTATATAAAAGGAAATCAATAGGGAAAACGTGTTTAAGAAAACTAACCTTGTTCATTAAGACATATGCTTTGCCTATCCTCCTGATGCTTTTTCCTCCTTGAGCGTTTTTACGGTACATTACTTTTAATATAGGTCGTTCATTCCTTCTGATCCAACGGTTCAGATTGATTGTTACCACCTTAACTCGTACCGTGATAACAAGTGGTAATTCAAGATGGTAACAAGTGGTAACAGATTTAGTAATGACAGTCCATAATCCAACGGTCTAGATTATTTTGTTACCACCTCGCAACTTGAGGTGGTAAAATGTACCGTAAAAGGGACCTCCTTTTTCTGTAGCAAGCCGCTAGAAATTTCTTCACGTAATGACTCATCATCTTCTGGTGAATCATTCTTGCAAAAAGGTTACATCATATTCAGCTTTTGTTTATTGACCACGATCCCTTTAAAGAGTAATGATCCAAATTTATTAAAATTATTAGCACCTAATCGAGTCGCCAGAGATACAATATGGAACACAATAATTCAGCAATTATCCTTACCCTAGCGCTTGAAGCAGCACTGTGAACGAATATGCCAAATCCATGGTCGTCACATGTTGGTCGGCTCTTCACTGTGATTGAGACAGTCGCGACACGTGCAGTGCAGCTGTAGAGGTTTAAGAGAATTATTGTAGGTAAAAACTGTAATAAAACTAACCTTGTTTCCTCTCGCAAAAAAAACTAACCTTGTTCATCAAGACATATACTCAGCCTATCCTCCTCCTGCCTTTTCCTTTTTGTAGCAAGCCACCTAGAAATTTGGTCATCTTATGACTCAACGTCTTCTGGTGAATCATTTGATCTTGCAAAAAGATTACAGTTGTTGCTCCGGTTATAAGGAAAGAGTAGAGATTTATTCATCTGAGTTGACCACATGAAAAAATGTACGGCTATCTTTCTTTTAATAACAAAACGGAAAAGCATCATGAGCAAAAGGTCTGTAGTCTAGTACTCTAGTGGTTATAGGAGTCTCAATAGCACCTCATATTTTTGGTTCCACTCCCGTGATAGTGATTTTGATAGTGATTTTCTAGGATTTAACGACAACCGAAACTACAGCCAAATCTAACACGAGAAAGATCCATTGGGTCACGTAACATCATGAAATGTGGTAAAATTGTTAATACTCTTGATTGTAGTTGTATACTACCTGTTATTTACTAAAATATATTTTAAAATAGATCGATAGCAAGACACCTTTGATGACCTTTTGAATCTCAACATCAGCGTTGACGCATCAGTCTTTTATTCATGCATAGTATTCATTACTGTATGAGTGTCTATATGTTTAGGAAAAAATCTATTTTACTCCCCGAATAATTCACTTTGTCCAAATTACAGTTCAAACAAAAATTTGGCTCACTTTACTCCCACAAACAATTCATGTGGGCTCAATTTACTCCCTCATGCAATTTCTCTTTTTTATTTCTCTTTGTATTATTTGAATTTGAAGATCAAATTTTACACAACAATAGTTTTTATTGAACCTTACGTTAAAAAAATATAATATATATTTTAATCATAGTTTATAGTTTAATAGCATCTAATATCATCTAAATAATATAGTTCAAGAATTGTATACAAAAGATTTAAGAAAAACTATATAATATTTTCTTTTATGTAGAAAATAATACTATCTGTCATCATGCAAAATTTGAGCTTCAAATTCAAATCATACAAAGAGAAATAAAAAAGAGAAATTACATGAGGGAGTAAATTGAGCCAACTTAAATAGTTTAAGGGAGTAAAGTGAGCCAAAATTTGTTCGGGATGTAATTTACACATAGTGGATTGTCCGGAGTAGTAAAATAGACATTTTCCATATGTTTATATCTGTTAGGAAAAAGTTTATTTTACTTCCCCGTACAACCCACTATGTCCAAATTACACCCTGAACAAAATCTTGGTTCACTTTATTCCCTCAACCAATTTAAGTTGGTACAATTTAGTGCCTTATGTAATTTCTCTTTTTTATGTCTCTTTGTACGGGTTGAGTTTAGTGTTCAAATTTTGCACAACGATAGTTTTCATTTAACCTTATGTTAAAAAAGTATAATAAATATTTTAAACGAAGTTTTTAGTTTAATGACATCAAATATCATCTTAATTATATAGTTCTAGAATTGTATACAAAATATTTAAGAAAAAATATATAATATTTTTCTTTTATATAGAAAATAGTACTATCTATCATCATTCATAAGTTGAGCTTCAAATTCAAATCGTATAAACAGAAACAAAAGGAGAAATTACATAAGGGAGTAAATTGAGCCAACTTAAATTGTTTGAGGGAGTAAAGTGAGTCAAGATTTTGTTCGGGGTGTAATTTAGACATAGTGGATTATTTGGGGGAGTAAAATGGACTTTTTCCCATCTGTTATAGTGCGTGTGGTGATCCTCTCGTGATGACTAGTACTACATTGTCGCTAGGATGTTTTGTTTCTTGCTCGGGGAGGTCATCAGTCCTCGTGGTCGGTTTTTTAATAAAGAGAGTGACGTGACGAAGGGGCATCGGGCACTTTTCGAGTGGTGCGGTTCGGAATGCCCATATGAGCCCGATGTAGTTGAAAGTTCCTATAGTGTAGTAGACTTAGTTTGAAAAAAACATGTTTCATGTGCACTTTGTGATAACTTCGATGGATTTGTGAATATTTTTATGATCGATTTGTAAATGTTAATGTGATGTAACTCTGAAATGTTAATATTAATGTGATGTAATTGTGAAATATTAATGTGATATAATTGTAATTTATTATTTATAATGTGTATTTATTTTTTATTATAAAAAACAATTAGCCACGATTGATAGATAGTCGGTACATTTTTCTTTTGTAGACTGTTAAACATTACCAAAGACACATTAGATAGTCGGTACATTTTTCAAATTGCACACAGGTAATGGTAGAGTACGGCAGGTATCCAAATTGATGAAGTTGTGAGTGGAGCCCGAGTTGAGGGAGGATGGTGACGGTGTAGTCATTGATGCGGCCGTCCATCTGCATCGTCAGGAGTGAATTGAGCCCTGTAACAGCGTGTAGGGATATTTGAATACGCGATGCAGACTGTGTAGATGAGACTCCTGAATCCTTTGGCAGTGGTGGAGCAGGAAGTCTGGGCGAATCTTTGCCAATGCGATAGCTGAGTTCAAGCATGGTGGTTAGCGAAGTTCCATCTCGATTTTGATGAGGTCTGTCAACCCAGCAGTGAATAGCATGGCTGATAAACCGGGCGCAGAAACTCCAATTGTGTGAGACATTCCATAAATTCGGTGATATAGTCGTAGAGGGGAACTGTTTGGCGTAGATGAAGAAGAGATCCCAAGTGATTGCAACTAGACGGTGCTCCATAGCATTCCCGAGCTGCAATGGAGAATCGGTCCCCACATGAAATCCCCTCGTAGTGTTCGAGCAGGATATACCATGGCAAAGCCGCTCCTTTGAGGTGAAAAGCCACGAATTCTGCACGCTCCGCATCACTGACGTGTTGATTGAGAAAAATTTCTCGCAACAAAATAGCCATGAGAGAGGGTCTGAAGAGCCATCAAATCCGGAATCGAAAGTTTGACATGGTGACCTTGTTGGCGGTTCGGCGGTCGTTCTATGACGATCTAATCCTCCGGGAATGAAATCCCAGATGGTATTGAAGTGTCGGTCTCCTCCGAAAACTTGTCGCGATCGACTATCCGAAGCGGTGGGAACGATATATTGGGGTGATGCTCTAGATCCAAGCTTTGATTCCAGCGAAGCTGTCCACATTCATGGTGTGAGGAACGGTCCCTACTATGGAATCCATAGCAAGAGAAAAAAAAACTTGGCTCCGAAAAAAGAAATTTACATCCATGGCGAGAGATGTTATGTGCATAAATTTGCAACAAAAGACAGATGAGAGGCAGTGGCGGAGAGAGAGAGAGAGATTTTAGAGTTTTACCCCTTTAAACCTGCCTAATCTTTGTTGATGAATCCTCTCTCTTTATATAGAGAGGGATTTATAAAAGTGGGCTATCTAATGTGGGTCTTGGCCCATTACATTTAATTAACTAAAAGGACTTAATCCCTAATATTCCTAGGGCGACGGCTATAACCTATTTAGATATGGAAAATGCTATAGGTTCAACCCAATTGTACAACCAGTATGTCCAACCAAGACACAAGTGATGTTTTTAAGCACATTTACTGTGAAATCTTTTGTACTGGTTGGACGCTGGCTGGACAATCGAGTTGGACCTATAGCAGTACTTTTTAGATATATCCTTGATGTATGCAGGATGCATGATTTCAGTGCTTGCCAGGTATGTACATTAATAATTACTCCAGGTTTTTTTTCAGTGTTACCACAAGCCTGCATATCAAGATGAATAACGTTCCATGCAAATTTAGCACTGCACCAAGCCAGTGAATTTGGATTCAGTGTCTGCTTCTCCTCCATATGAAAGGCAACCATATCAAGCAGCAAGATAGCCCCTGCTCCATGGATCCGACTACAAATATCAACTGAAATGTGATCACTCAGATTGTCTAACAACTGCATATAAGAACAATCAGCACTTGTCAGAATTGCTGCTAACTAAAGAAAACAGGTTACCCACATGTTGGAATTGCGCCTAATAACTAAAGAAAACAGGGTATGGCAGCAACACATACAGAGTTGGCAGAGGAGTTCTTAGCGTCTGGTGAATGTCACTCCTCTAATTTGAAAATAGGCAAGTGAGTGCAAGACAGTTTTATTCTGTACATCTGATAGCAAGAAATGCCATACCTGCTGCGCCATGCAGGCAACAGAACAAGCAGACTTGATCATCTGCAAAGGGAAAATAAGCTATTTAGATTTGTACGCAGTGGGCGTAGCAAAGTGGAAATTACCAAAGACCCGTTAGATAGTCGATACATTTTTCTTTTGTAGACTGTTAAACATTATTTAGCATAACAACTTATGTAATGCTGAGAATTCGATCAGAAAAGAGCAGTTGTTTTCGATAACTAAAAAGGAAAATAACGGTAAAGAAGGATAGCATTTTATATCAATATAATTGAAACAAATCAGCAACGAAGATCATCAGATTCCAGGTGATTTCCATTTCGCACAGTGGAACTATGGAGAAAAAACGTGCCGAGTGGAGAAAACTCTCTTTAGTGCTTGTGTAGATTCTTTTTCCTTTTTAGTGGACTTTGTAAATATTTCCTCTGGCTCCTATAAATTTTTGCCAATGCGCGAAGTGTGAAATCACCCAACTAAAAAGGAAAAGAAAAAGAAAACAATAATCCGTAACCTACTTCCTCCGTCCAAGAATATAAGGATTTGTTGATTTTTAACTATTGTCTTTGACATTTTGTCTTATTAAAATATTTACACAAATACAAAAAATAACGATTAATACTTAAAATATATTCAATGATAAAACAAATTGTAAAAAATAGCATGTCGGTGTTCGAACCACCGGCTGTAGAATTTGTCCCGGAGGTTGCGCGTTTTAGGCCGGATGGTGCACAGGGAAGACATGAAGGGTTTAGGCTGGTTCGGGAAAGCTCCCTACGTCCGGCGGGGGGGTCTCACGGCGTCGTGTTCCTTGCGCCAAGGTGAAAATGCGAATACAGATGTGATGGGAGAGGAGCGTGCTCCAAGTCCCGTGCGAGAATGTGTGTGTCGCGTGTCGTCTCCGTGCGTAGAAGAGTCACACCCCTTTATAGTCATAGGGATGGGGCCCGGGTTACGAGGAGAAAGAGAGAAGAGGGGGTGGTCGAGCTTCGGCGCGATCCAATCAGCTTCCTTGTCGTACGTTCCGTCGGGGTTGACTGGGCGGTCGTGTCGCTCCTGTAGCAACGAGCGTCGAGGTGGAGTGTCCCGTAATCGGGGGAGCCACGGGTGGTGCTGTTCACGGAGTGGTTGGATTTGGACATGCCATACCCGTCCGTCCCTGTCGGGCGTGATGATGCTTCGGATATGGTCGAGGTACGGGAGTGATTGTTTTCCCGAGTCGAGCTTGCAAGGGAAGGTCGTGCGTGACGGGCGTAGCTCGAGCTCGACCTTGAGCTACACCTGTTCGACGGGTGCGACGGGGAATCGTACGTCCGTACATTAACGGGCAGCGACTCCTCCCGGAACCTGCGGTCCACGCCAACTCCTGCCATTCAACGAGAACGGGATGTCCCATCGGCGTGCCCGACGGGAGCAGGTGGCGGCAGGAGGGATGGGCTCGGGCTTCTCTCCAATGATTCTCGGGCCGAGCCCACGTGGGCGCCGGGCGGTTGGAATTAAATGCGGTTGGTGGTCGAGTCACGAGGTCGAGTGCGAGGGATGCCAAGGTCGTGCGGGATGGAGCCCTTCGACCAAGACACCAAGGTCGGGCGAGACGGAATCCCTCGACCAAGGCGTCAAGGTCGTGCGAGGCGGACATCCTTTGAGTAATTCGTTAGGGTCGTTTCCTGGTCGGTCCGTACGAGCATGGGCCAGCCCCTGGAGATGACGTGGTCGCGTTAACCTTCTGTTGGGTAGGTCCGGACGCTGCCACGTGGCAGCGTTAATCTTTTCCCCGACGGTAGCCCCGAGCCCTCGGGCGAGTCAAGGACTTGTCCGGAGGATCTTTACGAGAGGCAGGGGTCGTCCTCGTGTGCTCGTCGTGAGAAGTGTTTTCTTCACCGGAGGCGCGCGAGCGCGTCCGGTGGACGAGTAGCCCCGAGCCGGGGGATAAGTCGTGGACTTATGCCCTGGCCGAGACACTTTGTCGTGATGCGGTCCCGCCGTCGGACCTCGTACTCGCGATGCCAGCCCCCGAGCCTTCCGCGCGTTGCGAATGGCCGATCGAGAGATGTTTCGTCTTTGGTCGTTTTCCCCGTCCGCGTCGCGTTCGTACGATGGAGGGTAGAGCAAATCCACAATTCGTCCGGAAGGGCCGACACGCGGGGCTCGGGAGCTCGATAACGGGAAAAGTTCGAGCGGAGTTGCGGTTTCTCGTCGGAGAGATTCCGTCAGGCCCGCCGGGGGACAACTCTATGAATCCGTGCGGTCACCCTCGATTGGGACCCAAAACCGTTCGATGGGTTTCGGGGGCTCGATGCCTCTCTACAATGAGATTCCCCTTAGTCGAGGTTGACCGGGACTCGAACGTGTCGGTCGATGCCCGTTACGCTCGTGCGCGTGGGTCGCGGCCGCTAGGCGGGCCCATCGACGTCACTCCCGGCTCGGGAAATATTTGCTCGAGGCGGCTGTCGAACCCTTCGGATGGGCCAGCCTTCGAACCTCGGCGGGGTGGGGCCGTCGAGACGGTTTTCAGCCTCTTATCCCCTCTTACCTTCGAGGTCGAGCCTCGGTCGGTCGCCCCCGAGGTCGAGCACTCGGCCTTGGCGGAAGTCGAATAGGGGTCGACCCGCCCCTTGGGGTGCGTGCCCTTTCCTGTCTCTGCATGCGGATGAGAGAATATGAAAGGACAAAAAGTTCGGAGGGGAGCGTGGGATTTTCACCGTCTTAGCTTCCATGGTTCGGGGATCGAGGCGGGTCCTTATCCGTCGGTGGCGTGTGGTGGCGGGCCCGCGCAGCACGGGGTTAGTTTCCTCTCGGTAGTGGTGGGACCTGCGCAGTTAGTACGGGCGGCCGAGGCACGCGCTGCAGGCGGCAGCGTGGGAAACGGGAGGAGGGAGATTTAAGATGATTTACCTGGATAGTGGCGATCGTGGGGCCCGTTGTAGAATCGAAGGGTCGCGGCTGCCCGACGCAGCCCCCTATTTAAACCGTCGCCCACCGGGTCCCTTGGCTCCCACACGCCGTCGCTTTCTACGCCTTCGCCTTCCTTGCCCTAGCTTCCGTTCTTCTTGCCTTAGCCCTTGCTCTCCGAGCTCCCGAGCTTTTCTTCTTCTCCTCCACCATGTCGACCTGGACTCGATCCACGACAACGAGGGCTGAGCTTGACCGCCTGGTGACACAGGGCCTGCTGCGTGAGCGCGGCCCCGACCGGTGGTGGATGCTCCCCGGCAACGAGTCCCATCCACGGCCTCCCCAGGGCTATGTGGTCTCGTTCCTGCATTTCCACGAGCGCGGCCTGGAGACGTCGGGGAACGACTTCCTGCGGGCGCTGATGTTCCAGAACCACCTGGAGCTCCAGCATCTGAACCCCAACGGGATTCTATATCCGTGTGTTATCCGTACCGCTCTGAATCCGTAAAAAATAAGGATTAGGATATGAAAAAGGCATTATCCGATCCAATCCGATCCGCTTTTATCCCTACCTATTGGTACGCCTATACAGTTATTTAATGTCTTGTTTGGTCTACGAAAATATAAAATAAAATAATACATTAAAAGATATACTTTCATTTCATAAAACACACTTGAAAAACGTGAAATGAATGAGCTGAGAATGGCCTTAACCGCCTCCACTGCTCCACCAGGCGTGGCGCGAGCATGCATGCATTGTGGAAGGGGGCTGCTGCGCCCAGTCAAATCCAACAGGCTAGCTTTCGGCAGCAGCCTAGCTGTGGATGGATGGAGCAACACGGGCCTCGACCGGAGCCGGTGGCCGATGCTCCAGACTGCCGGCCTAAGACATTGAAATTTGTTTCGTGCCTCGTCAAGTCCTTCCTGGCGATCCTCATGCGTGTGCCACATCCTTCTTGCCTCACGATCAACCTGATCAATACAAGCATGAGGATTTTCTCTTCACAATCGATTATATGCATGTAAGTAATCAAAAGTCGATTACAACTAATTCGTGAATACGTACTAGTTATGATCGTGCATCAAATTAACTCAACAAATGTAACCCAACACAGGTACCAGTACAGTACTACTTCCTCCGGTCTAAGCGTGTGTTTGGTTCCGGGACCAAGCGGGACGGGACGGAACCATCCTAGAAAAGTAGGACGGATCCGTCCCACCTTTTGTTTGGTTAGAGGGATAGGGACGGTTCCAGTATTTTGTTTGATTGGAAGGATGAAGTGGGATGGGGTGGATGGCATCTTACAAACTCAGATGGTATATTCCACGTCCGTCATCTCATTTTGTTTTGGTTCGTTTTGACATTTCCCCGAACACCTTCAGTGCGCACCACTTCTCCACGCCTCCTCGCCTCGCCGCCCGCGCCGCCGTGCCTTGCAGCCGCCGCTCCACCACGCCTCCATGCCTCGCTGCCGCTCCACCACGCACTGCCCTGCCGTCTCGCGGTGAGCGGGTTGGCCACGGTGAGGCTCCCGTGGCAGCGGCGCGGTAGAGCACGAGGCCGCCGGCGGACGCGACGGGAATGGGGCCCGTCGGCGCGCCGCGCCAGGGCGCGCGCGCCGGAGTCGAACACCGGCAACGCCAGCGGAAGGTGGCGGAGGCCGCGGCGACGCGCCAGCGGCGGGAGACGGCGCGGAGGCGGAAGAAGGTGGCGGGGGCAGGCGAACGAGCACGCGCTCGAGCATGTCGTCGTGGAGGTCGGTGAGCTCGGCCGCCGCGCGCCGCTTGGTTCTAGCTTGGCCGCCGTGCGCCGAGTGCTAGGGAAAAGAAAGAAGAAGACGGCAGCTCACGGTGTAGCGGAGGGACGAGTTGGTCCGGCCATTTTTTGGGTTCCATGTCGTCTCGCATATGAGGCGAATATTCGCCGGAGGACGGTTCCGTCCTCTGCCGTCCTCCGAGCCAAACACTCTCAAAATTGGGATCGATTGGTTCCGTCCCGTCCCGTCCCTCCCGGTCCATTAAACCAAACACATGCTAAGGTTCTGTGAAATTGACGCATTCCTGCATATTTATTGCACAATTAATCTGGGAACTTGCATGCGTTCTTTCACTCTTGGAAGGGCAGCCAAGCACACCAGGTCTAGGGGCAGGCATTCCTCTTCTCATCTCGGATACTCGGTTTCATGCAGTGGAGCATGGGCTGACCTGGACTCCTAAATACTTAGAGTCTCGTAAATTAGTCTTGGGGTCTCGTGAATTAATCTTGGAATAGTAAGATTGTTTTTTACGTGACAGCTCTAAAATTTAGACCACAGAAAACAAACACACCCAAAAACACATTGATGATCCACCACCCAACAAATGGCCAGGAGCCCAGGACCTCTCTGTATATACAGCCAGCCACCATCTTGCTCCAGAGTCTTCACCAGCAAACAGCATCACCAGTCCCGAGCCTAGCTAGTGCCTCCGATCCAAAACATGGCTGCTGCGCTCCCGCGGCGACCGTTTTCTCGCGCATACGGCAGGTGGAGCGACGCCGAGACGGCGGCGCTCATCGACATCTGGGCGCTGGTGTACGTGCGCCGGCGCGGTGGCAAGGGCGACATGTGGCTGCCCCAGCAACAGCACCTGCTGGGGCATAGCTCCCGCGCCCTGGTCGTGGAGGACTGGCGCGCCGTGGCGTCGGCGGTGAACAGCCACCGCGCCGACGCCGGCCTGGGCTCCTCCGTCAGGACGCACGTGCAGTGCCAGCTGCGCATGGGCACCCTCAAGAACCGGTACAGGAAGGAGCTCGCCGCGCCGGCGCCGTCCCGGTGGCTGTTCTTCAACGTGCTCCACGGCGTTTGGGGCGACGAAGCCTGGAGCCGAGCCGCGGCGGCGAAGGCGGGGGCGCTGCTGCCGTCTGCGCCGACGGCCGTGGCGAAGCGGCGGCGGGTGCGGTGGAAGATGCCGACGCGCCTCGCTGTCTGGCGGCGGCGGAAGTGCTTGGTGGTGGTGTTGCAGACGGCGTCGCGGTGAGGGACACGCTGGACGTGCAGGGCGGCCAGATCACGAAGAGGCGGAGGACCGGCGCGTCCACCTCCGCGGGAACCGCCGACGGCGCGTCCTCGGCGGCGGCGGTCAAGAAAGAGCTGGTTCACAAGGCAAGAGCGGTGCGTGCAGCCGCAGCCCGCGACCACGACGCCTGGGGCACCGCGAGCCGCGCCGTCGACACCTTGGTCGCTTCCATGGCGCTGGGCGAGGCATCGGCCACGGCCGGGATGGACAACGCGAGGGCAGCGGTGCTCAAGGTGGTGGAGATGTGCATGCACGTCATGGGCAAGGGCTACGAGTTCGATATGGCTAGGCTGCCCCGCACCGTCTAGCTCAGCTCAACTGTTGTCCAGCAACTAGTAGCACTGTTCATCCTGCTTTTGAAGTGACCTAGGTAGGGGTAGGAATAATGATGTCTTGGAGCTAGGCCGCCGGAAATTCTTTGGTTTCCCCGGCAAGAACGAAGCTGGTCCATCCAAAGGTGCTAGTGTTAGCAAGCTCTTCTTTCATTCTGTGCTTCTGCGATCCATTCAGGCTTTTTATGACTGATGTTTAAACTGTTTGTTAATGTAAATAAGTAATCCTTCTCGTATTCGTTGTATTCTGGAACGTATTTTGTACGTATCGCTATTTGTACCACTGCGGGAAAACGTGAATTTGCGGCGTGTTTCCATGTCTAGGCACTCGGTAACAACATATTTGTCAAGTGTCAAATATAAAACACGTGGTAAAATAAAAATACTCGGTAAAAATTATTTATCGAGTGTTAAAAATAAAAATACTTGGCAAACATCAGTCTTTTCTGAGTGTTTTTATAGCACTCGGCACCGAGTGTATTATTTTTGGTACCTGACAAAGTTAAGGTTTTGCCGAGTGGTTTTTTGACACTCGGTAAAAAATATTTTTTTCCTTTTCTGCTTTAAAACTTTTTTTACTTTCAACATACAGCATGTGTTACGTTAAAATTTGGTATGTTTTTATCTTTGCTTTCTATATTTAGTTAATTATTTATATTTCAAGCAATTTTTTGAATAAAATTAAATTTGAACTACAAGTGGTTCAGATAATAAAATAAAATGAGTATAAAAATTATTTAGCCTAATTTGAGATCTTACTTATGAAATGAAAAGAATTTTGACATATTTTTTCAGAAATACGACTGCTAACGAGTGTCTGAATGATTTTAAATTTTAAAATATCAAATAAAATTAGCAAATCATAGGATTTTTTATGATGTGATGGTATCACGTGTTAGCGGCGGTGGGCCGGACGGTGGAGGCACCCACTAGTGGTGCGACCTCGAGCGACCTCAAGTGGCGACGATCGCTATCTCGAGCGACAACAACGTGGTGGGAGTGGCGCGGCGGTAGCGGCATGATAGGAGGCACGACGGTGGGAGGCACAACTGTGGCGGTCATGTGCGGGTGCCGAGGCCGGCGGTGGTGGCCAGTTCAATGGTCTCTCTCTCTAGCACGACGCAGGGCAGATGGGGCTGCGGCAGCAGAGTGCTGGCCGACTGCGTGGTGGAGTCAGAGCTGAGTTTTGTTTTTTTATTTTTTAGAAAAAATTATCGAGTATTGTTTGGTCACTCGGCAAAAACTTTATCGAGTGTCCGATCGAAAGTATCGAAAGCACTCAGTAAAGACATGTTTGATGATAAAAGCTATGCTGAGTGTGACATTCGGTAAGCCTTTACCTACATTTGGCACTCAGTAAATACGAGTTTTCTGCAAATACGGATTTTTCCATAGTGTATTAGGATGTCGAGTTGTTTATTTGTGACAATGGATGCTCTCGCCGGCGAGAGAGCTACTCCTTGTATTGTGCATACCTCCATGCTGCTGTCAAACCAAGGGCCTTGTTCGGCTCCTCAGTTTTTCAGCTGGCTTTAAGCCTCAAGAAGTATACAAACTGATAAGTTGGCTTATTTTACAAAGGAAAACCAGCCAAACAAGTTGGCTTTAATAGCAGCCGAACAAGCCCAAGAACAGTGGAGCTACTCCAGCTAGGACACTGACAGCTAGTATGGAGTTGAATGATGACGGCTTGGGTTCCGTGGATTGCAGCACTCCCTCTGCTGTCCTCTCTGACTCTGCGCGAACAGGAGTGCAGCAGGACCGGAGAAAGTTGCAGGACTGCAGAGTACACGTAGCCGTGCACGCGAGAGAGAGGAACCACATTTCCGATCTAAATTTTATACATGTCACATTAAAAAGATTTTTACTATTTAGAGTATTAAATAAAGTTTAATTATAAAATAAATTACAGACCTCTATACTAATTTACGAGACGAATCTAATAAGGTTAATTAAGTCATGATTAGAAGACGGTTACTGTACCATCACTTTAGTAAAATATAGATTAATTAAGCTCATTAGATTCATCTCGAAAAATAGTATCAATCTGTCAAAGGAGTTTTGTTATTAAATTGATCGAAATATTCATAAATAATAAGATTCTCTTTAATATGACAGCGTTAAATTTTAAAGGAAAGGAAACGAGCGGGGCCCAAGCCGAGCTCGAGAGGAGGAACCCCACCCTATATTTCTCGATGGATCAAGATCGTCGTATCAGTTGTATAACCATGTCGTCAATCGTCATCGATCTCTCGCACGTTAATACTCCCTCCGATTCTAAATAAAGTACTTTTTAGCATTTAAACAATAAAATAATCAATATATCAAAATACTATCATACCTTTTATTTTTACCTTGGTATACCCACCCATTAACTCTACCATCAATCCTAAAGTTTGTTCTATCTGTAAAACGCCATATATTTAGAGATAGAGGGAGTAAATGAACTGGTAAAATTCCCTTCGGGTGTTTTCGTTTTCTAAGGTATAAACTTTATAGCTGTCACATCAAAAAGATTTTTACTATTTATGAATACTAAATAAAGTTTAACTATAAAATAAATTACAGGCCCCTAGACAAATTTATTAGACGAATCTAATGAGGTTAATTCAGTCGTGATTAGAAGACAGTTACCGAAGCATCACTTTAGCAAAACATAGATTAATTAAGCTCATTAGATTCATCTCAAAAATAGCATCAATCTGTCAAAAGGGTTTTGTCATCAAATTGATCGAAATATTCATAAATAGTAAGATTCTCTTCGATGTGACAGTGCTAAATTTTAGAGGGCAGAAAACGAACAGTGATTGGAAAGGAACAAAATCATTTGTGTCTCTTTACCAAAATATATACTCCCTCTGTTCATATTTACATGTCATTCTCGCTTCTCAATACACATTTCCCTCTTTCCAATGTAATATTCCCTTTTTCTACTACACCCCTATCTTTAGCTCTCTCCTCCTCGTTTTCAGTGTACCTACCTTTTTTACTTCTCCTTAATTCCCATGGCAAACTTCAAAACGACATGTAATAATGAACGGAGGGAGTATATATATATTTATGCTTTACATAATAATCTGGTTTGTCAACTACTTCCTTCATCCCTAAATGTAGGAAGTTTTGGCCATATTAAGATTTGTCTTAATGTAAAACGTTTTATAAAAAACGTGGGATCCACAGGTGGAATAATTCGTCCTCCCCTTCCCCACGACCCACACCCGTGCCTCGACATGTCGCCTCCCTCCCGCAAATCCGCCTTGCTCCCTCCCCATCGCAAGTGCGCCGCCGCCACATCCCACGCTACGTCGTGCCGCCTCCGGATCCCGAATACTTAGCCGCACTTGGAGGTAGCAAGGGCTGGAGGCGCAAGGGGCGACGAGGATTTCGGATCCATGGAGGAGGGTAGTGGAGGTGGGCTTGACGGTAGGACGAAGTCGTGGAGGGTGGCGACTCGGTTGCGACGGAGGAGGGAAGTGGCAACGAGCCCGACGGGTGGGTGGACTCACGGAGGGGCATCGGGCTCGCCACCATGGAGAAGGCAAGGAGCGGTGGGACGCCTAGCACCAAGGAGGATAGCGAGTACAACAGTGGCAAAAGCGGCGGTGACATCTAACATTATAGGATAGAATACAATAAAGAATATGAATGGATCAAGAAAGAGGAATCCATCGCGAGCACCGGGATTAACCGACCGGTTAAACCCGTCCAAATTTGAATTTTTTGAAAAGTTAGAAAACATTATATGAAAAATATGTAAAAAAAACTAGACCAGGCATGGGTGTGTTTCTCGTGAAAAAAATGAATAGAAACGAGCTGTTTTGCACTAGGAAAAAAATTAGAGAAGGATAATGAGTAAAAGATTTTTTTAAAAAAAAATAAAAATCTACCTTTATCCACCGGTGACCACTTTCCCAACCGAGCCCGCGAGTCCCGCGAGCCCCGACCGCCCGACTCCTCATCCGAGACGTCCGCTCCTGTCGCCGCCTCACCCCCGTTGACGCGCCGCCACCGCCCCACCCTCGTCGGACCCACCGGATCCGCACCGATCACCGCCCTACCCCGTCGGATCTGCTGCTCCGCGAGACCGGGTAACCGCGCCCTGGCCCCGGTTAGCCGGTCGGATAGGGCGGCTAGCCGGACCGGGTAGGGTGGGTAACCGGGCCTCGCCTAGGCGGAGGTCGGTCGCCCGGCTGTGGCGCCGCCATCCCGGCTAACCAGCCTTGGCCCCTGGTTAGTAAACGAAGGTATGTTCTTTTCCCTTTTTTCAAATGTTTTTTTTTTGCTTTTGCAACTTAGGTAATTTTGTATAGTTTAGCTTTTGAAACTTACATAATTTTATATGGTTTAGGTAATTTAGTATAGTTTAGCTTTTGAAACTTAGGTAATTTTGTAGATTTTAGTAGCTTTTAAACTTATCCTATGTTGTTGCTTTTGAATTAGGGTGATATGGCGGATCAAAATCAAAATGATGGTGTATGGACGAGTGAATGTATTTTTTCCCTACGTTTTCTAATATTTGCATTTTGTGATCTGGTTGAAATATGGTCGGATAACAGGTTCGGCCGACCGGTTAACCGGAAAAACCAGCCGGCTAACAGAGTCAGCAACGAGTCCCGAGCAAAAAATGAATTTTGCTCGGTTAGCTGACCAGTTTTTCTGGTTATCCGGTTAACCGCTGGGCCGGCTCCTTCGGTTCTGGCGGTTTTATGTAAACCTTGATTGAAACCCAAAACGGCCTAGTTAGGAATGGAAGGAATAATCAAGCGCTGCTAAAACGAATACTATAATATAACAGTCCGTAGATAATGGCCATGTTTGGATCTATGGGTTAGAGTTAGATTGGGTTAGTTTTGCCAACTCTAACCCTCGATACTCCAAACAGGGTGGGTTAGA
Organism: Chloris gayana; assembly: GCA_031894775.1. NCBI lineage: Eukaryota > Viridiplantae > Streptophyta > Magnoliopsida > Poales > Poaceae > Chloris > Chloris gayana. The sequence continues at coordinate 134,449 of JAUNZO010004953.1, forward strand.
TTGGGTTAGATGCATCTAACAAAAAAAAAACTATCCTCTCCAAAGGGTGATTATTGGGGTTAGTTCCGTGGGGGCCGGGCACACTCGATCCGGCGCACTAAAATGGGGTCAACACTAAAATATTTATGGTGTGTATTTGCCTAAAACATTGTATAAAACTTGTATGGACAAATTAAATGTATCGTGTTTTAAATGCTTCTATCGAAAGTTGATTTGTTTTACTCATTTGGGAGGAGGCCACACAAGAGCTGGCCACACAAAATTCGGTTGTAAAGGAGTCAAAAGTAGCTTTTTTTTTTTATTAATCTAACCCTACCATCCAAACACATAAAGGGCCCGTTCGTTTCCCCCTCTAAAGCCCAAAAACGTCTAAACTTTAGAGCCCACGAAACGAACGGGCCTCTAAATTTCAGAGGGACGCGGCCTTTAGAGGCATATAAACCCGAGAGGGCGGGGGGGTATCAAAAGCCGCTGGTCTTCGACGTCGGACAGCCTTTCCCCGGTGACACAGCCCACGCCGCGGTTCTTTTCCACGGCGGTGTGGCCCGCGCGGCTGTAGGTTTCCACGCCGCCGCCGCCCGCGTCGTGCTACCTTTCCCCTCTGTCGCCGCCGTCGTCCCGGCGTCCATGCGCCGCCGCCGCATCACCCGCCCCACTTCCTTTCTGCCAAGAGTGTTGCGCCTCTAACTTGGTCGACCTCTCCCGCTAAGATCCACCAAATCCGGCCGCCATCCCACCAAATCTCGTCGGCGTAGGCACCCGCCGGAGGCTGCTTGCCCCTGTCGCTCGTGCACGAAGAAGTTAGCAGCAACTTCTCATCCTCCATGGACGGTTTCGGGGAGACGGCTACGAGGGAGACGGGACCCGGGAATTCTTCTCCAACTTGGATCCGTTCTCTCCGCGGCATTCGGTGCGCGGCGACGATGGGAACCGTCGCCGGTCGTCGAGCGGGTTGGGGTCCCGCCTCAACTTGGTGGACTTGACCTCAACTCCCAGTCCGGAGGGTTTCCCCATCTTGGCTCGTACCAAGAGTTCCTTCAAGATGACGGGGCGTTCGGAGGGTCGGTCGGGTTCGGATCCGGAGGGCCTCCCGATCCGGAGGTCTCGGGTTCCTTCCTCCGGATCCCTACCGCGGCGGTGTGGCGCGGTGCCCAGCGCCGCACTCAACTCGTGGGGCCGGCCGCCGCCCTATAGCTCGTGGTGCCCGTCGCACATGGGCATCGAGCGGTGCGAGCTCTTCTCGTGGAGCCGGGGCCGGGCCAACTCGTGCTGCGAGAGGGAAACAAGTGGTGGAAGAAGATGATGCTGCGGACATCGGAGGCCTTCCGAGCAATGAGGTATGAACCGTCCTCAAGTGTTGTGTTCATAAATTTATTGTGCGTAGTTAATAAGACTAGGACTTTCCTGCACTGTAGTATTTTGATAGGGCTAAGCTGGACCACAAAGAATACATATAAGCTATGTGAAATTATTGTGGAGCAAAAGCGGCTTGGTAACTACATCAAGGGTACGATGATGAATCCTGCATATTCGCAAGTTGTTGCACAATACTATGCTAAAACAGGCTTGAAGCATGACAAGGGGCATATACGAAACAGATCAGGGCAACTGAAATCGATGTACGGTTTTTGTTGCATGCTTAGGAAGAAATCAGGCCTCGGAAGTAGGCCGGATGAGTGGCCTGTAGCCACTCATTCCTGGTGGGAGCAAGAACTTAAAGTGAGTGCTTCCTTTCATATGTTTTGTACTTTGATTTAGTAACTTACTCCTGCATTTCATGTTTTTGATGGTAACTAGTTTTTTCTTGAATTGACAGAATGCGCCCTCGAATACAAGAAGTTTGAGCAGGGGCCAGCACCATATTTGAGCATGCTTGATGATATTTTCCATGGCGTCGCTGTCGACGGGTCGACATCTTTTGTTCCCGGTCAAGAAGACGAGGAGGCGGAAGAAGAAGAGGAGGAGAAAGATGATGATGATTATCCGAGTCCTCTTCCCGACATGCCGTTGGATAACAGTCCAGCCACATCAGGCAGCCGCAAGAGGGGAGCAGTACAAGCACGTCCGCCACAAGCCCCGCAAAGAAGAGCAAGAGCCCTATTGTGAGGGCTTTTCAGAATATGATGGCAGAAAACAAGGAAGCCCACCAGGAGAAGATGAATTTGATGCAAGCAGAAGTCACGAGCAAATCAGGAGAAGATGAACTTGATGCAAGCACAGGTCACAACAGCTCGGGAGAACAAGAAGAAAAAGGAGGCAACGGTACTTACTAATCTGAATCTTGCGAAAGAAAGGGTCCTTGAAGCTGGTGTGATTAAAGGCAGTAAGCAGTGGCTGGTACTTAAGGAACTTGCAGCTGATATGAGCTGGATGAATCTGTTCTTGGATATCGAGGATCCTGCTCAAAGAATTATGTTCCTGGACAACTATATCGAGGACTTCAGGCAGTGATTTGTATCACCTTTGTTATGTTGTTTCAGTTTACTTTCTTATCTGTTGGACAATTCGAATGTATGAACAATTTGTTTGTAATAATTTGAATCGTTTGGTTGTATTCTATGCTGCCATGTATGATATGCTTAAATGCTTGTTGATTCAGATGTGCACTATGTGTGTGAAATTGTCTGCTTTCATGTACATATAATTGTGTAATGTTCATTTAATTTTATGCTACCATGTACCATTTACTTGTTGATTCAGTTCAGCACTCATGTACTAATTAATATTTGTGATTAATTGCAGGTTGAGGACGATCAAATGCTTCTCAACTCTTGGCAAGAAATGATTGAAGATGATGAGGACCAAATGAATTGGCAGATGCCTCTACTAATGTATGGTATGATTCATGACCTCCACCACTACAACAAAAAGCCTAGGGTTAGGAGTCGGGAGAGTGCCATCGAGAAAATCCAAATGTTTCTTTCTCGATGCACACCACTGTCGCACCATGTTTAGAATGAGCCCTCGGTTGTTTCATTTACTTCATGACACTTTAGTTTACGGGCTAGAATCATCAAGCAAGAGTTCAAGCATAGAGGCTTTAGAAATTTTCCTGTGGATGGTTGGATCACCTCAACCTTTTAGACAAGTTGAGAGCATATTTGCGAGGTCCCTAGATACAACGTCTCGTAATTTTTCCAAGGTCTTGGAGTGTGTTGTAAAGCTAGTAGCAGATATTGTAAAGCCTTTGGACCTTGATTTCACCACCGTTCACCCTAGGTTACAAGATAGTAGATTCAAGGGACTTTTCAACAATTGCATAGGGACCTTAGATGGAACTCATGTCGAAGTTATTGTACCTACACAAAAAGTTGCTCAATACATGAACAGAAAGGGTAAAACCTCCCAAAATGTAATGGCTGGATGTGACATGGACATGAGATTCACATTTGTGCTTGCTAGTTGGCCGGGGTCAGTTCATGACATGCGAGTATTCAATGATGCAATGACAAAGTATGGTGACAAGTTCCCACATTCACCAAAAGGTATAACTACTAACTTTGTGAAATAAGAGCCTGTTTTCTTATCTGAATGCATGTTAACCAATATCAGATTATTTCCTCTTTTTGTTGCAGGGAAGTACTATTTGGTGGGCTCTAGATACCCAAATAGACCGGGATAGCTTGCACCTTACAGAGGAACAAAGTACCATATTCAGGAATATCGTCTAGGAACAAGAGCAAGAGGTAGGAAAGAGACTTTCAACTATGCGCATTCTTCTCTTAGAAATGTAGTAGAGAGGGCATTTGGAGTGCTAAAGCAGAGATGGAGGATGCTCTATAATGTTCCAAGTTATCCAATTAAAAAACAAAGCAAAATAATAGTTGCAGCCATGGCTCTTCACAATGTCATCATACAATATGGCAACCCTTATGAAGAGTTCAACGCGTTGGAAGAAGAAGAACAATCGAATGAACAGGGTGCATCTCAGCAGGAAGGGTCCGCAATTGAGGTTGATGAAGTAGAGGAACAGGAGATGAGCATGAATGCATTTCGAGATCAGATTGCCCATGCTCTATACTACAACCAATAAATTTGTTTTCCATGTTCATTTGTCAGCCTTAGTGTATGTTTCTGTTTGTTGAACTATTTTTTATTCGAGTTCTGGAGGTTCAAATTGTAATTTCGTATATACATTGTAAAACCTATTGTTTATCAGTTTTGTGTTATGAAATTTATGTATGTTGCATGGGTTATATTTGTGCATGATGATCCCTTACACATATAGGGGTAAATCTGACATTTGCTGCTGTTTTAGAGGTTTTTAGAGGGGTAAACGAACAGGAACTCTAATTTTTAGAGTTGAACAATTTTAGATGTTCCATTTGCATTTGCTATCTAAACTTAACTATCTAAAGGAAACGAACGGACCTAAAGAATTAAAATTAGTTTAACAGTTAGTTTCTATCGAACTCGACATCTAACTCTAACCAAGTTAGAGTCTCCGAACAGTGCCAATAAGTCAGGACTTTTGAAATACTCGCGCATATTGTCAGTATGGCGGGATTGATTGACAAGCCGTGTCAGTATGGCGGGCTTTGCGTCTTGTTTGCAGGTTGAGTGCAGTGGAGTGCAACTCTCCCTCTCCTGTCCTCTCCCCTCTTACTCTGCATGAACAGGTGTGCTCTCTAGAGTGCAGCTGGACTGCAGAGCACTATTCTTCATAAATATAAGGATTCGTTGACTTTTAGATATTCTATTTGACTACTCGTATTATTTAAAATATTTATAAAATATTTATTTATTTTATAATAATTTAATTTATTTTTAGATATATTTTAAATATGAATTATTTATTTTTGTATTTATATAAATTTTTTAAATAAGACGAGTATTCAACCGTGATCTCCGAAAGTCAACGAATGTTTATATTTTTAGACGGAGGTAGCAGTAGTAGAGTACAGCTACCTACACGGGCGAGAGAGAGGAACCACATTTGTCTTCTCGCGTAGCCAGAGTGGGAGAGAATCAAAAAAGAAAAAAAGCAAGAGTCGAGCCAGAGTGGCCCTACCACCATGGCCGAGAACCGCCTGCCACAACCTGCTGGTGAATTCCGCCGCGCCTGGAGCGACGGCGAGACGGCCGCCCTCCTCCGCGCGTGGGCGCCGCTGTACCAACACCGCCGTGGCCGCCAAGTGCGAAGGTCCCGCATCCTCGTCGCCGCGGACTGGCACGCCATCGCGGCCGCCGTGACCGCCCACTGCGCCGCCGTGGGCCTCGCCAACCGGCGGACGCACGGGCAGTGCAAGGGACGCATGAAGACGCTCCTGAGCTTCTACAACAGCGAGCTCCGAACGCCGTCGCAGTGGCGCTGGTTCGGCGACCTCGACGCCGTCCTCGCCGCGCCGCCGCGCGAGAAGCGCGTGAAGGCGCTTAGCGACATCTACACGCGCGAGGCCTCCACGCCGCAAAGTGTGCTGGTTCAAGACAATCTTGACGCCGGCGACGACGACCTCGCCGAGGGCAGGAGTCATGGACATCATAGTCCTGCGACGGAGGTGGAGGAGCACACTGTCGCGGACGCGTTCCAGGAGGAGCCGATGCGCAGGGCTAGGCCGACTGCGGCGGAGGAGCGCGGCGCTTCAGGCGCTGGCGGTCGGCGGGCTTCGCCGGCGGCGGACATGTTCTCGGACGGGCCGAGAGCGGACGTGTTCTCGGAGGAGTCCCCGCTGCCTGCTCCCTCTGCGGCGGAGGTCGGCGCTGCGGCCGTAGCGGACGACGGAGGCGCGCGCGGCTGCGGTCCGGCCATGGAGACGGAGGACAGACTCCGTGCCGCCGTGGAGGCGGCGCGGCGCGGCGGTCCGGCGTTGGCGTCGTCCAACGCCGCAGCAGTGGTCATCAGCGTGGCGGAGATGGCCCAGAAGGTGCTGGGCAAGAGCTACGAGGTCGACTTGGCAATGTTGGAGTTGGCGAGGGCGTCGAGCGGCGCCGCTGCCGGAACCCGCCTGTAACTAGTTTCCCGGCGGCGTCCCGTGCCGCTGTAACCTTCCTGTATTTTGGTGAGCCACATGACGTTTTCCCTGCTGAGATGACACTGATCTTTTTCACCATAATCTGCCGGTGCTAATTGATCTGTTCTAACGGTGTTCTTGTTTCTCATCCTTCTCATGCCAAGAATCTGCAGGGAAAAATCAGAGCGAGTAGCTAGGTGCCTGCAGAGTGTCTCTCTTCAGAACTGCTCTACTCCGTCAAAGACATGGCCATATGCCAGCTTCCCTTTTGCAATCCGCATGCTAATGCGATGGAAGCAGTCACGCAAGGCACAACAATGTAGTAGTACTAACTAATGTCTAGTTTGTTTTCGTTTATGTGTAATTAATCAGATCAGGCTCCAGGTTTTAATTAAGCAATGATTTATGTTTAAATCCACGGATGACTGCTGCATTTTTTCCCCCTGTTTCTTTTTCCATTTTGTTTTTCATGGTTTCTGCATATGTCCACCGTGGTCCTCGGCTGTGCTTATTACTGGTGGAGCTGGAGCAGCATATTCCCGTCAACCGGGCTCCGCAAAACTTCCCACAACAACAGATCAATCGCCTGCGCAACCTATTCTTGGCTAACCGCGTTTCTCCTCGTCCCTCCCAACGCAACCAACCGAAACAAGATCGAGCGAAACGGAGGAAATCAACAAGAAATCTGCTGGCGCCGCCCCCAAATCTTTGGACTGCCATTTCTGCACTGCCCGCTTCTGTTTGTCCAGCCGATCCGATCCGATCAAGGCAGCGCGTTCTCGTTCTTGGTCTCATAATTCTGTGGGTGGTGGTGATGGGCCGCCACGTTCTTCCGTTCCGTAAGTTTCGGAGGTAGGGAACACACGAAGATCGATGGAGAGAGATGAAATGGAGGCGAACAATCTCTTGCATTTCCTTGATACCCCAAGCGCGCATTACAGCAGGTGGCCATATGTTTTCCCCATCTCATCTGTACCGACTTATACATTGCCTTGCGCATGTCTCCCTGGATCATGTGCATTCTGTTTGAAAGGGATTTGCGGTTTCATGTTTTTCTCTGTTCCTTTTGTAGGACATGCGATGGGATTGATGGCGAACCAGCTGCCGGAGATGATCAATGGGATGCATCAGGTTCGAATTTTTATGTCTTCCTCTTAATTTTTCCTTTCCTCTTCGTGATTGTTCTATCTTCTATGTCGACAATGGCCCATGTGTCAGGGATCTTCTATGTTCTTCGGACACAAGGCATCACAGGGACTCATGTTATCTACCGTAAATGATCATGTTTGTATTTTGCTACCAGAGAATGACAGCACCTGGCTGAACCTTGGCATCTGTAGAAATAATTTCTTTTTTCCCACAATTGTAGTTTTTTTATTTCAACATTTCATATTCAATATTCATAGTACCGAGCAGGGGATTCCTGAGTATCATGCTCCCTGCCATTCGACTCTAAATATCTGAAACATGAAACTAATCGATCGTAAATGATCAACTGATCGTGTCGTACCTGGTATTTGGCCTTGTATTCTGCTACCAGAGAATAACAGCACTTGGCTGAACCTTGGCATCTGTAAAATTATTTTTTCCCCCAGAATTGTAGCTGTTGATTTCAACATTTCATAATTCATAGTAGCGAGGAGGGGATTCCTTCACTTTCAAAAAAAGGGTGGGATTCCTGAGCAATTCGTTGCATGCCCCTGCCATTCGAATCTAAATATTTGAAAGAGTAAAGTTCATGTCCGGTCCTTCAACTTGTCTCACTGTATCATCTAGGTCCCTATACTCTCAAATTGCATTTCTAACTCCTCAAACTTAGCTTCGGGTATCATTTGGGTCCCTTTACTTTTAAAATGAAAATCTAGCTCTCTAAACTTGGTTTTGGGCGTCGTTAAGGTCCTCTACTTTCAAAATATATCGTTATTCTAAATAAATTGATTAGATTTTATTTTTTATAGATATAACTTACTTATAGTTAATTGAACAAAAATACCAATTTACAGTCGCCTGAAATCAGAAGATTTTAGTCGGCGTTCAGACGAGATTGAGTTCGACGGAGAATTTAGTGGTGCACATGCCGGAAAATTTAGGTTCCTTATTGCCACATGGTTTGTACCCCATGATCTAACATCTCCTGCTTCAACCTTGGAAATCACTGGCTCACCGGAGTCGGAGAATTTAGTGAACATTTAGTGACGCATCTCGTCGGAGAATTTTGCGTGGTAGCGGTGGTGGGCGGCGGCGGAGGTGGTGAAGGCACCGACGGAGACGGGGCGGTGGTTGGAGGTGGGGGAGTGACGACATATGCAACCGTCATCACGCAAAGAGAGAGCAGAGAAAACTCGAGCAAGAGGTTGTAGAAAAGGGGAGGACCGTTGGTATTGCATCCCATGGCTGATACTATGATGTTAAGCAATAAAAGTACTTCATTTCGTTTGTTAGCTAGATATTGCTATTAGCTATATTTTGGTTTTGTCATTGCCTTTTCTTTTCGATAATGAGTATCTTTATTAAGGATAATTTACAAAGATAGATTGTGCACTGAGTGCGATGAGCTAACTGGTTACAAATGTTGTAGCAATAAACTTTATTCAGGAAAGTTTATCTGATTGGCTAATCCATTACAATAACACTATATTGTAGAACTTAAATGGTCCCGAAGCCATGTTTAGGGACCTATATTTACATTTTGAGAGTATAGGGACTAAAATGATATCCGAAGCTAAGTTTAAGGAGTTAGAAATGCAATTTAAGAGTATAGGGACCTAGATGACACAGCGAGACAAGTTTAAGGACCGGCCATGAACTTTACTCTATTTGAAACATGAAACTATGATGTCTGCGTGAGCAAATGTTCATTAGATGGAGCTGTGGATACCACCTTTTTTCTTTTATTTTGGGATAAGAATCTATTTCTTTATTCATAAGTTTCTACTGAACTTGCATGTTATTTACAAATGACTATTTGCAATTTTTATCTGGAGCAGATCCAGCTAATGCAAGGGAAATGTTGGAATATCTACTGAACCAACCAGCGAACAAGTTCTGTGCAGACTGCGGCACCCCAGATCCAAAATGGGCGTAAGTATCATTGTTTTTTCTTAATAAAAAACAATGTTTCTCTTGAATCTTTGATATGGTTTATGCTTTCCGAACATCATAGAGTTGTCACTAATCACTACACTACTATGCTAGTACACCTCACCTGTTTGAGATTTATAACTGGTCCATGTTAGATCTGATTATTTTCATCAGGCTTGTGTTTGTAGACCAATGATAATACAACGTGCAAATATAATTTTTTCTGTGTTTCTTAGAATTCACATTACTTTTTAATTTAACATTCCAGGAAATCATCCATATTTTCCTGTACCATTTAACTTTTATTTTTCAACTGCAGGGCTTTGCCATTCGGGGCATTCATTTGCATTAAGTGCTCTGGTACTCATAGAAGTCTTGGTGTGCACATATCAAAGGTGCGTAAGGGACTTCAGATTTGTACATTTATTTATCCTTTTTTGCTTTGCAATTTGATGACAAGTCTTTGCTATATAACAGCTCTACTTATTCATAATTTCTAATTGTATTGTTGAAGCTATTTCCATAAGTGAAGCATCTTAGATGTTAATTCAAAACTTTGAAATACGGCTGCTGTAATGCACCACTGTTACATTGCAGATGTGCAATGTTTTTTTTTGGTCAAAAGCAAGGACATCAGGGCACGGTTTCATTCATTGCTGTGTCAAATGAGCTGATTCGTGAATGTAGTGCCACTCTAGTATTACTGTTAAGCATAGCCTTGGGTGAATATTTTATTGAAAAAACCTTGTCCAATCACTATCCATTTTGAATTGCTTAGGTCATTTCGGTGAATCTGGACGAGTGGACAGACGAAGAAGTCAATTGTTTAGCTGAGTCAGGTGGAAATTCTGTCGTGAACACAAAATATGAGGCATTTTTACCTGAAAACAAAAAGCCAAAACAAGATTGCTCAACGGAGGAGCGTAATGATTTCATTAAGTACGCATCAAGGTTAGTTCTTTATCTGTATTTACGTAAACCTGTCTAATGAAACAATGCTTTTTTTCTTTTTGTCCATTTGTGTGCAGGAAAAAGTATCAGTTTCAACAATTTGTGTGTGATCCACAATTTTCATGCCCTTTACCGGTTAACAGCAAACGTGGAGCTGATAAACATCACCAGCAGCAGACTGCCACCCGACATGGTTTTGGCCATGCTTTCAGGAACAGTTGGAGGAAGAAGGATTCATCAGATCACAAAGGACTAAAGAAAATGGTGTGATGAACAAATCCTTGCTAAATCTCAAGTCGATATGGTATGCTATATATTACACAGGATATATTACTTTAGTGTAACAATATTCTTTCTTCCTTTTCAGATGGACGTGGGAATGGTCGAATTTGTTGGATTAATCAAGGTCAATATCGTAAAAGGCACAGATTTAGCTGTTCGTGATGTGATGTCAAGTGATCCGTATGTCATGATTAATCTAGGCCATCAAGTAAGCAAATGTTATTTGGTATATATGATAGCTTAGTGTTGCAATGATATTTATTTCTTTCACCGGTGCGAATTCATTCAACATGTTCATCATTTTTCAGTCTATGAAAACGAAGGTGATAAAGAGCACTCTGAACCCAATTTGGAATGAAAGATTAATGCTTTCAATCCCGGACCCTGTTCCACCTCTTAAACTGGTAAGCTCATATGTTTAGCATATATTTCGATCATTTCCCCAGTCAGAAGACATTTTAGTTAACCTTAAAACTCCACATTAAAGCATACCCCATGTATCTCGACAGCAAGTATTCGACAAGGACACATTCAGCTCCGACGACCGGATGGGGGAGGCTGAGGTGGACATCCGGCCGCTGATCTCTGCGACGAAGGAGCATGAGAACTCGACCATCTCCAATCCAACAGAGCTCTACAGATGGTCGGCTAGCGATGATGGCAACGGCATACTTGCCAAGGATAGCGTCATCTCCATCGCGGGTGGCAAGGTAAAACAAGAGATCACACTGAAGCTCCAGAACGTAGAGCGTGGGGAAATCGAGATGGAGATTGAGTGTGTGCCACTCAGCCAGTAGCAGCTTCATGCGAAGGGATGGAACCAAATATGCTTCTTTGTTGTGCCATGGACACTGCTGTCTTTGCATGAGACAGACCTTCTCTCTTGCTCTATAGTTGTACATGTGTGAGATATGTAATATAGATATATAGCTAGAAGGGAGATCATCTATATAACTCTGATTTTAGGCTTTAATGTTTTGAAGTTGTTATTATCAAATATAATTGGGAAAGATATATAAGCAAGAGAGAGGGTGAAAATAAATGGCACTTAACCCTCGGGCACCAATTTGAAATATTTTCAATTATTATGGGAATTGTGTTAAAATATACCATTGTGTATACCTCTATTGCATGACACTTCCATGAAAAATAAATATATTACTCCCTCTGTGCCAATATAATTAGCATTCTTGCTTTGGACGCCTGTTCTTGACATCAATGGCAGCATGTCATAGACGGTATTGCGAGCATGGTTGTTGTTACTTGTTAGCTCCATGACATGAATATGGGAAATACTCGTGTCAATTTAGATATGTTTTTGCATGGGTTATCATCACGATAACTTTATATTAAGTTGCATGCATCAACCAACAGTTCACCCAAAAGCCTAAGCTGATAAGGAAAGGTGGGCAATTCACTTATACTCTAACACTCCCTCTCACGTGCAGGCTCTCTCGTGCCGTAAACGTGGAACATTGGAGCAGACTGTAATTTATTTAATAAATCATGTCAGCTTTGATACCATATTGAGTTACATGGACCAACCAAGTCATCTAAAAACCTAAGCTCAGGAAAGATGAACACAATTCCCTTATACTCCAACACTTTGAGATACAAATTTATCTTATGTGCTGAGAAATAAAAAAAGAAGAATTACAATTAGAGCTACGTTACACTCACATGCAAAAAAAAAAAAACAAATTACACTAACTTGAATTGTTCGGAGGAGTAAATTTAGCCAAAATTTTGTTAGTGTCAAACGGACAAAATGAATTTGATCAGGTTAGTAAAACGGATGAAAGGGATTTTTTTTCTAAAGCCTGCATGCTCAATGTCCATATTATGCATTTAAGTTATATTGCTTGACCATATTTCTGTTTTGCACCCACACGATATAATAATCCTGATTCTCCACTAATGGTACCACAACTTGAGCGATGTTTAGATGTGCAAACTAGACAGAAATTATCATAAGCTGTCAAGAATTAGGGAGATGGGATTTAACATGAATCCATTGATGTTAAATGAATAATGATTCATGCATGATGATCATATCCTGCGGTGATACACATCAAAGAAACACACTTGCGCAAGGAAGCACATGACATGTACATGAGTACTCTTATGACACTGATCAGCTGGGAAGTCGGCATGCACAATCAAAATGTACTCTTTTCCATCATCTAGCTCGTCCAACTATTAGGCGGTGCAGGCGTCCTCCCCTTTGAGCTCGATCTCGCCAGTGACCTCCGGTGCGGTCGCCGATGGCGGGCACCGGTACAGCGCCGTCATGAGTGGCGTCGCGACCACGGTCGTCGTCAGCGCCATGATGACGAAGATGGCGAACGTCGTGTCGTCCAGCACCTACAAGGAGTAATGGACACAGTACGTTCGTAATTATGGTAACAACTTAAGTTACATTGGTTCGTGAAGAGCCGTTTATGAATTAATTGCGGAGTCCAGTGTGTATACCTTCCTCTCCTTGCCAATGTTGAGCACGATGAGCTCCACCAGGCCCTTGGCGCTCATGGCCACGCCGAGCGCGGCCGCCTCGCGCCGGCCCATCATCCCGGTCCCGGCGGCCACGGCGAACGTGCCCCCGAACTTGCCGAGGAAGGCGACGGCAACCACGAGCAGAACCATGGCCCATGCCGCCGCGCCACGGACGCTGTCGATGTTGGTGTGCAGCCCGCTGGCGGCGAAGTAGAGCGGCAGCATGAGCCCGTTCACCAGCGGCGCCACCTCCTCCCCAGCTTTCTCCGCGACGCCGCCCTCCCGCGGCACGGCCAGCCCGAACACGAACGCGCCGAGCACCGGGTGCACGCCGATCGCGTCGGTCGCCGCTCCGGCGAGGAGCGCGCACGCCACGACTCCCGAGCAGTTCATCAAGCCGGCGGCGTGGTCATTTCTGCCCCTGAAGCGGCGAGCCAGGCGCGTCATCAGCGGGCGGAGCGCGCAGAGCATGAACACCACGAAGGCAGCACCCGAGGCGATGATGTAGACCGGCGCGAGTGCCCGGGAACCCTCGGCCCCGTGGCCCGTCCCACGGCTGCCGGAGACGGCGAGCGCGAGGGCGAGGAGGGCCCACGCGAAGACGTCGTTGACCGCGGCGGCGGCCATGGCGGTCTCGCCGAAGGCCGTGCCGAGGAGGCCCAGCTCCTTGAGGATGCAGGCCAGCACGGGCAGCGCCGTCACCGACAGCGCCGCGCCCAGGAACACGCACTGGGACAGGAACGAGGCGTGGCGGTGACCGCCACCCGGGACGGCGAGCTTGAGGAGCGGGACGAGGCCCGGCGCGGCGAGGAGCGGCGGCACGATGCCCGCCGCCGCGACGGCCACGCTGCGAGGGCCCGCGCGGCGCACGGCGCGGAAGTCCAGCTCCAGGCCCACAAGGAAGAGGAAGAGGAGCAGGCCCAGGCCCGACACCGTGTCCAGCGCCGCGGCGCTCCACTCCGGGAAGAGGGTGCGGCGGAACGGGCCCCACCTGCCCAGGGCAGATGGCCCCAGCAAGATGCCACCCTGCGCCGCGAGCGTACATATGAGCAAACACACTGATCATGTTATATGTGAGCATGCAACTCAAACTATATGCTAAGTGCTATACTGATGATGAGAAGCACACGTCGATACTCGAGAATGAAAAAGCTGCCCATCAGCGTGACTAATTGTTTCTCTTGATACCAAGGTTTATATAATTAATCTCTCCACTATTTGATTGTCTATTTTTCTCGAAAATGGCCATTTGATCAATTAAAAAACTCTGTCCACTATCTATTGTACATCAAGAATTCCCAAGCAAATTAAACAATGCAACTCCTGTCTTATCCAAAAAAAGGATGCTGCTTCTGGGTTTGTCTGGCACGACGATATAATATGTGCTTGAGAAGGCCCTCTAATTTCGTTTTCCCGGAAAGATGTGCTCTAGAAGTCAACAAGAGAATACTAGATCTTCCAGAGCGGGTGGAAGGAGGAAAATAAACAAAAGCATGTCAATGCGACTGATATGACGTAGGGCAGGTGAATGCCTCCAGATTCAACTGGGCAGCATAATTAACATTTCACCTGCCAGGTTAGATTTGTGTCCGAATAATTTTCTTTTCCAAGTAAAGATCTGCCGATGTTTCGAGAGCATACTAATACAGCATATAATGACCAAATTATAATCAGATCCATTGAAACCTTCCGGTCGACAAACCTTAACGGGTTTGCGAGTTAACGGGTCCTGAAGTGTAAACGGTCCATGAATGATTTTGATTGGTATGATTTTGTATAAATTTATAGTTTGAAAAGTTGTAGGGTTATGTTTTCTTGTATACCATGCATTTAAATTTTTATCTCATATGTTTCCTATGGAAAAAAATTATTACTCCCTCCATCCCAAAATATTAGTAATATGTTCTACATATTTAGTCATACCATAGCGACGCTTATTTTTGGACAGAGATAGTATTTGTTAACGGGTCTATATGTCAGAGACCCGATAAGAAATAGTGAGAGACGGAAGATGATATCTCAACAGTTGATCGTGGATCGGACAATTGAAAATAAGCAAGTGCCTAGCCTTTGGTTACGACGACATGGTACTACAGTGCACTAGTATGTGTATATATATGCTGTACATAGATGACCATATATGTGAACGTATACCAGAATCTCGGCGACCACTTTGGGCTGGCGCAGCGGCTTGAGCGCGAGCGCAAGGCCCTGAGTTACCACCAGGATGACGGCGATCTGCACGGCGAGGAGCGGCAGCGCGAAATCGAGAGGGTTCTCGCCCTGCCACACCCCGTCCGACGCCATCTTGACGGGTCTCAACGACGCCGACAAGTTCGCCGCCGCTGCCATGTCTTCTCCAACGCACTTGTTCTAGCTCAGCTGTAGGATGTAGCTACAGGCGACGCGGTCTATCAGACAGTCAGTGACTTGAGCTGGCAGCTGTGCGCGTGCATGGATGCTCTGTAGCCATCCGAATTTATAGGCGCACACGGCCAGGCCACGAGATGCAACCTGTCTCAGGAGGCCAGTGCACCTGATGATACTCTATTAGTGGGGCTCGGTGCACCTCTCCATCATTTTGGGAGAGATTAGATAGATTTGGACGGACATGTGGACAACTGTTGCGTACGGTGATATGCACGATCTTCAGCGCTCAGCAATAAGGCCACGCATTGGGTTTATTTCATTATCACGCATGAGGGTTACATTTGCAACAGAGGCGATTATGTCTTAATTTCATTATGATGAGTATTATATTTGCATCGTTGCAATTTTTTTCTTAAATGAGTACAGGAGTTTCATTTTTGTTCCTTTTTTCAAAGATTATATACTTTTTAAAATATTTCAATGATCATGGAGCAGTCTCCATCCTTCTCGCTTATCCCATTATTTTCTAGTAGATGTGTTCTGCGTTTGCTTTCTAGTGCCTCAATTTTGTATTAATTATTCCACTCCTTTTCGTGTTAAAGATGCTTACCAACGTTCACACTACAAAATATTGCAGATTTATTTCGAATTATTTTGCACAATAGGTCTCGAAGATGTTTTACACTTACATTAATTTTCCAAGTAACCAAGAATTTTCTAGTCTGATTTGACATTTTACAACAGTAAAGCAAATTGCCAAAAGTCCCAATAATTATATTATTGTCGGTGATTTAGTAAATAATACTTGACTTGAAAATAGGTAACTAGACTATGACACCCATAAACATGTGAGAAATTTTATATAAGAGGACAGTGATAGTAACCGGGTTCGTTGATACTCCCTCCATACCAGCAAAGCATGTCGTTTAGGACAGAGAAAACCTAGAGAGATTTTCTAGTGTACGAAATTTTATTTTCCATCTTAACCAAAGAGAAAAAAATCGTGAAACTTGGTGTCAGCAACGTCTAGTTAGAGCAACTCTAGCAAGAACTCCTAAATCACACTCCTATCTGACATCTAGGGCCTTGCTCTTATATTTAGGAGCCTGAATTTTTTGTCAACTCCAACAGCTCCTTCCAAAATCTGTCTCCTATTTTTCTTTGGGCGGGTGGGATCTGCTCGTTAGTGAGTCAGCCGTAGTATAGATGTGGGGCCCACTCGTTTGAGAAAGCTAGGCCCATGCCTCACGCAGATGCCACCGGGACGGAGCTCTAGCCCGACGGTGAGCTTGTCGCGCCGCACCGAGCTGGCCCCACCGCGTGTACGAAATGGGGAGCTTTGACTAGGGCGCGGCGACGCACCGGCTGGCCGCGAGGGAGGAGGCGGCAGCGCTGCTAGTGTCGAGGGAGCAGGCGGCGACGGATCTTGGCATGGAGGGAGCAACATGAGGCGGCGGTCGACGCCTTGTCGTCGGGCCCCAATCAAAGCCGGTTGCCACCGCGCCCACAAACACCTGGGACTGCGGCGGCCGGAGGCCCTGCTTGTGCCCACTTCGGAGCCGCTGCCGGGATCGGGCATGATGGCCGAGGAGAAGGTCGGTCGGGCACAATAGGCTAGAGGTGGCGCACGTAGCACGAGGGAGGTGGGTAGAGGGGGCGCGCGACCGGAGGGGAAAGGGGAGGGCGGCCGGGCTCCCGCGCGGGAGGACAACGAAGGTAGGGAGGCGGCGGTGCGCTGATGGGACGAGAGAGAGAAGAGCAGGAGAGAAGAAAAAGAAAAAAAAACATGGGACCCCTCTCCCCCATTTCTAGGGGGTTGGAGGTTGGATTTGGAAGCTCTCTCAATTTAGGCCCATTTAGTAGTGTTGCTAGAGTGGGTTTTCTTTTACCAAAACTCCTAAATTTTAGGATTGCGAGCTGTTTAGTGGGATTGTTGGAGTTGCTTTTGATGGGGTTTGTTTAGTAAAATTTGACCAATTAAAAATACAAAATACATATGAGTTTATTATGGAATCAGAGCAAAATACCATGAATTAGCTAGAATGAGCCTAGGGGAGCGAACTGCACGTCAATATTGATGAGGAATATTATGTCAAACACATTATAAGTAACCATTTATGTTCGACATAGCCTATTCTCCATCATAATGTGGATACACTCATCATGGCATACTGTTGACAAATGATGGATCATGGATGCACTACTTTTCAGCTACCCGAGCAATAATAAGAAATATTTTGACATAATGTCTGTATGCGTCAAATACGTGGAAATTAAGCATGAGTTCAGCAGATTGCTGGAGAATAATCCTACACCTCCCACTAAGCAGATGAAAGGTTGGTGTGTCATCCTGCTAAAGCAGCTTTCACCGCCACACATCTAGCTACGCATGCGAATAATAACTCACTTCTAACCTCTCAAACATTCCAGAAACTCTAATCTTTATCCAGCAGCCAAGTTTATGGTCGAAACCATCTGAATGTTATAAGTCAATCCCTGCACGTCGATTCCATTAATCATTTCAGGTTAAAAATTATACGCCAAGATGGCGATGCCCTGGTTGGAACAGCCTGATTCGCACAGCGACTCGGTGCGCTCAGGCCACAGCTCCTGGCCGCACAATCACTAGGGTATTGTTTATTTTTTTATTGTTTCAAACGATATAATGGTGCTATTGGTTGAAGGCAGGATTAAAGGGTTTGCTGGGATGGATCACGGTGATTTAAATAACTTAGTATATGCATGACTTGAAAAGGTTTGCGGCATTGATGCTGGGAGCTCGAGAGGTTTGGTGGTCTGACCTATCATTGCTTGATTGGACACTCTTTGCTGTAGGACGCCACGTCAGTCCGACTTGTCAACTTGCTATTGGGTTGTTGGCAACTGAATGCAAGATGCACACGATGCATTGAGCTTTCTGCTTTGCTTGGCTTCAGAGACCTCGAATGGAGAAAACTATGGGATGTTTCTCATTTTATTTTTAAAAAGTAAAACATAGGATAAGTCGTATTACATGTAAATTTATTAGAAATAATTTTGGGTTATAGAAGGATTACATGTATGCTTCAATTGCCACTGTCATGTCAAGATGATTTTAAATAATATTCTTTTGTACGGCTATTTATCATGACCTACAATCTAATGTATTGCTCTTTTGTAGTCCCAAGTTTACTATATATATATATATATATATATATATATATATATATATATATATATATTGTTTATACGATGCTTGAAATTAATATTAACCATCCATTTTATTAGATCTAAAGGTTAATAATAGAGAGGTACGATCTATTAAAAAGTACTTTAAGTTATGGACCGGAATAAAAAATCGTGGATCGGTACCAATTATTTTTTTATTTTCAATTATGTATAGGGCAGTTTAGTAACTTATATTATTATATGAATTACGTATTATATAATGTATGGTCAATTTGGACTCTGACTGCTCGCGTTCCGGCTCGCCGGTGACATGGTCGACACCCACACCCGTGACCGAATCGTCGTCGTCGCCTTCGACAACTGCACTTTCCTCAATTTTGTCGTCACTTGGGTGTGCTGCCTCACAGACCTCGGCGTCGATAACCCCCTCGGTGATGTCATGGACACCAAGCTGCCGCGGGAGCTCTAGCTCTACGGCATGCCCGTCTTCGACATGGGTAGTCAGATGGCCACCGAGGACATGGTGTGGCTCAAGAACACGCTGTTGTACTTTGCTTGCTACCCCGACGTGGATCTACTCACATCCAGTGACCAGGTCATTCCTAATTTCCTATAGCTACTGTCTGGCTTGAGAAGAAATAAAGCATGGATTTGGCCGAATGGGGAGCGGCAAGATGTCGGCCAAGGCCGTGTGGGAAGCAACGAGGTCGGGCTGGGAGCCGCCAGGTTGGGCAAGGAGCAACGACTCCAATTGGGGGTCGGCGAGGTCGGACGGGGAGCAACGAAGCCGATCGGACATCGACAAGAGGTCAGGCGGCGGTGAGGACCGGCGGCAGGATGACGAACCAAAAGAAACCATCATCTCAATGAGAATCCATCGTGCATACTTATATTAAGAACTGCAATTACCAAAATACCCTTGTTATTATTAATTAAACTCATAATTATTAATTTAATTATCAAGGACTGGGATTGATAGAGGAAAAAGTACCCTGGTACTGGCCAAGCACCGTATCAAAGCTCTACTATATATACTGACATCTATTGTCTATTAGTAACTCGACCAACAACATATTAACCATCAAATTTTAACCAAATGCTGGTCTTTTGTGTGTATGAACTTTTCATAATCTTTGAGACTCTGCTATAATAGTTTGTTAATATTGCACACACACATAAATTCATGTAAAGAATTAGATTCATCATATATGAAATGTTGTCATCAAGATAAGTTGTAACACACTAGATAGTGACACCAGAGGATGATTATCCGGAATTTGGTATAAAATGAGTTTATAGAAATTTCATGGTTAATCTTAGTACAGCAATACACTAATGCACTTTTATGCCACTCGAGTGAGGCCCTCTGCTTCAATCCCTCAAAATCAAGGCCCTAAAATTTTGTGTATTAAACTTATAAAAATTAATTTTGAGAGAGACTACTCTAAAATTTTACTAATATTATCATCCCATATCCAAAGTTGTCAGGAACACGGTTAGAAATACACATAACGGTAATGACCATCATTCCATCTTAAACCATCATAATTATTAAGTTGTTGAAAAGTGGTCTACTATTTGGCCCATTCTCGAGAAATTCCAATGCAAAGAAGAGTTGGTTTTAGCACCACATTTCTAGTTTGAAGTGGTGCACTCCAACTTAAACATGAGGATCCATGCCCTTGCCAAAAAAAACTCAACTTAGGAGTACCATTCCCATGTAAAAAAAAAACTAGCAACTGGCGCGTGTCCTTCCTTGCGACTTGTGACACACGACCGTGTCATGCCATGGGTACTAATTAGAGAATGTTTCTTTTTCACTTACTCTGTTACAAAATCTGAACTGTCATGTACTAACCAGAAAGATTAATACATGCTTAGTTACCTAAAATCAGGATCAATTGGTCAACCAAGCATTAACTACCAATTAGTCAGCTTCATTAGAGAGGAAAAAACTCTTTCGGTTGGACGGATCCACCGGACGCTCCTGTCTCCTCCGACTAACCGGCCCTGCGGATCTGCTAGTTGGCCTTCCGGCGGGTGGAACCGCTAGCCGCGTGCGACCTCCTCCACCGGCAGGCCGTGGGGCCGCCCCTCCACCCTCTCTCTCTCTCTCTCTCTCTCTCTCTCTCTCTCTCTCTCTCTCTCTCTCTGATCTACATGTGACCCTCTCCCCCGGATCCAACAGTAGTCCTAGCCTCCTCTACGCGCAAGGATGCGTTGGCGTGCATTCATGCTCTCTTCGGTCGCAACGAGTCGACCATGAGTGGATGGATCCGATCGGAGGGAGGTGAGATCTGGCGACACAAGCAGTAGAGTGCAATATGCTTTTTATTTTGTCGATTTTTTTGTAGCAGCGGTCACTGTTTCCAATCATCGTTGTTGCTTTAGATTTGTAGCTTTGGAAACTTAGTGGCGGGTTGCCACCCCGTAGCTACAGATTTTTTTGTATTGGTGGTACAATGTCAATTTGTGGTTTAGATAACTAGATCACAAATCCTTCACGAATAATCCTACATTACTTGGAATCTCCAACATTTACTTTCCACCAAGAAGAAGCCCATAGGTAGATCCAGCCAAGTCACCCCAATGCCATTTAGCTAAACAATGAAAAAATTGCATGCTCATGAACATATTACCAAGTACTATTGCTAATACAGTATGAAGATCGTTGTGACAACAATGAACTCCTTTTGGATCTGCCCATAAGAGCATCTCCAACAATTCATCTAAATGCACTTATTTGCTGAATATAGAAAACTTGAGCTGAAAATCATGATCCAACAGCTTCTCGATCTTCCTCTTCTGAATTTGTCCGTTGCCATCCTCTCGCCATCATTCACCAAGTTTTTGACGAAGTCACCCCACACGCAATCACTTTCCTATCGGATTGCCCAGTTTCAGGTTACAAGTGCATCCAGAGGCCAATCATCCCAAGGGAGTATTGGATCAAATGAATGCATTTTGACTATAGGATCCGATGGTTCTACTTCCAGACCGTTATCTTCCACTTTCCCCATACAGATTAAAGCTCCCATAGAATGACCATGGCGCCCTGGAAAGAAGAATGAATAATACCGATGTGTTACACAAAACACCCTAGCCAAAATTAAAATTATAATGAATACCTTCAAAGTATTGTCATGGCTGCTACACAGGACACTAATCTCAAACCCATAGTTAAACCCAAAAAACACAAACACTATAGCAATAACTCACTATAGCCACGGTTAACTCACTATAGCCACGGTTGGGGGCTGTACAGCCGCGGTTAGCCCCAACCGTGGCTATTTTTCCGAGACTACGAGAAAATCATCCGTAGCCTTGAAAAACAGGTCAACCGTGGCTATAGTAGTTTACTATAGCCACGGTTCACTATGTCAACCATGGCTATAGTGGCATACTATAGCCACGGTTCATTAACCTAACCGTGGCTATAGTGGCAAACTATAGCCACGGTTCACTAATCTAACCGTGGCTATAGTGGTTGACAAAGTGAACCGTGACTATTTACTTTTTTAACAATAAAAAAGTTAAATACGCAATAGAAATAATAAATTACAATTACATAACATTAACCATAATTACATCACATTAACATTAAAATATTACATCACATTAATATTTACAAATGATCACAAAAATATTCATAAAATCCATCAAAGGTTTAATAACGTGCACATGAGAATGTTTTTTCAAACTAAGTCTACACTATACGAATCTTCAACAACATCGGGCTCGTACGGTCGTTTCGAACCGCGCCACTCGAAAAGTGTCCGATGCTCCTTCGTCACTTCACTTTGCTCGTCAAAGAACGGACCACGAGGACTGATGACCTCTCTAAGCAAGAAACAGACACATCTTAGCGACAATGTAGTACAGTTCGTTTGTACTTAGATGTTTTCGCACCGTCGTAAATCATTTCTTGGAGATTTCATTCAATATCTTTCTATCCGTTATCAATGCCTTTTCTAGACTTTTTGTTCTCTGTCAATAAATTCATAAAAGTTGGTTGTTGATAGACAAAAAACAGAAAGAATGCAAATTAAACAGATGCAATCTTAGCGTACCTCCTCGATGGTCTCATAGGTGATGGCATTCAAGTAGGATACAGCGGAGGTCGAATACGCACATACGTAATATCCACGAGTGCACACTTCCTTTTACTTGTTTAATGCACTCGTTAAATAGAGTGAAGTAAAAAAACATCACTTCCAATTTCAATGATAGGAGGATGAAAAAATTAGTTGTGACGCGTGTCTTACCGGAAATTTATGACGAAAGTATATTTGTTTTCGAATTCTATAACGTGTCACGTTCGGGTTCTTTACGTAGTTAAAATAAACACTACAGTATTGATAAAAGGGTATTATTGCATGAAATTATCGCTATTTAATTGTACGTCTCTACTTACCAATTTATGATGCTCACGATGTAGCGGTTGCTATCCAAGACTAATAGATATCTAATTTTTTGCATGATCAGGAAACAAATCTAATGACCACTGCAATAAAAAATCGTATTAGTTAGTATGTCGTCTATCTTTACGATTGCCGAGAGGAAGGTAGTGGTCGAACTTACTCGAAGTGGTAAGCCGCGTAAATGACGTGACAATCCTGCCATTCCCTGAAGCACATGTAAATATAACCTGCAACTCGACCCGTAGCTTTTGTCCTCATGGTGTCCTTCGGTTCTTGTAACTCTTGTGGTGTCTTGTCCTTATATATCTTGTCTTTCTCATTTATCCGGGGTTGATCGCACTTTGATTGATCAAGCTCGGATTGAGGGACCCAACCTTCCAATCGGGTCTGTCGTATCTCTTCTTTTAAAATGTTGAATTCAAGCTACATTAAAAGCAAAAGGCGGTGTGTAACATGTACTGTAAAAAGTAGGAAATAAGAAAAAGATGGATGGATGCACTTACATGCACCACAAGGTTACGAAGGTCGTGTCCATCTTGTCGAGGTGAAACATAGTGTGGATATCATTAAAATATAGTCTAAGGGTCGAGTCATCGATATCTTGAACACGTCATTCGGAAGCTTCGTTTGCACCTTGGGCATCTCACGAGGTCCTTGAAATTATCCTCCCGGTATAATATACAATGATTTAGGCATGCGTGCATTTTTTACACACCCGACGACATTGGGGATATCGGTCTCTTAGCATAGTACGTGTTTTTTGGTAACAAGTTTGTCTTCGGCGAGTGTATTCGAAAGAAGATCCAACAAGTCGGTGAAACCGGCATCCGACCACCCATGGATGCCTTCGATTTCATGAGCTCGAGAACCGTACGTAACACAGTATTCTCTTTATAACATCCCTTAGACTCCTCATACAATAAATCCTTTGATGCCTTCTCTATCGTTGCAAAGTTATCAAGCCCTCTTGTTGTCCCTGCATTGAGTAAAACTTGCGGTTCAACATGACATAGCAATTTCTCAACATCAAAATCAGTACATTGTTCTTCTTCAACATGAAAATCAAAAGTCTCGTCAACTTGAACAAAGCTGTTCTTCTTCAACTTCAATCGAGTCTGCAACTTAACTTCTTTCGACCAGCTCGTCTTCTCCATGCTTTGTCCACCTCTTATAATTCTCCAGGAAACCCCTCTTCACTAAGTGAGATTTGATTACAAGTGTATCTGTCCACAATTTTTTATTCTTACACTCCATGCATAGACAATATATTTCTTGTCTTCCTAGACGCTTAGCATGCTCGGCAGCCCTCTTGAGAAATACATCGACTTGACCTTGAAAATATGCACTTAATCTCGACTCTTCGTACATCCATGTTTTGTCCATCCAAACAAGCATTACGTGAATATAAATTATAATTAATTACTTACTAAATAAAATAATTACCATTATGAATATTAAGTATTTATAAAAAATATAAGGAAACTAATATATTGCATAACACAATACGCTAGAATTAATAAGTATTAATTAATTACTAAATAATCTATTTACCATTACGAATATTATATATTTATAGAAAATATAAGGGAACTAATATATTGCATAAGACAATGTGCTATCATATATATTAAAAACTCACTATAACAAATATTATTTGTTGACTCGAATTTTTTAATAATTAAATTGTGTTCTAGGGGTCTCTCTCAAGAGAGCATAAAATAGATCTTAAATTGATTGACATGAAAAAGGCTTGTAAGACATGATTTTTTTTGTATGCAACACATATACATGATATATGGGCCTATTATACACAACTCAAACCAACAACAAACCTACAAACATGGAGGAATTTAACAAATCAAAATCAAAACCTAGGTAAAATGGTAATCCAAAATTCTCCATGATTAAAATATATGGCAACATTATAGTTTTTCTTACCATGGAGAAGAAATTTCTGCAAAAAAAATGAGATCAAAACCTTCCTCCCTTTGGTTTTCATTTTTCTTCCTCAATTTTCGAACCGCCACACTTGGAGTGAGCTCTGTTCGATCCGAACGTGGCCTTTTATACTTGTGCAAAACAATATAGCCACGGTCCACTTCTTCAACCGTGGCTATAGAAGAAACAATAGCCACGGTTGATGACGTGGACCGTGACTATTGGTAGAGGCCACTATAGCCACGGTTCACAAAGCCAACCGTGGCTATAGTAGCTTCTATAGCCACGATCCAGGGATACCGTAGCTCGCACCCAACTATAGTCACGATCAATTTTGCTTGCCGTGGCTATAGGGTTTTGGGCTGCGTGGCTACAGATGCGTTATTGTTATAGTGAAATCTACAGCCCGCAATCATTTGGACATAGAGATGATCAAATTTGAAGAGGTTGTTGGATTTGATCACTATTTTTGCACTATTTTTACTTTACATAATAGCTAAATCAAAACTGTAGCTATTCAATTTTAGCTAGTGGGCCATTTCCAAGTATTTGGGGCCCAGCGCGAAATGAGAAATGAGGCACTAAAATTAGAAAATTGCATGATCCGGTGCAAAACACACTTGTAGTTGACTATATAATTTCAGTTCATGCTATTTTTCATAATACCAAGGAATGTATCGAATATTAATGCTAAAAAAGTAAAGATAGTACTCATCAAATAAATTGACTTATGTTCTGCTAAAAAGTATCATATCATACTTCTAGTATTTTGAATAAATAAGTCTCTTTTAGAACCCATTTTGCACCAAAATATCAATAATTTGAGGATCATGAGCAACCCAAGTTCTTGGATCAAATATATCGTGTTGAATGAAGATTGAAAAAAAGAAATGCACAAATAAAGAAACAAACAAACTGCAGGCTTAGATCTTTGGTGCTCAGCAATAATACAAAGCAAGAGATGCAGGAGCGCATTAGAAAGATTAAAAACAAATTCAATATGGAGGGGCCTGTAGCTGCTGGATTACGAAACAAAAAGAACATACTTATCTGTCTGCCTTGCTAATTGCTTCAGGCCCTCATGCACGAACCGAGGTGAGGAAGCCCAGGCCACACCCTTCTCTGCTGCTAGGAACGAATGAACTACCAGGCTGCACTGGGCCTTTTCTGTTGGGCTGCGCTGAAGCTTTCTTCTATGGCCTATATCTGTATGAATCGCAGATCGGGGACACCAAATATTCGGGGGCCTGGCCTATCGTCCACATGGTCCCTGTTGTCGTTTCAGATGCTCTAAAAACGTCTGTTATCCATAGTTTTAAAGACTAGGTACTGCGGTTACCGATCAAACTGGTTCGGTGCATTTGATGAAAATAACTTTTGAATTTTTGAAAAATAAAAGCATTGATATGAAAATTTTGTAAAGATAACTAGGTGATAAATAATACTTATGGTGAAAAAACTTAACAATAATAACCAAGTTTAGGTGGTAAAAAATTCAAGAAAAGAAAAACAGAGGTAAAAGTAGGAAAAACATTGGGTTTCATGATTATTTATGCACTAAGTCTGCACTATATTATGCCTTCTGCAATTATTTAGTGAATAAATATGTGTTATATGAATTATACCTATTATGGGTTTTCAATGCTTGTTGTATGAATTGTATGTATTGCATATGTGACTAGTATTGTTTCAAATAATATGCAAAGATTATTCTATTTTTTCCTAAAAACTTCTATCCATTTTTTTACCGACAACGTCATTTACCGACCTCGAAACCGCTTAAATTTCAATGGAATTCAATTTTCGCATTCGAGTGGTTACCGACAAAACCCGTTGCGGAGCGTGATTTCCACGGTTACAATAGTATTGTTATCTTGACCTCTAGCGCGGCCGCAGAAGGTCTCCACCGTATCTTGATTTTCTGCCACCATGTGTTCACTTTCTCCCTTGCCAAATCTTCATCGGCATGGGAATTAAAGGTACCCTCGTTTCATCGGTGATGCAAAATCGCACAATTTGCTGAAAATTCAACACACAACTGGTAGTCTTCGCAAAGTCAAACATAAAAGCGGCGCATTGGTCCAGGCAAAGTTCCTGTCTGTTTCGCCAAGCAGTATCGTCGGAACAAACAGTGTTTTGATGTTCCAGAAGGATGCGAACAATTTCTCTGCGAGGCGCAAATAAAAACTGAAGGCTATGGGTTTCTGCATCTCAGTGTGGAAGCACGGTGCGACTGCCACCATGGAGGCGATACACCTGATGTCGTACGCGCTCCTCTTCCTTCTCACTTTCTTTCTCCTTGGCCTCCGGCGCCGCGGAGCTGTTGGAGCAAAGCAGCCAATAAGGACGACAACGGCGCACTGCGCGCACCCGAATCCGATCCTTGGCAACACCCTCGAGTTCATCCGCAACCGGCGCCGCTTCTTCGACTGGTACACCGACCTGCTCCGCGCGTCGCCCTCGGGCACCATCGAGGCGTGGGGCCCCTTCGGCTCCAGCCACGCCGTCACCACCGCGCGCCCCGCCGACATCGACCACCTCCTGCGCGTTAATTTCGGTAGCTATGTCAAGGGCGCGCAGTTCCGCGACGCCACCGCCGAGCTCATCGGCGACGGGCTCTTCGCCGCGGACGGCCGGCTCTGGAGCCTCCAGCGGAAGCTGGCGTCGCACGCGTTCTCGTCGCGCGCGCTCCGAAGGTTCGCCGACGGCGTCCTGGCCGCGCACCTCCACCGCCGGCTGCTGCCATTCCTCGACGCCGCCGCCGCGCAGGGGAACGCCGTCGACCTGCAGGACGCGCTGCGGCGGTTCGGGTTCGGCGCCATCTGCCACGTGGCGTTCGGCGTCGAGGAGACCTCGTCGTCGCTTGACCAGGGCGCGAACGACCAGGCGCTGTTCGCGGCGTTCGACGCGGCGCTGGAGATCTCGTTCCGGCGGGCGCTGACGCCGGCCACGTGGGTGCGGCGGCTCACGAAGCTGCTCGACGTCGGCAAGTCGCGCCGGCTCCGGGAGGCCGTCGACGTCGTCGACCGCTACGCCTTTTCCGTCCTCGATTCCAAACAGGCGGCGCGTGAAATAAGACCTGTCATCGGAGACCGGCCGAACGCCGACCTGCTCTCCCGCTTCATGGCGGCCATGGACGAGGAGGAGGACGGCGGCAGCAGCGAGCTCGGCGCCATGTTCCCGACGCCGGCGGCCAAGCGCCGGTTCCTGCGCGACGTGGTGGTCAGCTTCGTGCTGGCGGGCAAGGACACCACCTCGTCGGCGCTCACCTGGTTCTTCTGGCTGCTCGCCGCGAACCCGCGCTGCGAGCGCCTCGTCCACGAGGAGGTGGCCACCGCCGCCGGCGCCGACGTGAAGGCGATGCACTACCTGCACGCCGCCCTCGCCGAGGCGATGCGGCTGTACCCGCCGGTGCCGTTCAACGGCCGGGTCGCAGTCGCCGACGACGTGCTGCCGAGCGGCGCAGCGGTGCGCAAGGGGTGGTACGCCAACTACTCCGCGTACGCGATGGGGAGGGTGGAGGAGATTTGGGGAAAGGATTGCATGGAGTTCGTGCCCGAGCGGTGGCTCGGTGCCGCCGGCGAGTTCGTGCCGGTCGACGCGGCGAGGTACCCTGTCTTCCACGCCGGGCCGCGGGTGTGCCTGGGGAAGGAGATGGCGTACATGCAGATGAAGACGGTCGCGGCGGCCGTGGTCCCGAGGTTTAGAGTGGAGGTGGTCTCGCCGGTGGCCAGCATGGAGACGCCGCCAGCCTACGACATGACGGCGACGATGAAGATGAAGGGTGGGCTCTGGACGCGGCTTGTGAGGCGGCCGGAAGAGTCAGCTGATAGTGAGATGTTAGTTGTTCTTGATTGACTGAGCCAGCAATAACAGAAGAGAAGACACACCTTACAGAAAAGACAATGAGAGAAGACTTTGAGTACAAATAATCTTAGAGCATTAGTAGCTGTAGGATTGTACAAAGTAATAAATAAACAATGAAAGAGTTCGTTGTACAGGGGATAGAAGTTTAGGTATAAAAAACTTGCAAGATAATTGACACCGAAGAATCATAAAAAAATTAATATCTCTTGATCCCAAATTAATTGTGATTCTGGCTATGTACCAGGCGACTCCAGTGGAGCACTCAAAAACAGGCCCGGCATTTTCTCAAAGTTAAATATTTGAGATTATTTTTTTAACATTGTTAAAGTGTCTAACTAATTTAACATTGTTAACTAATTTAACACCGAAGAGGATGTTTAACTAATTTAACGTTGTTAAAGTGTTTTAATCTAAATCATTTTAGTTCATGAAAAAAAGAATGTAAACCACAAACTATGTTAAACATAGTTCAAACTCAAAATCGAGATTTTTGTTACATATTCTCTAAAAAAAATGAAAGATGTACTCCTAAAATTCATTAATTTGATAAAAACACAATCAGCTCGAAAGAAACCAAAAGAAGTTGAATCAGTTAAACATATGCAAATTAGTGTTCTTTTTATAATAAAATATAGTTGGGATGGGTATCTACAATAAAAAAGACGGGGAAATTGTGATCTACCATCAATTTCAGGCTCAATTGTGATTTTACCAGCGAATCTTGCTTTTTGTGATTTTACCATCACTTTTTTGAACCGAAGGTGCCGTTTACCATCGCTTCTCTCACCGTGAGCGCAATAGAATGAACCAGTAAAAAAAAAGAGAATACGATGGGCGAGACCAAAATGCCCTCCCTTTTCCGAATTATCCCGATCCCTCCCGAACCTAGGACCCTCGATGGAAAAAAAGGGCGGGACACACCCTAACCCTAGCAAACACCGGTCGCGGCGCGGGGCGAGTGGCTAGGGCGCGGTGCGGGCGTGCAGCAGCTGGCCGTGACTAGCGGCGCGCGGTGTGGGGCGCAGGAGCAGCGCGGCACGGGGCGGGGTGCGAGGCGCGGCGCGGTGCGAGGCGAAGAGCGAGGCGCGCGGCGTGGTGCGGGGCGAAGAGCGCGGCGCGCGGCACGGGACGCGGAGCGGTGCGCGAGACGCGGGCGGGGCACGGTGCCCGAGACGCGAGCGGATCGCGGGCACTATGTTGTTGTATGTGAATCATATGTTGGATATGTGTTGGATATGTGTCATAGAGGAAAA
Organism: Chloris gayana; assembly: GCA_031894775.1. Taxonomy (NCBI): domain Eukaryota; kingdom Viridiplantae; phylum Streptophyta; class Magnoliopsida; order Poales; family Poaceae; genus Chloris; species Chloris gayana. Next base: position 164,224 of record JAUNZO010004953.1, read on the forward strand.
ATGCTGTCAAAATTTATAAATTCTTACAAATTTATTTGCATCTATCAAAGTTGTCCTTTCAAACTGTTTGTAGTTGGCTTTATGTCCACATTTATAGATTTATGGTAAAATCGTCAAAGGGTATTTTGGTCTTTTCCAAGAAAAACTAACACCATTACATTGCTGAAAACACACTCATAGAAACATCCATTCTTCAGTTCGAAAAAGTGATGGTAAAAACACAAAAAGCAAGATTCGATGGTAAAATCACAATGGACCATGATTTTGATGGTAGAAACGCAATTGCCCCCAAAAAGACTTCTAAGAGAAAATCTCAAACTTAAACGACTTACGGAGTAGTATGCAATTAAGTCGATATATAAAGAAAAATATTAGGATGTGTTGAGCGACTACACCTAGTTGCCATCATTAGTCATAATTATTTTTCAAATGTGATTAACATTAGGTTCTCAAATTGTTACTCATATAAGTTCACAAGCGTAAGAGAATCTTGTCATGCTTTTTTGAATTAGCGACATGTGAGACCTAGTTAGACAGAAAGGGATCTTATCACAACCGTAACTATGAACCTAAAGATGTGCCTAAGCTGGTATTGACCAACCTGAGGCGTGGCAGTTGATTGGGTCAAATTTCGACTATAAACCAAACATGCGCTCTTACTGTCCGATGCCACGCGGATGGGCTTGTAGCCCAGTAGTCAGGCGCCCGAGCGGCAGCCGACCGGTCGGGGGTTCGATCCCCGATCCCGCACACGGCACTGTAGCAAGTATTGTTGTAAGCGCACGGTGTAAAAAAATCCTCTCGTTCTCCCCAATCAAAGTATAGGTAAAGACTCGCGTCACAGCTTACAAGGCCAGCTGAGTCCCTATGTATGGTTGGGAGGAAGGTTCGGGGGTTTTTCGGCCTGCGTGAGAAGGCTCTTCTCCTTATATAATGCCGTCGGGGTGGCTTCTTTCCCGGCAGGTCGAGTTTTTTTTTTTACTGTCTGATGCCACCGTATTATTACTGGGCTCGCGCAATGTGCTCCAAGTTGCGCCATTGGCAGGCAGTAGCCAAAGAGAGGTCCAATTTTTTTCATTAATAAAAGATTTTTTATTGATTTAAACTAATAGCTTTGTCGCCTATTCAATGGGCGACGAGCTCGATTTGTGGGCCGAGAGGCAAGAAGGAAATGCCGCCAGCTGGTCAGGCTACAAGCAAAATTTCTCCCCGTGACAAGCTACTGTACCAACTTTTTATTTGAATTTCTCTGCCTTAACAATTAAGCACCTCAAAGTCTCAATTAAAAGTACTTTTACACATCTAAAAATAACATTAATTTTTATGATGGTGCAACGATTTTAACATAAAAGAGCCCAAAAGGTATTGGTAAATTTAATTAATAATCTATAAATTAGACTAATTATTAATCACTAATTGAATTTTTAGACCTTCTTAACCTTCTCTAAAATTTTTTGGTAAAGTTTTCTAAATATTCAAGAGATATGTGGTCCTAGGCTGGTACATAATTTAATAAGGTTTTATTACATTCAAACCTATTCGATGTTTGAGATTTTCAGTTAGACCTGATTAATTGCATTGCGTGTCCCACGCTATTTCCAGTGACTCTGACTGCCTTTTTCCGTGACCGTGTGAAATAGAAGAACAAATCTCCTTCCCCAGGAAACAAGGTTCTATTAGGCCAGTCGCAGTGGGGGTGTCATGGGTAATAAATAGAGTGCCATGTAGGCATTTTTGATGATGTGGCAGTGTATTAATGATGAGAGAGGTGAAATGAGTTTCATGAGGATGAAACTCTTCATACACAGTTACCTAGACACCTTGTGTCTTGCATGTAACCTAGAAAACAACAATAGATGAAACTATGCATTGAGAGAGGGGTATTTCATCCTAGTTTCAAATATTTCTAGATGATGTGTCACTCTAGGTAACTTTGTCCATGAAACTCCCATTGAGATTGACCTTAGGCTTGCAAGGCTGCTGCGTAATGATTATTCTCGAGAAGTGACAGAGCATACATGATATTTGTAGTGAAATTAAGACAACAACCAGAATCACGAACAAATATACAAGAAAGGATGTAGTATATTGATAGTGGTATTCTACATGTTGATTGATTGCCACACAATCTATCACTGGTAGCTCAGCAAGATACAAAGGGGGCTTAAGCCCCCTCACTCGGTGGCAAAAAAGGCTCAGAATTGTTGACTTGCTCTTATGAGACTATTCCTGACCCTAAAGCTAGCCTTATATGAAACATGGTGGCCCACCTAATTGTATGAAATGAAGTTGTATCGCTAGTCCACACAATGTCACACATGTCTTTCTATTCTCCTTGCTAAAAAAGAAAAAAAAAGAAGAAGAAATTGTTAACTTAGCCATCTTTTGTCTTTTTGCACCACTCGACGAGCTAGTACAGGCGCTACTTGCTTGACCGATATGTTACATTGGCAAAGAGGATTGGGGTGGTCCCCTGGAACCTTAGAGCGTCTTCAAAGGTTATAGCTAGTTGCTATCTCTTAGCATTTCCATCTCGGTAGCAAATAAATAAAACATCTTGCGGGTTTTACATATATAAAGTTTGTTTAATATTATTCTAGAGCTTGAGTAGTGAAGGAATGGAACTCCTTCTTGGTGTGTGTTCTTAGAACTTCCCCAAAAGGGATCCTAAGAGCTCCGACATGCCATATTTATCCTACGCGGAGGAGAGAGATAGTGAATAGAGAGAATCACTAGATCTTCTATTGGAGCCGTTTGTAGAAGCTCTCATTGTTCTCATCTGTTATGAGGGCATGATTTGTGTTGTGTAGTGGGATGTCGGTGCGCCCTGGCCCGCGTAACGTGCTCTGCCGCATCGCATTGGCACTGTCCATGTAGGCCTTGCGAGAAAACACTCCTGTTAATGGCACAAACCACGGCCATTAATTTGTTCGAAGCAGCTGTAGATTGATGACAGTTCTTCTTGAATCACAGCGAAACCCAACGGCATGAGAAAAGGAAAACGGTCCCGAATCTTATTGACCTCTGTTTCACCGGAAGCAGCACGAGTACACGAGACGCAACTCCGAAGAGACACCTCATTGAACACACACGAAACAAAGAAACGCAACGAAGACGACGACACAGTCAAAACACACACACGACGCGGCACTCCGTCGGATGCTACGCAAGGCAGTCATCACTTGCCGGCGCCGACGAGCGAGAGCAGCGCGTCCCTGTAGTGGCCGTGCGCCTTGGCCGCCACGACGTCCTCCAGCTTGGCCCCGAACCGGTCCTGGTACGCGGCGCAGATGTGATCCATGTCCACGTCGGACCTGGTCACGGCCACCCTCGTCAGCGCGTCCCTGGCGTGGCCGTCCGCGCCGTCCCGGAGCCCGGCCTCGACCACGCCGCTGAAGTACCTGGCCGGCGCCGCGAGGCACACCACGGCCTCCAGCAGCGTCTCGTTCTGGTCGTTGGCGAGGTCCTCCTCGATGTGCCGGCCGTGGATCTCCTTGTAGTACTTGAACGTCTCCACGAGGTGGGCCCTGCTCCTGGTGCTCAGGATCCGGACCACCTCGCCGTCCGCCACCAGTTTCCCGGCCGCGCCGCCGGCGCCTTCACCGCCGCGCCCAGCGCCTTGGCCTCCGCGCGCGCCACCTCCTCGTTCACGCGCGGGCCCTCGTACCGGTACGCGCTCACCAGCCCAACCAGCAGCTGCACGGTAATTAATCAGGTTGCAATATCATCAGAGAAAAGCCATCAGAGAGCAGGGCAGAAGAGATGGTTACATACGTTGCAGTACGGCTTGTCCCTGGCGCGGTACGCCACGTCCTCCTCGAGCGAGTGGTGGAAGAGCGCCTGGTACGCGCGGCGCGCGCCGAGGAGCTCGTCGGCGGAGCGCGTGCAGGCGACCTCGACGACGATGGCGGCGGGGTGCGCCTGGTGGAGCACGTGGTGGGCGAGCCGGGCGTCGCGCTCCCACGGGTGCATGGCCCACAGCACCATCAGGTTCTTGAACCGCGCGAACTCCGCGGCCAGGTGCACCATGAACTCCTCCTCGCACCGCTCCAGCTCGCCGTGGCTCCGGAACAGGCCCTGGAAGCTCTTGCGGAACCCGGACCGCTTCTCCGGCTGCTTGCGCCACCGCGCCAGCGCAGACACCATCGTCGACTCGTCCACGCCCAGACCGCCCAGACCTTCATTCATTTCAGATTAAGCACCAATTAATAGTGTGATCGATCGATTGCGAGTATGTTCAGTGATGCAAACCTGAGAAGGCCCTGGTGAGCTGCTGGACTTCGTCGGCCATTCTCCCTCTTGCCGCCGCCGGCAAACACTAAACCAGGAAGGGAGGAGAGCTGATGATCAGTGAGGAGGATAAGAACAGAGGATTGCTGTGTGCTCTGCTGCTTCTCGGAGACGATCTTTATACCCGGCAAAGTATGTATTCCGGAGGCCAATTATGCATGGGCAATGCTGGCATTTCGTCATTCCCTTTTACAATATGATCCCCAGCTATAAGAAAAAGCTGCGCCAGTAGTTTAAACATGTGTAGGTTCGTGCTTATGCATTAATTTAGGAACCCAGATGTGTGTCCCCGTTGAAATGGAAAGGAGCAGAAAAAGAAATTAATTGACAGCTAAGGGAGCGACCGGTTGGTGCGTGCGTGCGTGCCATCGGCATCGTGGAACACGGTGTGCCGGGTGACCCTGTGGTGGTGTGAATGTCTACGACTATACAACCCCTGTAGAGTATACCTTACTTCTTCTCTATTGATTATCAGGCTCCGCTCCGGTCCCATCGTATTAATAAGTCTGTTAGGGTTAGCCACTGTGACATGCATGGCAAGATATTAGGCAAAATGTATTTATCCACTTATTTTAGCGAATAATTTGTATTTTTCAAGATTGGGAATTCAACAACTGTTTGGAACGAGAGCCACGAAATGCTCCTCACAGAGCAGCCAGTTTCCGTCATGCAAAATTGCAATTTTGAAGTTCTTAATACGTCTTACCCATGGCACAATGCATGTGTGGGGAATGTAATATGGATTTAAATAAGTTTGTTGCCTATTGGAAACAAAATATTGCCCACTGAAAATTTAAATTAAAATAACCGAGATGCTGTAGCTCACCTAACATTTTCAGCCAAATAATGCTCAGAAGAAAATTAAATTCAAGTGGAAATTGCCATTCCTTGACAACTCATACCAAGATGGTTATTATATTCATTAACGTGGATAAGAGCAGATCACATAAACAGACTACAATATATGAGTTATACCAAGATCAAATAACAACAACTTCATCAATCATTGGAGTGAAAAACATGTTTCATATCAGTTCCAAATTAGGAGTTCATCTGTTGTTATGCCTGTTTGCTTGTATGATTATCGTTTGATATTGTAGCATTATCCCATTCCATTGGATTGCTGTGTGCACTGCTGCTTCTTGAAAATGATCTTTATACCCTGCAAAGTATGTATTCCGGTAGCCAATTATGCAGGAGCAATGCTGGCATTTCGTCATTTTCTTGCAATATGAACCCCAGGTATAAGAAAAGGTGGGCCAATAGCTAGTTTAAAGATGTGTGCAGGTATGTTATTGTGAATTAATCTAGACATCTAGTAATCCAGATGTGTCCCCGTTGAAATGGAAAGGAGCAGAAGAAGAAATTAATTGACAGCTCAGGGAGCGACAGGTTGGTGCGTGCCACTGGCTTGTGCAACACGGGGCGTCGGATGACGCTGGGGACGATGGTGTGAATGTCCACGACTATGCAACGCCTGTATCGTATAGGTGACTTCTCTCTTGATTATCAGCCACCAGTCACATCTTATTAAATTCGTAAGATTTAGCTGTTGTGACACATGGGAAGATATTTCGTAAAATTTCATCAACTCTGCAATTTACAGGTTTGTGAAGACTGAAGAGATTCATTGATCAGCCGGTTTTCGTCATTCAAAATCCCTGTTTTTCACTTATCTACGGCACTGTATTTGAGACACGCGACCAGTTCAAAAACTAAAGAAGAAGGAATACTGGGACCAAAGTTTGTAGCCTACTAAAAAAATTAAAATGTCCTCAATGCTATAAGTCATCCAACATTTCTAGCCAAGTAACGTTCCCATGAAAATGAAATTCAAGAGAGTTATTGTCTCAAGATAACTTATACCAAGAAAGATATTATTCATTAATTTGAAACTCCTGACAGATCTTATCATGGAATTACAGGATTATTTACAGTCGATTGATCATAAATATACTGCTTTTGGTTCGCAAAAAAAAAATAAAAAAATACTGCTTTTAAAAATAGAATCCAATTGTGAACAGTAAAAGGAAAAGAATTTATTTTTCTTGAAGCAGAGCAATGAAATGATAAAAAGTTTTGGACAAAAAAGACTACACACCGTGTCATCGTTCTTACCATCGCCACCAGCAATATCATTATTTTCATCAAATCATGGTTCGTTTGAGTCTTATTCATGAAGGGCTATGTTATGATACTGTCATACTATGACAGGAACGTTGTTTTCTAGAGAAAGTCGATAACATCCAGAAAAAGAAAATATCAGCTGTTTGAAGTGTTTGTCCTGATGCCAATGATATAGCAAAACTTCACATTATTACAGATGTATCAAACACGAGGCACCACGGTTCGATTTCAGCACTGTCGTCATATTAATACCAGATATGCAGAGTTTCAAAATGGTTCATAACAGTTTCATCCGCTGCAGCAACTGGCATTCATGATTGCTTGAACTACAAGATCTAATTTAACACTATATTTGGGCACAACAGATGAAAACGACTCCGTGTGATTTACTGCACAGTCTTCAATGCAGTTATGCACACATGAACCATTTTAGAGATAATCGTCTTGTTCAAATCGACGTGTCCGAAATAAAGGTAAGAAAACTGACTCCTTTGCGACAGACTTCTAGAATTGTCATCACCACAACAATATTTGGCCAACGTGAAAAACATGGAGTACTATCAGGATAATAAGGACCCATCATAACATTATTTGAGTGACAGCTGTGGTTCATGTCTTATACTAGTTGTGGGCCAATTGAATTAATTTTTCCAACTAGGCTGGGTCACCTTCCTCAATCATGCAGAACGGAAACGGCCAGCCGCATGGGTGAACCGTAGGTGATCGGTGACAGGCGAACGAGCGGATCACCATAATTCTAGAGGTGTAGATCGGAGCTGATGATTTGTTTACACCAGAAAACACTGGTTATTTGCCACATAGACTAGCTTACCCGACTTTGTATTGACAAGGGGTTGCCCATTTGTCCAATTGGCTGGATATATGTTGGCTACCAAATTGTATATCTCCGTTAGCAACTTTGAGTTGAATGGAAAACCATAAGACAGATGCGTGTGATCCGCAAGAAATTTTTTTTCTGAACATGCTGAACATGAGGCTCAGTTGTCAACTCTAACATCTCCAACTGTCGTGTAGATACTTTTTTTTCTTACAATAGTTCGTCGTAAAGTTATCTGAAAACTAATGGAAGAATAAGGAGATGAACATGGTAAGTGGTCAGCAGTTCCTTTGGAAAAGAAGCTTAAGAAACAAGTTTATTCGCATGTCACATGGAGAGCGAAAGAAGTTGATAGACTGAAAGAAATGTGCTATGAAACGTGCAAAACAGAACAGACATCGGAAAAGCTCATCATTTTGATTATTTGAAAGCACTTTGCTTTTCTTTATATATTACATGGGAAAAATTATAGAATACGAATTCTTTGCACAGTGAGAACAATAAGCTTTACACAGCTTTTCTTGAAAGCCTTTTTGATCTTGATGAAGAAACCTTAAAGGCTAAGCAAAGCTTCAAAACGAAGAATGCATGTTTTTTTTTATCGTTGTCGCAATTGATCTAATATAGCCCATCCGGTGCATACTACAGGTACAATATTGCAAACTGGTGTAGTTTAATTGGTTCATAATGTAACTATTCAAGTTTGAGTCTCCAGCTCAACATGAATGCTATATCAACAGATCAACTATTTTCTCCAACGTTGGGCAACGTGCCACAGATGTTGATGTTGAAAATGTATCCGTCCAATATCTCGTAGGTGTTCGTATAATATTATAGTGCGTGGATTAGGTTGTGTGTGCAAGAATGTGAGCGTGATATAGCTCGGCGCATAGAACGCGTCTAATTCCAATGCAGTAAGTCCAAGGTTCCACCCGCTTCTTGGAGCGTTTAGAACTAACGCCCACGTTTTGGGATGCCTGATGAATTGATTTTTTTAACAGACAGGTGAATTAGTAAAAAACAGTTTCACTATTTAGTACGTTGAGCGTATATGAACCGGTAAGAAAAAGGGTCCAAGAAGCTTTAAAAATCAGCATTATATTACCAACTAAATAATTAACCTGTTGCCATCCCCAAAATACCCCTACAATGAGCTGTAGACAACCCCTCAAAAAAACCGGTCCAAATACTGTAGTCCAATTAGAATTGAGGTGTGAACCGCACTGAAAACGAAATCTGTGAAACTTAAAATGAATCAGAGCAAAATCGTCGAACATGTCAGAGACACAAATCATCTTCCCAGGTGGAGGAGCTTTTAGCTCCGTAGGCGTGTGTGTCCATGTGTTGCTGGTGCTGCTGCCTGGAGTGCATCCATAACATCCCTCCCCTCAACTTCCTCTTCCCCCACTTTTCCGACTCAGCACATCCTCCAGGGGAAGGCGAAACAGCGGGAAGTTCTGGACCTGCCGCCATGGCCTCCATCTCGGTTCCGAACCCGGTTCCTTCCGCGACCGAAGACGCCGAGAGCATAAGGAAGGCAGTGCAAGGTATTTCAAGTATCAAGTTTGATGATGGCGTAGTTTTATTATTTTAGGGGACGAACTTGTCCAGAATTGAGATGTGTGTCCCTGATTTGGCAACAGTGCGTTGCGCATGAAAAAAAGAATAATCTTGTGAGGAATTGAACTGGGTGACAGGATGGGGCACGGACGAGAAGGCGTTGATCGAGATTCTGGGTCACCGGACGGCGGCGCAGCGCGGGGAGATCGCCGTGGCGTACGAGGGCCTGTACAACGAGGCTCTCCTGGACCGGCTCCACTCCGAGCTCTCCGGCGACTTCCGGGTACTCTGCCCTGCTCTCTCTGTTTTCTTCTCTGTTGCATTGAAATTGAATCGATGGCTTGGACTGCGGACCTGACGTCACGGCCTCCTCGTCGCCGGCGGCGCCTCCTCCCAGAGCGCGATGATGCTGTGGGCGACGAACCCGGCGGCGCGCGACGCCAAGCTGGCCCACAAGGCCCTGAAGAAGAAGGGCGACCGTGCACGTGTGGGTGCTCATCGAGGTGGCCTGCGCGTCCACGCCGGACCACCTCGTCGCCGTCCGGAAGGCCTACTGCGCCGCCTACTCTTCCTCCCTCGAGGAGGACGTCGCGACGTGCCCGCTCTACAAGGACCCCCTCAAGCAGGCAAGGCCTCGTCGCTCGTCGATGCTGCGCAGGCGATGGTGACATGACATCTCGGGGAGCGCGCTCACTCGGTTTCGGTGTCTGTTCGCGCAGTTGTTGGTGCGGCTCGTGACCTCGTTCCGGTACTCCGGCGAGTTCGTCGACGACGAGGTGGCCCGGGCGGAGGCGGCCGAGCTGCACCAGGCCCTGGTGGCCGGCAACAAGCACGCCGACGTCGTGCGCATCGTCAGCACGAGGAGCAAGCAGCAGCTCAAGGCGACGTTTGAGCGGTACAAGCAGGAGCACGGCAAGGCCATCGACGAGGTGCTCGAGGAACGGCGCGGCAGCGACCAGCTCGCGGCCGTGCTCAAGACTGCGGTCTGGTGCTTGGTGTCGCCCGAGAAGCACTTCGCCGAGGTAATAAAAAACGTTCACCATTCGCGGAGGTAATGTTAGAGCAGGAATATGGACTGCCTCACTCTCTCGCACCCTTGTTGTTCCAGGTGATCCGGAGCTCCATCGTCGGACTTGGCACCGACGAGGAGTCGCTGACGAGGGCGATTGTCTCACGCGCCGAGGTGGACATGAAGAAGGTTAAGGAAGAGTACAGGGCCATGTACCGCAAGACGGTCACCGATGATGTCACCGGCGACACGTCTGGGTACTACAAAGACATTCTGCTCACCCTTGTCGGGCCTGAGTGAACAGCCATATGGATCTACCTCTAGAGCAGAGTCATCGTTTGCATTTCGTAGATTGCAAGTTTGATTGAACAAAAATGGAGCTGTGCTATCATCCTTTCCCGTGTACAAACTGCATAGTGAAATATTGGTTCTGAAATGGTAATATCTGTATTCATCTACTAATTGAGGGAATAAAACGCCACATGTGACCGGAAATTTACTCACGTTATTAAAATCCACTTACTTTGTATACACATGATAACTGTTGCAACTCAGACTTTAATACCACCAACAAAGTAACTGTAAATTGAATCCATTACACAAAAGAACGCCTCCTACTTAAACCCTTCAGCATAGGCCAGATTCACCTCTTCCTGGCAACAGCAGCTGCAATTCCACCGACCAGGAGTCCGACGGCAGTCGTTGCTATTCCAATACCAATCAGGCCATCTGCAAATAACAAGAGTATGATTATGGTTACCTAGATACTGCACTGATCTTATTTGTTTCTATCAATTTACAGCATTTCATTACAACTTTAAAAATATTAAAACAGAGATAAGACAGTACCCCAGGTCATAGGACACAGAAATACCAGCGTGAATATACAGATTGTGAAAGATGCACAGAGCGTTGATGATTTATCTCACCTTTGGCAATTTTATCTTCAATTGCTTTCTTCAAAGACAAGGCCTGCCTCCAATCAGGTTGAACCTACACAACAATAAGCCATAAAAGTTAGTTAAAAATCTCCTCAAAAGCTTGAAACTTCTATGATCACAAATCTTATTACGCCATGAACCAATATCAAATGACATGAAAAATAAACACAACAATCATGTCATGAATCAAGATCACTTACAATATCGTTTTAGAATGTTTCAGCCTGCGCTAAAGCTTAAAGGTCGCAATTACATTTTACATACAAAACCAGTATACCAATACAAAGGCCAGATGAACATTCCAAACATAATGCAACAAGGAAAAAAAAAGAGAACAATGCTGACCATATCATTCGAATCGACAGAAGTATAACAAACACAACATTTAAATAGATTATCAGAGCTATGAATGCTGGCATATCAGAAACACATATTATTGTTTTCTGTTGTTCCAACCTAAATACCAAATTAAGAGTGACAGACTAATCACAGGGAAAAAAATAAAATTATCCAGGGCATCAGCACTTCAGGGAACATATTATATGGATTCAACTGTCGGTTACAATATCTGAATAAATAAAATAGTTCCAATCATCATACAGTGGGTTAATTTGATGAATAAATTCTATAAGAAAGAACTAAAATGTAGTAATCGGCAGAGATTTTTATCTGCAGCGACAAGCTGTAGCTGCAATACAGATGGACTGGTACCTTTTGCTTTACTCAGTTTCAAATGTTCAATACTTATTTGCTTTACTGATTTTCAAATGAGAAATAATTTTAGCTGTGCTGCAGCTACAGGCATCTCTACCGATCACAGCCTGAATTAAACACAATTGAATCACAGCTGTCAATTTTTGCTACTAAGATTATAAAATGGTCAGAATATTATGTGCAAAAAATGCTGTTGGTGAACATATGCACAAACTCAATCACAAACTCTATTGGAGGTTGGGAACTACCCCATCCCTCTTGTGTATCAATCAATTAGGCCACCTCAAGTGGGATGGGGAATACAACCAACAACATGAGGCACTAAGATTACGTTCTGCGAATGAGTTTGTGCATTGGTCCATCAAGATGGTCTTGCACAACTGTTAGAAAACTGAGAAAGATATTTTAGCTGCAAAAGCTTCAGTAAGAAAGAACCACACAACTTAAAATGTACTTGATTATCACTAGGTTGGATGGCATAGATATATTACTAGTTACAGTAACAATAAAACAAGAAGTATATACCAACTATATGCCCTTCAGACTAACATACTTCTTGTATCAGATGCAATATAGCAATAGAGATGGATCCAGTATTGGGTTGCAGGATATAAATAAAAATAGCATAAGTTGTTCCTTTGTTGTTTCCTTTTTGTCAAAGCAGGGAATGATCATACATCATCAGGATGACAGATTTATTGGGCACTTTAGAAACTTAGCACATGTGTACCTCCAAACAATGTTCCACAAGTTGCCTGCTTCTTGAGTAGTCACCAATTCTGTACTTGCCCACAGCCAACAAGTACAACTTCTCCCTTGTCTGCAGCGGGCTGCTAGGATTATCCAGAGAAGCTGCAGCAAAACGGGTTGATCAAAATAGAGCAAGAAAAGAGCACGCCCAAGGATGGAGAACATGCCCTAGCACAGCAACGTGCAAACAAAACTAATATTGACCTTCAATCATGCTAATTCCACGATTCACATCATCCTGATGCTTTGAATGGACAAGGGCCCAGGATAGCCTCATAAGGCTATCATTCCTCTGTTCTTCAGTTGCAGAATCAGCTAGCTCTCTTTCAACACCCTGAGGGAACATGAAACCACGTATCATCAACTGAATTTATTGAGTAACGCGTTGCATTGATTCAACACACCATTTATTTATGGAACAACAGAAAAAGAAGAATAACTAAGTAGTTATTTAGCATGAGCAATCAGCAATAAGATTGACTTTGACTCCTGGCAGAAGCAAATGAAATAAGTTACAGGCCCAATCAGACACTGCTAAGAAAGCAATACATCCCCTACTTCCATACCCTCCGAAACTTCAACTTGGTCGCTTTATTGCAACAGCTGCAAAATTATATGACATAACTGAAACAAACCGTGCAACAACCAATACGATTGAACAGAGGGCAATGGTGCCCGAACCGGCAGTCAGCCATATCGGGATTCCTTTCTTTTCTAAGAATGCCATGCAAACTAAACTAACCAATCCTGCCAGGGAAACATCAAGCGCACACATTAGACAAATTATTTTGCTCGCATCAACTAATGGGCGCTGCATTTGGGGGAAAAATATCAACGGAATTCACAAGAAATCAACCATTAATATGATTGATAATAGCTCAATTTAGCCATTGCCCGTGATTAATTACTCACTCATTTCCTACTTTTTGACCCGTCATAACTCCGCGTGCTGCACCAGCAAGTGCATAAGTTTAGAGCCCAATCCCCACATCACCTACAGACCGGGGACCGCGCAAAGAAAACTCAAATCCTAACAATTCATCACACAGAAACATGGATAAGAGGTCGAGTGGGGGAAGTTCACGATGTACTCACGGCGATGATGTCGCGGTCGCACCAGGGGATGTTGTCGCCGCCGGTGAAGAAGTTGCCCACCGACTCGAAGAACCGTCCCATCTTCGCCTCCATCGCTGCCGCCGCCGATCTGTAGTCCGGGCAGGGGAATCGAAGGAAGGACCGAAGGAGGCGGACGCGGATGGAAGCGGCAATCGGTTGATTCTGTCTTCGGGGTCGCGGAAGATTTTAGAGAAAGTAGATGCGCGTGGATCTCAGTTTTGGGTGTCTTCGAGGCTAAGAAAGAAATTCGAAAAGAACGAACCAGCCGAGAAACCGGTGACGGCCGACAGGTGGTAACCGTGTTCTGCTCCGGATGAAGATTTTTTATTTTAAAATAATCGATTCTAATCTAAAATTTCAGAATCTAGATTTTTTTATCTGCCATGTTGAATGGCCTATTTTCATGACTGGGTCAACCTCAGTCCATACTCGGATTCGACGGACTCAATGATGCACGTCATATGGAATGACGTGATTCTTTCAAGCAAACATGTCATTCGACATGGCGTGATAAAAATATCTAGACGATGAAAATATAGTTTTGCATAATTTTTTATTAAAATTGATTATGCAAAACCATCACTTTGCCATAACATCTTATAAGATCAGCGTGAATAGGTCAATTCCAGTCCACATCCGGATCTAACGTGGTGGACGGCTGACATAGACCCAATCACGCAGAAATGGTGTGATTCATATAACAAACACGCCATTCGATATTTGACATGGCTTAACAAACGTCAAGGTGCTGAAATATAGTTTTACATGATTTTTTAATTAAAAATTTAGGTTAAAATTGATTATTATAAATAAAAATTCACGGATGAAAGACCACCACTAAAATTTATATGTTTTCCTAGTTCATTCACAAATAACATACGTAAGAAAACACATTTAGAGACTCTTCCTGATTCACATAGAAGACTCTAATTTTTCTAGTCTCCAAATTCACGTCTCTAATCAATGATATGTCATTGGAGAGTCTGATTTTCAAATTTTCCTCAAAACGAGTCTGTAATAATGGGGTCATTGTAGACTCAAATCGCCAAAACGAGTCTACATTGAGATATTAACAGAGACTCTTGTAGCCAAAAAGAGTCTCTAGTGACCACCTACAGGAAGCAAAATAGATTACTTATTTCACATACCACGGGCACCACAACACACATACGTTGCAACATCGGAGGCCCAAACATCACATATAAATTCTCATAGGCTCCAACTTAGATAGATTTCAAGTATACATAATAAACATACTGGTTCATTGACATAAACATAGGTTCCAAGTGGCTCCAGTTTACAGAAACATAAATATAACATATCACAAGTTCACCGAAGGGTGCTACCATCACTTTGCCATAACATCTTAGGAAGGAACATAACATATAATAGTGTGAATGATGCTATCCTCTCTCAAATGATGTCACCATCTACATAACATTACACATAGTATGGTGTCACCATTTTTGCATTTATGCAATGGATTTCCCCTTTCTTATTGATCAACATGGGATAGTATGAATGATGCTATCCTCTCTCGAATGCTGCTCAACTCATCTTCACCAAGGGGGTTTGTCATCACTTCAAATTCGCTAATTAATACACTGTTTCGGTTGTAAGAAACTAGGGTTATTCGGCAAATTTGTTTAGTCTGTTCGATCATTTCAATGTCTATATATCGGACTATCGGTGGTAGTGAGATTTTGAACTGTGCTAGGTCTTATTAGTCACCTTATGCGTTACTGACAGGGATGCATAACAACTCCAGGAATGGATTAAAATATATGGAGGATGAATACATGATACAATTAAGGATTTAAGGGTGTTTGATGCAGTTCTGTATTGTGCTGTTTGCTCGTCACAATGAAACCGAGCATTCCATCACCGGTGCTTCCATCGATAGCGAGACGATGGTGAGTGGATCGCACCAGCACCATGCCGCTTCTCCTGGTAATTGTTCCTCCTTGGCACTTTGGGGTGTTTCCTGCTGCCGTTCTTTCCCCTCACAACCATGTCCGGTGTCGGTTCCGGCGATGGCAGATGAGGCGCCGAGTAATAAGATAGTAAAGAAACATACCCGCTTTGTATTTGCGCCACGATGAAAGGATCTTCCGTAGACGATGAATACTCCCACCTCCAGAGATGCCTCACATATGCTTCGCGTTGTTGACGGAGCCTCTCAAAAATGTTCGAGACCAGTTCTTCATCCCCCGGGTGGTAGCGGAAAAAAGGAGGCAACTCCCATTCCCACGGTTCCATCATCGGCAGCTGTCGCCTGGAATGCACATACATCTCCTTCCATCTGGCCACCTCATCAGAGTAAGAACTCTGGGCCTCCGGCAGCAGGTGAAGGGATTCGTACATTTTTTTCCACAGCTCGTCGTCGCGCTCCGCCACGAGGCGCCGCAGTTGACTGCTGGTGCACTCCACCATGGCGAGGTCCTTCCCGTCGGTGAGCCTCTTCAGGATTTCAGCCTTCACGTCTTCGGGCAGGGATGCGAAGCCGGTCACGGGCAGGTCGTTCCGGCGGCACAGCTCGGTGAGCAGGATCGGGAACACCCAGTCTGCGAGCGATTTCCAGAGCCACGCGCCCCTGGACTTCATCTCCAGCGCGAGCATAGCATCGGTGAGGCGGCCGGAGAGAATCGGCGCTAGCGTTGCCTCGTCGAGAGCTGCATCGCACAGGCACCGCCGGCACCCATCCTTCGTGAAGAGGTACGCCTGGAACGCGACACCATTGTTCTTCCGCACGCGCACCTTCTGCACGGCGACGTCGGAGGCGCCATCGTGCTCCGCAAGCTCTGGCACGGTGTACCGACGGGAGAGGGACGACGGCGACTGACTTACCCCGTCCAGAGCGATGAAGCCAGCACGGAGGAAGGCCGCATGCGCCACGATGCTTAGGCGGCCGGCGAGGTCCTGGTCTTCCCACCCGTCATCGTCCAAGATCCTTTGGAGCAGGACTGCTGGCATATGGTACATTTTGCTCCGACGCTGGTTGAATGAAAACGGAATAATGTGCGTGTTGTCCCAGTTCATTCTCTGCAACAAGCTATTTGCCCAACGATCAAAGAAAACACGCTGTTTTCGTTGACAAAAACACTGTAACCATATTGTTTAATCATCCCGCGACAATTTCAAAGGCTTATTAGTAGGTAAGGTACAGCTTTTGGCTTGATCATCTTCGGAATAATGAATGTGGTTGGTGACAGAGACAAGTAACAGCTCTCGGGAACACATTCTTTAACATATTTCGGGAATACATTCTTTGCCACATCGTTGGGGTATCATCGGGGCTTTGAGCAAATTTTGATAGATGAATGTTTTTACGTTGCATTTCCAAATACCTGCATTACTCGGTCTCAATACCTATGCTGGGTATGCTCTCATGTACGCGGTGGCCCAAAGCATGACTTACGGCTTGAGTGAAATATGACGATTCCCTGAGGATGGGACAAGGGTCGTTGCTGAGTTTTCTTGGATTCGATCCAAGAGGATTGAGCTTCTTTATCAAATAAAACTGTGGGGTGGTCTTATCACTACCAAAAAATAGTATTTTGCCGTGTTCCTACGGCACACGGCGAAGGCTTTTACCGTAGGTGGCCCATAACGAAGGACCGACGACAGCAACCCCTGATGGCGAAAGGGCCTTTGCCGTGTGCCAAAGCACGGTTGGCACACGGAAATACCTTTGTCGTGTCCTAGATCCAGCACACGGCGAACGAAGTGCAATAACGGCACGTCAACGGGATGGTAGCGTCAATCTTTGTCGTGTGCCAAGCTCTGCACATGGCAAAGTATGGTCACTTTGTCGTGTGCCGGACCTCCGACACACGACAAAGCGACTAAAGCTGATTGCCGATATGGTCACTTTGCCGTGTGCCATGGTGGTGCCTGGTACACGGCAAAGTGACCATACAATTTTTTTCCCGTTTTTCGTTGCCACGGACACCTCATATACAATTCAAACAACACATATATCAAACACATCACAAATATATATCACATAATCATCAATTTCTCGCACATATTATCGATACGACACATATATCATAAATATACCATATATATCAACCATACGTCGCATATTATAACATATATCATCACAAACATCACATAACATCCATAGATCATCCACGAGTACAACAAGGTACAATTACCACAAATCCATGACATTTAAACTGGTGGTGGGTCTAAGGGCGGTGGGCCGAAGGGCATCACTTATAGGAACAACTGCTACGGGGGACTGTAGGTGACATGTTCACTGAGGCATTCGATATCGCTGATAGGTTCTGCAAAAAGTAGAAAAGTTGCAAACGAGACAAAAATCAATTTCTAAAGGATTGTAAATTTCTACACTATCTAAGTCTCTAAGTGATTGTAAATTGAACAGTGTTTCTAGATTATCAAGTCTATAGGTTATATAAGTCTCTAATTCTTGAAATTAAATGAATGAACAAGGTTATGAAGTAGGTTACCTGAGGAGTTATTGGAAATGTATGGGACATAGTTGGAGGTGGTGGTACTGGTCCTCTTCCTGCCAACTGAGCATGGATGCTTTTAATGTTTGCAAACAGGATGGCCATATCCACCTGCTGCCGCGCTGATTCTTCCTATCACTGCATTCTCTCTTCGGCGAGCTCGACCTACAATATAAGTTTCCATCCCAAGTGGTGGTCGGCGATAGTAGGGAAAATCGTGACTGCGGTTGAGTCCTTGTACATAAGGTAGAACTGAATGGTTAGTGGGGTGCGTCGTAATGCTACGACCACTCCAGAGTGGTGTCGAGTGTGTTGAGCTCATTGGAATGAAAGAATCAAGGGCAAGGGCGGCGGTCGTCAGCGGTGAGCTCTTCGCGGAAGACGATTAAATACGGCGCGCTCACCCCATCCCGGCGCGGCTCGAACGGTTTGGTCCAGGAGGAAGAGTGGGAGCTCACGCACGAAAGGGGCCGGCTGATCTGGAGCTGGGCTCGGAAAACTGACATGCACGAAAAGATCATCTTCAATCTCCTTCACGTTAAATTGCGAAAATTCACTAAAATGGGGGTGGAAGTTAAGGTTCCCAGATTTAATTAGGGCACTAAACCTTTGAGAAATCTTATAGAAATTGGCCTACATTATCTTTTGTTATGCCCTACAACATATATTTTTGGTAGCCCCATCTTATGTTGTGAAAATTGACTTGTAGTTCAACCCACTTTGAATTTGTTTAAATTTGGCATTCAAATCACTTTGCATGTCTCCAACTTTTTCACATTAGGCTTCTACAATTTCAGGGGCAAATTGTAAAAATATGTGCTGACAAGTAAAATCCATTCCATTACCATCATGTGTGCTATGATCTATAGTGTGGTTTCCCAATTTACACACAATACTTGTGTGAGAAATTGTTACGTTCACAATATGGCTGGGTTTATATAGAAGTTGTTCCATTTACATATTTCTACGGTTTACATACAAGTAGTTTCGTTCACACAATGTGATACAGTTTGCACGGTACTGAACATCAGGATTAAAACCTTGAAACATAGTATTGATTCAATCGTATTTCCAAGGGCAAAACTCAATTAGCTAAAACAACGGCTCCTGTATCTGTATGGCTTGTGCCTTGGATGAATTAAGCGCGTAAGATCAAATTTATAGTCGGACTCGAAGTAATAGTCTCGACGATGATCCAGCCGCCCCATGGAGTTCTCCAAAAAATCTTCTTCTTCCACCCAAAGATCCTGCGGCAACGGTTGTTGCATGGAGCTCACGTACCTCGCCTTCCAACTGTCGGCGTTATCGAAGCTTTGTGCCTCCGACGACGCCCGGCCCATGGAGTCATAATACATGGCCTTCCACAGCTCACCGTCGCGCTCCGTCACGAGGCGCCGCAGTTGCCTGCTGACACACTCCACCCTAGCGAGGTCTTCGCCGTCGTTGAGCCTCTTTAATATCTCCACCTTGACGTCATCGGGCAGGGAAGCGAAGCTGGCCGCCGGCAGGGCATTTCGTCGGCACAGCTTGAGGAACAGGGCTGGGAACACCCAATCGGCGAGCGAGTTCCAGAGCCACGCGCCCGCGGACCCCGTCCCCAGATTGACCGCTGCGTCGGCGAGGCGGCAGGAGAGGAGCGGCGCCAGGGTGTCCTCGTCCATGTCCGCCTCGTATGACAGGCAACTCTGGTCGCCATCTCTCCTGATGAGGTACGCCCGAAACGTTACGCCGCCGTTCCCCCACGCGCGCAACTCCAGCACGGCCGCGCCGCCAGCCTCCTGGTGTGCGACGACGAGCTGCGCGGCGGTGTACCGCCGCGACAGGTGGCCGGATCTGGGCTCGTCACCGTACGGCACGAATCCGGCGCGGAGGATGGCGGCATGGGCGACGACGGCCAGCCGCCCGACGAGGTCCTCGGCATCCCACTGGTCGTCGTTCACAAGCCTATGGAGCGGGACGGGTGGCATGGTGGATTTATTCGCTCTGACGCAGATATGCGGGAAAACTGGAAATGGAATCGATGTCGTTTCCCAGCTCTCGTTCCTTGCATCTCACTAATATGCTGTTTCGGTCATCAAAAGCAAGAGGGTATTCTTAACGAGTGCTGCTATACATACGACCAGATCTTACCACCCGACTTTCCGACTAGTACATCACGGCCAGTTAGCGTCTAATTCCGACTAGTACATCACAGCCAATTAGCGTCTAATGATTTAACACAGATAACCAGTCGGACATCCAACGACCAATAACCAGTCGGATGTCCGAGTCGAAACAGTTGGTCGTACGTGGAGTTTTTCCGATTTCTAATCATTTCAAATGCTTAATCAGTAAGGTACATGGGTCTTACTCTTAATCAGCCCGGGATTCATAGATGTGGACATGTGGTCAGTCCGTGACTGACAGACGACCTAACACCTCTCAGGTACGACAAAAGAAGAAAGGTATATATGGAAAAGCCAAATTATATTCCACCATTTTTATGGAATTTTTTTCTATGACAGCAGCACCTTTAATCTCCTGCCGCATTTTGTGATGGATATTTTGATCTTTGCCGTGTGCCCGGGGCACTGTAAACTCCCTGTTCCCCGTAGTGCCTCCCTAGTTTTCCAATCAATTTATGTTTCCTTTCCCACGCGTTGCCCCTCCACCAGCTCCTCCAGTTAACATACTTGAAAACTGCGTGAGGACTTGCTAATTTTCAGCGATTGAAAGCTTAAGAAATTACCAATCACCGTTCTAGTATAGATTCTACGAAAAACACAATTTTTCTATAGTCTATACATCAACATATTTTTCATCACTATCTACGTGTTACATAATCCTATAAAAATAAATAACAATACAAATTAAATTCTAGAACAAATGTGTTGATTGAAAGTTTCTAAACATTCTGTTGATTGAAAAGAAGGAAAGATGAAATGTTTGTGACTATCATGGAGCATCTAGTGGTCTGTTAGTTGTTTGCAATGGTTCACACTTTGCAGGCCATGTGAATATGCAATCACAATGGAATTCACTTATCTTTTTTGGCAGGGGCTAAATGGACTCTTGTCTCTAAATATGCTCCTTGTACTGATGAAGGCAAGGCCCTTTTTCTCAGTTGGCTTAACTCAATTGTGATCCCTGATGATGAAGATTGGCTGCTTTATTAGGGGACTTTAATCTAATAAGAAGACCAGATGACAGAAATATTCCAGGTGGAAATATCAATGATATGCTTAAATTCAATAATGCAATAAGCAATTTTGGACTAATTGAATTGCCTCTGCCTGGAAAAGCTTTTACTTGGAGCAATAATCAACAGCAACCCCTGCTAGAAAAACTAGGAGCAGCCCCTCCTAGAAAAAAAATAGATTGGTTGTGCAAGTAATGCAACATGGATGGGCACTGCTTGCGCATCATACTGATCTGGCAAATAGAGTAGTGGGCAAATTGAAGAATCTGAGGAAAGTTTTGAGAGCTTGGCGTCAAATCTTATCAAATTTGTCAGCAACTATCTCGAATTCTAAAGAAATACTTATGATGCTTAATGTAATTGAATAGCACAAAGGATCTTACTATGTAGGAATGGAAAAGTTCTTACTGTAGCAGCAGAGAGTGTACTGGAAGCAAAGAGGAACAATTAAGTGAGTTAAGCTAGGGGATGAAAACACCAAATTCATTCATGCTGATGCAACAGTTAAATATATGAAGAAGCTTATCACCTACCTGGTTGATTCAGATGGCGTAGAACATTATAGTCATGAATCAAAGGAAAATCTCTTATGAGAATCCTATAAACAAAGACTAGGTACATCTGAATTTACTAATAAAGGTTCTCTCTCCGTTCTCTTAAGAAAGGAATCTAAAAAAAATTAAAATCTGAATAATCCATTACTAACATGCATTTCAATCTTGTTGAACTCTTATCTTCCACAGAGAATTTGGAGTTTCTTGAAGAGCCTTTTCCTGAAAGAACAAGTTGATAAGGTGATTTTCAATATGCCAACTGATAAATATCCTGGACCCGATGATAAATTGTCACACTCGGTTTTAACAACCAAAATCGAATGCATCTGTGTATGCATGCCCAGCAACAAGTTTTCACGTACACAGGACAAATTTATGTGATCAAAGAACAATGTCTTTAGTAGAGAGATTACGTACATCAATATTGTCTCAAAAGACTAAATAAAATACACGGTAGCGGAAGACTCCATAACACCATAGACAATCGACCGGGGTCTGCACGCCTAGAACTTTCTCATCGATGGTGTAGCCCAAATCTTCTCCATCTTCAAAGCAGCAATTCATTGTAGCCAAAAGGGAAATAGCAAGGGTGAGTACATGGAATACTCAGCAAGTGGGGGAAATAAATGACATGCAAGCTGAATGAAAAGATTGCTAACACATGGTCTGCAATAGAAAGCACCTACACTAGTCAAATCAAATTAATTAAAACAACCTATTTACTATATGAAAATGATCCAACAGGTTACCCCACTTGTCAACCACTGTAAGCTACCCCACTTGCAGCAAACCACACTACAAGTTACCCCACCCGTTAATCACCGCAAGCTACCCCACTTACAGCAAACCACACTACAAGTTACCCCGCCAGTAGCATCCTATGGGTTACACCACCCATCCATGCCCTCTAGTTCAAGTGAGGATCCAAGCCGTTCATGACCATGAACACGACTTTTATAATAATTTTACACTCTGCAGAGGTGGTACAACTTTACTCACAGCTTAGTTATTTCATCCCCCGTTAGTGATTAAAGTCTCGATTCCGCCAACACACTACACGACGTATACATACCATACCGGTCGTATACGACAACTTTTCTCGCCAACACATGGTAAAAGAATAGCCGTTTCCAACTCCCCTAGGAATATGGAGACCCCACGCAATACATTCCCCAACGTCATCCGTGAGCGACACATTTCCATCCCGTGAGACTCAAATGTCACTAACAGCCAGCAAAAGAGAGTTAGCTATGACACATCACTGGGGTGGTAGGGTACATTAGTTTGCTGGGCCCATAAACACCAGCATATAGTACTGTACGTTCAATAGTTGTTCAACTAAGCCGAGAACGGTACGGTCCTTGATCGACACGAGACGGGGCTACCACCTCACAAGACCTCGTCTTGCCCTTTCTCCTACGGGGCCATCCGGTCTCAACTTCATTAACCTCCTCTTCAGTTTAGCGACCACAACAACAAGTACTTAAAGCCTCCATACGTTAAGATCACCTAAATCAGCTACCGTTGCGACTATGAATTAAGTCTAGCATCTATTGAACTACCTGTACCGAGTATATCACGAGTAAAAGGAATCCTAACTCATGCATCTATGGTGTCAATCAATCCCTATCATCTAGTGCACAAACATAACTTAACTACTGTGATAAAAGTGAAGGACTTTTAAAATATAGGTAGGATGCACCGGGGCTTGCCTCGATTCACGTCGGTGTTAGCTTCCTCGATGGTTGGGTCGATGTCGATGTTCGCGTCTCCTAGTTCTGCCTCGAACGGAATTTGATCACGCCAGGTCCTGTGTCGATCATCGATACGTCACAATTTAGTAATAAGTATGTATGAATGTGCATGATATGCCATGTGATGAAATTAGCGACACGATCGGTAAATTAATCGCCGACATCTACAATGAACAACATGTGATGACACATGAAATGATGATGTTTATGTTTCTTTTTGAAAAAAACAAATTTACCAAACACTTTCGTCTGCAGTTTCTCCTTTATTTAAAGAAATTCATTTAACGAAATTAAATAAATAGTTAGCATAAAATAACTAATTACCTTAAACAAAAGAAAGAAAATTAATAAAGATATAAAATTATAATTCTCAAAATAGACATTTTAATACATCACAAAATAGAGATTAATTTTATGGACTCAATGGAATTGGTTTCACATTTTTATGATGTTTCTAGAATTTTCTAGGAATTTTTGAAGTTTAGAAATTGATCTGTGCCACACAGGGCGATCACGAGGGTGGGCCGCAGGGATCTCGCGTAGCCACACGTAGGCCCGGGCGTTCGGTTTTACCCGAACTTTCGGTTCTGTTAGTTCGGTTTTTGAAAGTTCGGTTTTCTAAAATCAATACCCGAACTAGTGATGGTTTTTTAGATACCCGAAAAGTTTGGATACCTAAATTTCGGTTCGGTTTTCGGTTATAACCGAACTACCGATACTTTTGATCACCTCACAATAAAACTCACAAAACATATCAATCCATCACTTAGCATCACAAATGAACTATTAATTAAGTTATAAAATATCATAGTATAGTAATAAACTTTCTAAATTATGACTCAAAAAGTTGACTAAAAAATATAAATAAATTTAAATGGTATAAAGCTTGTGTACGAGCTATATGTTTAATAACTTCGGTTATTTGGATAGTTTGGGTACCAGGCACTAAGATCCGAAGTTTAGATTAAAAGTTCGGTTAGTTAGATTCCCTTACCCGATCTACAATCCGATATCCGGAATTTCGGTTATTTCGGTCTCGGTTTTTTCGGTTTCTGTCTTTGGGTATCGGTTTTTATGCCCACCCCTAGCCACACGCGATCCCGTGCGTATGGCCCGCGGTGTGGCGCTGGTCGCGGGCTCGCGGCAGCCGGACGACGGCGGTGCGGTGGCCGGAGTTGCTGGAGCTAGGACGGAAACGCTGCTACGTGGTGCTCGGCTAAACGCTAGGAATCTGATGGTAGGGTCTCCGGCACGGGAAGTTGGCCGAAGGGGTACCGGCGGCGAGGGGCGGCTCGACCGAAAGTTCAGCACCGCCTCGAGCTCGCTCCCGTGGACAAAATTTGGGGAAAAAAACATTGTGAGCATCTACGGAGGACTAGGAACAGCGGCGTGGTGGTGGTTGACCTCGGAGGTGGCCGGAAGGTAGCACGCGCCGGTGAGGTTTGCTACCACTACGGGAGGATCCATCTATCCCGTGTGCCAAAAGCGCACGGCAAAGACACAAAAACACACGACGAAGTCTTTGCCGTGCGTAGCACACATCATAGATGAGACAGCAAAATAGCCGTCGACAAACGGCTCTTTGTCGTGTGCTTTCCGTCGCGCACGGGGAAAGGGTATGTCGTGTGCCTTATCGTACACACGACAACATAAAGCTGCCGTTACCATGCCGGCATGGTAACGGCCATCTTTGCCGTGTCTCGTCCATCGAGCACACGGTAAAGTGAGTACCCATTTGCCGTGTGCCTCCCACCACGCACACGGCCCGGCACACGGCAAAGAGAGCTTTCTTTGCCGTGTGCCTCCCACCATGCACGTGGCATAGATACCACGTTCTGCGCTTTCCACAACACCACGGACCACGGACCAAGCGGTGCTGCACGGAGAAACATGCAGCCTAGCCAAAAGCCAACAACAAAGCGGACGACGGCGACGCTAAGCCCGAGGTCGACACCTTCCAGGACGCCGAGGACGTCATCGCCGTCATCACCGGCGGCACCTCCAGCGTCACCTCCCGGCGCCAAGTCAAGCTCATCCGTCGGGAGATAGGAGCAATCCGGGCAGGCCGAGCCTAGCCACGGAAGGATAAATGTCGGACGTCCAATCACCTTTGACGGCAGGGACTTGGTTGGCCTAGACAATTTCGACGACAAGATTCCCCTCATCGTCACCCCCGCCATCTACAACAAGAAGGTGGCATGCACTCCCATCGACGGAGGCACAAGCCTCAACATCATCACCCCCAAGTCCTACGAGAAGTCGGAGAGCCCCAAAAAGGATCCGCAACCGTCTCGTCCCTTCCACGGCGTGCTCCTCGACAGCGTACAACCGCTCGGGAGAGTCACGCTCTCGGTCATGTTTGGCTCCAAAGCTAACTTCTGCACTTAACACTTGGTGTTCAACGTGGCGGACATCGACCTCCCCTACAACGCCATCATTGGGCGCCCCGACCTCAACAAATTCATGGCCGCCGCACACTACGCATACCTCACCGTCAAGATCCCCGGGCCGAAAGGTGTCATCACCGAGCGGGCCGACTTCGCCCGGCCGTGGCCTGCCGTGAGGATATCTTGGCAGCCAAGACGACGGCCGATCCTAGTTGATCAAACTACCCGAAAAGCTCTAGGGCAGCCTCAACTCACCCCCGCTTCGTGGCCACGGACGAGGTCCCGACCAAGCCCGTGCCACTCCAGGACGGGGGCTCAAAGAACGTCACCATCCGTGGCGGTCTCAACCCAAAATAGAAACTCGAGCTCGCCACCTTCCTCGGGGCCAACGCGGACATGTTCACATGGCAGCCGACCGACGTTCCGGGCATACCGAGGGAGGTGATTGAGCACCGGTTGAAGGTTGACCCTACTGCCAATCCCGTCAAGAAGAAGGCCCGAAGACAGGCACCGGAGCGAGAAGACTTCATACGGTCCGAAATCCGGCGCCTCACCGCGGCCGGCTTCGTACGAGAGCTACTGCACCCCATGTGGTTAGCCAACCCGGTGGTCAAGCCCAAAAACAACGGAAAGCTGCATATGTGTGTGGACTACACCGACCTCAACAAGGCATGCCCCATGGATCCGATCCCGCTCCCCCCATCGACTCGGTCGTTGACTCTACAGACAAGGTGCGAGCTTTTGTGTCCGTTAGATGCGTACTCGGGTACCATGAAATTTGTATGGCCAAAGAGAATGAAGAAAAGACTGCTTTTATGACTCCCGCAGGTAGCTTTTGCTATGTCGGCATGCCTTTTGGTCTCAAAAATGCAGGTTCCACATTCCAACACGCCATGAGAACACGCTCGACTCTCACTTCGGTCCGAATGTGAAGTCAAATGTGGATGACATAGTCATCAAAACCAGGAAAAGTGAATCCCTCGTCTTCGATCTAGAAGAAACGTTCGAGCAACCTACAATAAAACAAGGTGAAACTCAACCCGGAAAAGTGCATCTTCGGCGTTCCAGCCGAAAAGTTGCTAGGCTTCCTAGTATCGCATAGAGGGATCGAGGTCAACCCGGATAAAATAAAGGCCATAAAAAAGATGCTCCCACCCACCCGCCTCAAGGAAGTGCAGCGACTAACTATGTCGATGGCAGCCATGGGCCGTTTCATTGCTCGACTCGGGGAACGTGCACTCCCACTATTCAAGTTACTCAAGCAAACCAACCGCTTTGAGTGGATAACCGAGGCCGACGATGCGCTAAAAGAGCTCAAATGATACCTCTGCTCAGCTCCGGTGCCGGTGGCATCGGGACCAAACGAGTCGTTACTCCTCTACATCGCCGCAACGCCTCAAGTCGTCGGCGCAGCGCTGGTTGTTGAGCGGAACCGGAAGGCAAAACAACCTAGGAAAAGAGGCAGAGTTACAACGTCCCCACAACGGTTGGCTCCGGGTCCGACCTAGGGGCTACCGATCCGATGAGTGGGTACACCTAAGCCACATGCGGTCTCAATCGATCCGGGGCTCCACGACCAACCGAGCCGGGGCTCCGACTCTGACCTCGTCAATAGGAAAGCCTCGCTCGGGAGCTCCACCAACAGCTGGCCTCGGGTCCGACCCAGGGGCTGCCGATCCAGCAGATGGGAGTGCCTAAGTCACCTACGGTCTCAACCGACCGGGGCTCCACCCCCAACCGAGCCGGGGGCTCTGTCTCCGACCTCGTCAACCGTAAAGGCTTGCTCTCCGCCAACGGCCGGCCCCGGGTCCGACCCGGGGCTGCTGATCCAGCAGATGGGTGCGCCTAAGTCACCTGCGGTCTCAAGCGTCCCCGGTGCTCCACCCCCACCGAGCTCGGGGCTCCGACTCCAACCTCGTCAACAGGATAGGCTCACTTGGGGGCTCCGCCAACGGTTGGCCCCGGGTCCGACCCAAGGGCTGCTCCTAAGTCACCTGTGGTCTCAAGCGACTCGAGGGCTCCACACCCAACCGAGCCGGGGGCTCCAACTCCGACCTCGTCAACAAGAAAGGCTCGCTCGGGGCTACACCAACGGTTGGCCCCGGGTTCGAGCCGGCGGCTGCTGATCCGAGTAGTTGGTGCGCCTACGTCACATGTGGTCTCAAGCGACCCGGGGCTCGACTCCGACCTCGTTAACGAGAAAGGCTCGCTTAGGGCCTCCACCAACGGCTGGCCCTAGGTCCGACCCGAGGGCTGCGAGATGAAGCAATGGGTGCGCCTAAGTCACCCACGGTCATGATCGACCCGGAGGCTCCACCCCTAACCGAGTCGGAGGCCTCGACTCGACTAAGACAATCAAAAAGTGCCGACATCGCTCGGTGGCCAAACGGTGGCGGAGACACGAGTGCGGAAGGTTCGGTGTCCCGTTTATTTTGTCGGCAAAGTCTTGCGGGACGGGAAGACAAGATACACCCAATAGGAGAAGATGCTATATGCCCTCCTCACTTTCTCGAGGAAGGCTGCGACACTACTTTCAAAGCCACCCCATCCAGGTGATCACACCTTGTCCCCGGAGACTATCCTACGCAACCGTGAGGCGACCGGACGCATAACAAAATAGGTTACGGAGCTCTTAGAATTCAACCTTAGTTTCCTCAACACCCACGTCATCAAGAGCCACGCACCGGCGAGTTCGTCGCCGAATGGACGCCCACACCGGAACTACCACACGAAGAGCTAACCACCAAGGTCCAGCAAGAAGACAACCCGAAAGACTACCGGACGGTGTACATCGATGGATCCCTCACCTTGCGGGTTGCGGGGGCTAGCGTGGTTCTTTACTCCCCAATAGGAGATGAACTGCGTTACGCTGTCCGGCCTACTCTTCAAAGCAACAAACAACATGGCCGAGTACAAGGGCCTCATAGCCGAGGTCCGTATAGCGGCAAGTCCGGGCATCCAACGGCTGCTCATCAATGAATTATCACGGTGAATCATCAACCGGACGAACAAAGCGTACCAACCACACGAGCCGCGGATGGTCGCGTATCTCGTAGAGGTCCGACGCCTTGAGCGGCACTTCCTCGAATCAAGGCGCCCCACGTCCCGCGATAGGATAACACCGTTGCCGACGAGCTCTCCAGAATTGCTTCCTCCCGGCAGTCCCCGCCACCAGGAACCTTCATGGAGCAGCTTGACAAACCGTATGCCCGGTACCCGACCCGGACCCCATGTGGCGGCCCATGGCTAGAGCAAATGAAAAAGCACAAGCTATCCAACACGCCCGCTTCACGCGAGAGTGGCCAGCTGAGCTTTCCACGGTCACACAAGCACGATCATGGATCACATAAATCCTAGAGTACCTGTGTGATGACAACCTTCCCGATGATGTTGCGGAAGCCGAACGGCTCGCAAGACAAGCGATACGGTATGTCCTTGTCGACGTCCGGCTCTACAGGAAAGGCGCTAACGGCGTCCTCCTCAAATGCATCACTCGGGAAGAAGGTAACGACATTCTCATTACAATCCACGAGGGCGAGTGCGGATGATATCTAGCCTCCCGCACGCTGGCTGGGAAAGCTTTTCGGCAGGGTTACTACGGCGATAGCCCTCGAGGACACTATCAAGCTAGTGAAACACAACCATGCGTGTCGGTTCGACGCGAAGCAATTGCACCAGCCGGTATTATCACTACAAACCATTCCCGCATCTTGGTCGTTCATAGTAGGGTAAATTAGATTGGTGCCATTGCAATTTTTGAGAGTTGGAGATATGCCATTGATCTTTTAACGGTTGGAAATATGCCATTAAATTTTTGCAAATGTTGGAGATATGCCATTTTATACGTTTGGGAGGGATCCGGACCCACTCGCGAGCATCTATACGAAATTATGGACGATTTTGCCCTGGCCTTATCCCCTTACGGAAGCTGTCCTCTCCATCTCTCCTCCCAACCGATCAGATCGGAAACACCAGGAAGACGGAGCCACCAAGAACAGAGCTCGCTCACCCGTTCTTCTCTCCGTCTCCTCCTCATTCTTCCTATCATCCTCCGTTCTGCAAGACTCCGCCCGGATCCATGCATTGCTCTCCGGGTTGGGGTAGCCACTAGCCACGGGAGGGCGGCATCAGCTACAAGCCCGATTGGCTACATCGATGTCCATTGGCTGCCCCTTCTTGATTGCCCATAGTTGCGAGCCTTCTTGCTCCGTAGCCTAATCACGGGAGGCGGAGAGAAGAACGGGCGAGCGCCGAGCACGAGAGAGGAAGCGGGCGACCGAGCGAGCTCTGTTCTTGGTGGCTCCGACTTTCCGGTGTTTCCGATCTGATCGGTTGGGAGGAGAGATGGAGAGGAAAGCTTCCGTAAGGGGATAAGGCCAGGAAAAAATCGTACATAATTTCATATAGATGCCTATAGGTGGGTCCAGATCCCTCCGAAACGTATAAAATGACATATCTCCAACATTTGTAAAAGTTTAATGGCATATTTCTAACGGTTAAAAGATCAATGGCATATCTCCAACTCTTAAAAATTGGAATGGCACCAATCTAATTTATCCTTCATAGTATGGGGTTTGGATATTGTAGCACCATTCGCGACGGCCCCCGGAGGTTACCGCTACCTCTATGTCACCATCGATAAATTCACCAAGTGGCCGGAGGCTGAGCCGGTGACCAAAATCGATAAGAACTCCGCCATCCAGTTCATCAAAAACATCGTCTCCCGATTCGGAGTACCTAACCGCATCATCATCGACAATGACACACAGTTCACCATCCATGCCTTCGTAGATTATTGCAAAGAAATTGGCATCCGCGTCTGTTACGCCTTCGCGGCTCACCCACAGGGCAATGGTCAAGCCGAGTGCACCAAGGCAGAAATCCTACGTGGCCAAAAAACTCGTGCCTTCAACCCACTGAAAAAAACGCGCAGCCAGATGGGGCAGCGAGCTGCACTCTATGCTGTGGTCACTCCGCGCAACACCAAGCCGCGCAACCGGGGAGACTCCTTTCTTCCAGGTTTATGGAGGAGAAGTCGTTCTACCAGCAGAGCTGATGCACAACGCACCGCGGGTCACGAACTACGTCAACTTCCTTGAAGAATGCAGGCGTCGGGTCGTTGTTTGACACACCCGGTACCAGCAAACCCTTCGATGGTACCACAAACGCCGGGTGCGACGCTGAACACTACAGGTTGGCAACCTAGTCTTACGCCGCGCCCAATCATGTGAATGCAAGGGCAGGCTCTCACTCGTGTGGGCAGGTCTTTTCCTTATAACCCATATGGCACGACTCGGCTCCATGCGCATCTCGTCCGAAGAAGGCATTCCAGAGCCCACTGCCTGGAACATCAAGCACTTACGGAAATTCTAACCCTGACAGGGACAGCAGGTCAAGCCGCGAGGCGCCACCCGGGTCGCACGACCCGTCGCATCGCCGCGACGCTAAAAAAAACAACCCGAAATCCCCCCGTGTGCTCTCTCAACTTCTCCTCTTTTCCTTACTTAGCGCTTTCTTCAGTTTTTAATCGAGAGGTCCTGTGTTCCCCGGTTCACCGCCAAGGCCACCCGGGACCCATGCCTCGCTCAACGGCCTCCCGCCTGGATTCCTAACAACCCGAGCTTCTGGGACGACTAGGGCCCGACTCGAAAGAAACCAGCAGACGTGCCTGGGTGCAGCACGCGCGGCCCGAATGACAAAGGGTATCTAAAAAAGGGGACACAATCGCTCGACAAAAACTAGTTAATAGTGTTCAAACCAAACAGCATAATCTTAAACTTCAATTTGTCCTTCCCCGGGAAGATAAAGAAAAACAGCAACATAAATACAGACGTAGACGGCCTCAGGGGGACCCGACTTGCTTCTCCTCCTCGACGTCGTCGTCCCCGCCGGCAGCAAACGCGACGGCGTACCGGATGGCTAGCTCCCGCACCTCCGCTCCAAAGGACTGCTCCTCGTCCGCAGTTGGAGTGGCTCGGAAGATATACTCCGATGGAAACGCCGGGTCATACGCCGTCACCGACACCAGTATCTCCGATACGACATTAGAGAGGGCCTGCCGCACTTCCGCGTCCATCGCCGATTGGGCCTGTAATAGCCTAGAAAATCCTTGTAACCAAAACCATGAATTGTGAGCATTTGAATTTTCAAATTTGGATTTAGTTTGAATTTAATTTTGGCAAATGATTTATTCAAACTGTGCACCTTTGGACCGAAACTCGGCAGCGCAAACCCAACCTACCCCTTTTCTCGGCATAGTAACCGGCCCACCTAGCCCCCAAGCCCACGTAGCACCGTTCTCTTCTACCTTTTCCTCCCCGCCGCGGCAGAGCGCGCACCCGTGATCCAGACGCCAAAAAGTGCCACACGTCGGCGCCTCCTTCTGCCACCCAGCTCCTACCTGCCCTGCGCCGCAGTACAAGTAGCCCCGGAAGCCGCTGCCACCATTCGAACCTCCCTGCGCGGCCCCAGGGCGCGAGAACCCGTAAATCCAAGCCGCCGCCTGGACAGCGGTTTTCCCCGTCACCTCAGAGGAAGTTGCAAGCCGGTGAGTCCCGAGCACACCTTGGTGACCGGCATGCGATGTTGTGTTGACTGGTGCTAATCCCGTCCAGTTCCGTGCAGTAGGGAGGCTGAGCGGGCTCATCGTGGAATCTTTGGCCGTTGCCGTCCTTGTTGCCGTTCGTCATCGATGGTGAGTCTTCGCCTTGCTCGTCTACCGTTCAAAAACCCCCGTCAGCTATACTTCGCGGTGGTCCTAATTCCCTTGCTCCTGGCCGTCTATAGCCCCGGAACGCAAGATTCGTGGTCACCGCCCCGTCTGCCTCCACCGCCGTTCACCAATCACCATCGCCGCTCCGGCCAGCTCGACGCTGTTGAACCCTGTTCGTCTGAGCTGGTGTCACCTCGAGGATCCTGGTGAGCTAGCGACCCTATCCCTGCCTTTTCCCCCTTTTTCCGCGCTTGATTTCCTGGTAATCGTCGGACTCCGCCACTGTATCACCATGGCCCTTTAGTGAGCTGCTGGTCTGAGGCCTGCTCATGCTTCTGAGTGCAGTCTGCTAGCTTCGTAGAGACTTGTTTCTGCTTGTGCGTGTGATCTAGAGGAGGAAGGTCCGACCTTTGGCCGGTTTCGCGGTGCATCTTGTCGCCGCTGCCGCCGCAGAGCTCGTCGCCGGCAGCACTCCGGTGACCTTTTTGAGTCGGGGTTGGTAGCTTTAGGTTCAGCGCGTCATGGGCTTTCGTTTGATGGTCTTCTTGTGCGATTTAGCAATGGACTGGGGTTTTCTCCCTTGAGCGCCGATGCGGGCGAGCACTCCGGCGAGCCCTGGTCGCTCGTCGGGAGCAAGCTGGTGCTCGGGTTCTGTAGTGGCAGTTGCGCGGCGAGGAGCTGCGTGCCCTGGTGCCCTTAGTTGGAGCGCTAGCGAGCGGTAGCGTCGCCACGGTGTGATTCTGGCGGAGCGCCGCCTGTCTCCTGCAGCGAGGTGATGTCACCAATATCGGCTGGTCCACGGGTGTTGGATCTTGGAGGCGGTGTAGACCCGGTGCAGTGGACCGGAGATAGAAGGCTGAGCGTGGGGCTGGTCCGCTGGCACAGTGTGCACCGTGGGGGAATATTCCCAGGTTATTCTTTTCCTTGATTTCTGAATTTCCGTAAATCCGTTTAATCCTCGGAAATTCATATCTTTTCCTGGAGCGTTAGAAAAATACGCGGTCAGTTGCGTTGGACTCGTAGCTACGTACTCTGCGTTTTGGTGTAGTAGTTAGCTATGTTCTAGCAGCGTAAATTCCTGTCTTTTCGATTCGATGCCTATTTGCCTCGTTTTGCATGCCTAACCCGTACTACGCGATCTGTGGTTTATAGAGGGTGTTGAGGAGTTCCCTCCGGAGCAGTAGTTCGAGGAGATTCCACCGGAGCAGCTGTACGAGTATCCGGATCCAGCCTGGGACCGGTGTTTCCACGGCAAGCCGCAATCCTTGACCACTTTTGCTCCTACCTAGTACTTGCATCATATGACTCATGCATATGAACTGTTACTTGCACTTGTAGTATTCCTATGCCATACCATGCTATCTTTGCCACTCGTTGACCATAGGGTATTCTATCGCTACTACTTGCATGCTTAGTGATGCTTAGGTGCTTAATTGAACCCCACATGATGATTATACATGTTTTAGTGTTAAATAAATTATAGGTACTTCTTAGGTGTTGTGTTTCTGTATTAGCAACCTCTATTGGCTTTATTAGCACACCACGTGACCCGTATGGGTGTGCGCTGGATCATGATGCTTTGCGGAGGACTCGGTTGGCTCGTTGTGGTGTAGAGATAGTGTTAGTGGGTTTTTGGAGCGTTGTTCCAACCCATAAGTAGAGGATACCCCACTAGACCAGTGGTAGGCCTTTCACACCTTTAGGAGCCTTTTTCCGTGTTGTGGTTAGGGGATCCCAGCCCTGGAGGACGAGCGTCACCGGTCGATGCATTGTTGATTGATCTTGTGAGTGTTTCGTACTTAGGCTATGACGGTAGTCCTAAGTTAGAGTACCTATTCACCGGGTACAAGTGCTTACTCTCTGCAGAGATTATAATCTATACGTATAGCCTAGCCCAAGTATAAGGGATATCCCAAGAGAATTCCACTTGATTACATTTACTACTTCTCCCCTCGATAGGTGTTTTACTTCCGACTTCAAGCTATGGTTCCAATGGAGGTGTGTTGGACTTAAAATTTGAGCCTTCCGGAATTGTGTTGTTTCCTGCATGGCCATTTATAAAATTTGACTAATAATAAAATTTGAGTCACAAAGACTTCAGGAATAATTGCTTTAGGTGCTTAGCCCCTTGCCTATCCTTGAATTATCCAAGCATGCATATATTGTTACTAGGTAGTTGCGGCTTGTTGAGTACATTATGTACTCACGGCTTTCCCACTTTGTTTTTAGACGCTGGTATAGAGGATCCCACCGAGCCGATCGATGGTGCAGACGGAGAAGATTGATGGTGTCGCCTGCACTCAAGAGCTCTGTGGATTTGGAGTTCCTCATTTGTCGCTTCCGCATGTGAGAGGTATCGCTTCCGCTAGTATTTCCATCATGTTTCACGGTTGTCCTGTGAGCCACGTCCTTGTACTCATGGATGATAAATGTTATTGAGATATTGATGCAGTTGGATACTTTATGTCTTTCCTTGCATTTTCTCTTTCTTTATGGTTATTTTGATGCTAAATTGTGATGGATGTACTTGCCACACTCCCGGGAGTGGCAAAAAGGTACAAAGGACCTTGGTTTCACACTTGGTGAAATTTGGGTCATCACAGGGCCTTGGCCACGATGCCCTCCAGGTGCTCCGTGACGGGCTGCGGAGCGAGGATGTAGTGACGCAGATCCGTCGGAGTGCCTCCAACTCCGGGCCGGGGCAACTTCTCGCAGCTGGCCGCCTCCAGCGTGACGCCGACACGACGGTACAAGTCTGCCAGCATCTCGATCAGCACGCGGTCCCATTGGGGGTCCGACGATGGATCGTCGGCGGGCTGCGCCCAAGCTCGCGCCTCGGCCCTTACGGTGACAGCCGCCTCAAGCTCGCGGATCCGGTTGAGGTACCACATCTTCTCACCGGACTATGCGGTATGCTCCCTATGGAATTCTTCTGCCATGCGGCACGGGATGGCGAGCTCCACCTACTGCCATTGCGACTCCTCCGCCACCCCCTCGCTAGCGCCTCGGTCGGAACATAGGCAACAATGTCACTGCCAACACCGCGGATCTCATCAACCGAAGCCGCTGAAATCTGCTCGCAGCTGGCCAACGACTCCTCCTACGCCGCGACGTCGGCCTCCTGGAGCGCCACATGTTCCTCCCACCGAGCCACGTCCCCTTCATGGGCCTATAGCCAGCACAAGTAGTCCGCTGCCTCCGCCTCGTGGGTCCGGAGGCTCTCCTCCCGCGAGGCCACCGCCACAACTTGTCGCTCCGCTGCCACAAGCGACGCGGCAACCCACCGCTCTACCTCCTCCACCACGGACTCACGCGCTACCACCGCAGCCTCCGCCTCGGCTAGCGCCACGTGCCGCTCCTCCGGCCGCGCGCTCCAACTAACCGGAGTGGACCCTTAAGGCCTCCCTCTCCCGGTCGGCCTCCTTGAAGGCCTGCCGCATGCCTTCAAGATCGCGCTTTGCGGCTGCCTCCTTCTCCGCCAAGGCCGCGGCCGCCTGGGCCTAACGGGTCGCAGGATTGAGCTCCCGGTGAGCTTGCTGCCGCTCCTCGTAGGTAGTCTCCCGGTGGAACCAGGCCTCCTCCTCCAGCCCAGGATGCGGTTTCCATCACCTCCCGGTGTTGCGCGCGAGCAATCGTCATCGCCCCGCGCAGCCGGTCCTCAAGGACCTCCTGAATGCCCAAGAGGCGGGCATTCTACGCAAAAAGGCACTCGTGAGCCACAGCCAAGAGACGACGTGCCATTGCTTCATGCCGCACCGCCTCATCGAGCAATGCCGCAACGAGGCGCGGCTCACCACCACCACCCTGAAGCGCTCCACAAGAGCGTGCACTGTTGGTATTTCTTACGTCACGAATGAATCCGCAAGCGCACGGAATACCGTTGTAGCACTTCACCCGGGAGTATTCCAAGGTATCGTATTTATATCCGCGAGGGAACGGAGTATTTCTGCAACAAGGTTAGTTTACCCAAGGACAACCAAGACAACGTAGCAAAATAGGGTCGAGAGGGTGACTCTTATCTATTTATCCTTTAAAGGTAGACGAACGCAAGCTAGACTTGTTTACTTCGGGCACCGTCTTAGGCTTGGTCCGCCAAGCCACTCCGGTCTACGAAAGCTCTACTATGTACCCGAACGTGGAGGGTTCCTTTGGATGACAGGGCTGTCACTTCCCGCCACCTACCTCTACAAACCGTGGGGCACACAGCAAACAAAGGCGATCTCCGGCCCTAGACACCACGTCTATGCTATTGACCACTACTCTAGCCTCGGCCTAGAACCGAGTTCGGAAAGCTAGAGTACTTCTTGCGAAGCGATGATCCCGTAAACAAGTATAACAAGAATTACGTCTAACACAAAGATATGTCACGATAGATAAGTAGATCACCACGTATAAATCACCAAAAAGAGTGTTTACACGCCAAGGTAAAAGAAAAGGAAATACTACTCCACTTTGCAAAAGGGAGGAACACTCCTTCCTCTTCCTTGCCCTCTCTCCTATTCTACTAAAATACAAGAGGCCCTTGGCCTAAGGATGAGAGTTTTGTCTTGTATCTTGATGTTGGTGGTGTGTTGAGAGAGGGGGTGTAGCCCTTTATTTATAGCCTTGGAAGGTCGGCAACTTGGAGGCGGTTCCGGACGTTGGTGGCATTAATTGCAGGTGGAACCGACCTCCGGACGTCGGTGACAAACCGCCGAGAGAAAGATGGGCCGGGGGCCCACTCGTCGGTTCGGCCGAACCCACTAGGGCGGTTCGGCCGAACCGGCCTGGACTCCCCGGGCTTGATTCTTCTCCGGTGCCTTCCCCGGCGTGTACTCGGCCCAATCCACTTGCTTGGTTTGATGTTGAGGCTCTGTTTTGTGGTTTTGGGCTTTTGGACTATATTCTTTGGTCCGGGGAAAATCCGTCGATTGCAAAGCCCATGTTTCGTGCATGTTTTCCCCTGTTTTCATATGAATTGCACTCGCATTCATAATTTCACCAAGACTAGTGGAATTTGTTAGAAATAATCCCTATGTCTATTCTTGGTGATGGTGTTTGATTCAAAAAGATGCAACATGTTGACGGTAAAATTGGACCATAAGGACCGTCAACGGTGCCTCTCGAGCCGCCGGCTCCGGGGATGTAGACGGACCCATGCGAAGGCCACTAGTTGAACCACCAACCGCCAACGATAGTGGCTCTGCGACTCGAGGAGTTGAGCGACCAGCCATCGACGCCTCCGACATTCGACCCGGAATCACCGGGGTGCCCCCGGCAGCCGCCGCGTGGGACCCATCATCCGAAGCTAGGTCAACACGAGGCGGCGCCCTCGGCCCCTCCCCGCCGCCGACACCGGTGGTCCCGTCTCCGCCGGTACTCGCCTCTAGATCCGCCCTGGGTCATTTTAGGAGGGGGTGGTCCCTTATCAAAAGAAGCAAGCGATGGCACAAATTCCGAAAGCTACAAAAACCAAGAAGGAAACCCAAACAAAGAGACCCGAAAGATCACGTACCTCGGCAACCGGCGCCATTTCTGCGGCGGCATGTCGGTGGAATCACCACCCGCCGACCGCGGCGTCATTCGGACTCTAGAGGAGGCTGGAGTGTCCTCCGCGCCTCCCTGCGAGGCTGTGCACCCCGGCTTCACGCCCCGCCGGCGGTCGTCATCGGTCGAGTCCGACGAGGGCGGCGACGCCGGGGCCTTCCCCTTCCCCTTTGGGTCCACGGTTGACTCGGGCTCTACGGAACCCCTAGCGGTCGGCGACGGTGATGCCCGGTGCTCTCGAGGAACGGGCCCCCGTGCGGCACCGGGAGCGAGGCTCCCCTACCCGTGGCTCTAACGGGTTGAGCGGCTCCAAATAGTCCAACTTCAGCATCGCGTCGATGATGGAGAACTGGCTCGAAAGGTGGTGAAGGGGTCCGGCCTCCGTCAAGAACACCATGGGCTGGGGCATATCTCGCCCGAGCTACAGCTGGAAGGCCCTCGCAACGCGCCTTCGAGCGGATTGCTGCCGCACCCACGCATTGTGTGCGCCACATCCGTGTAGTCCGTGTACAGCCAACCGGGCTTCGGACGGAGGCGGAGCGGCGCAGATGCGGCTCGATAGGAAATCATACACGACGTGGCTCCCCGGAGTCCTGCCGCCCTCAACGCCATGATGTGCTGGAATACCGGCTCAAATCTGGGTCCGCCATCGGTGCCTATTCCTAGAACTCCGCAACGACCTCCGAGCATGCGTCGCGGGAACCGGAGGCGACCTCGGGCAGGGCCGACGAAAGATACATCCATCCCTTCTTCTAGCAGTCCACCTTATCGGAGAACTCCTGATTGATGTAGAGGTGGCGGTTGCGAACGGGGAAGCAAACGGACGAGTACAGGATCGTCGGTCCCGCCGCGCAACGTCATGCGGAATAGCCGTCGGATGACTCTCACCGACGGCATCACCCCCACGAATGCCTCGCGAGGTGGGCAAAGATGGCAAGCACCGGAACAACATTTGCCGATAGATGCGCCATCTTGACCTAGTAATCGCCTAGCACCTCCATGAAGAAGTCGGAGAACGGCGGGAACAACCCCACCGTTAGGAACAAGGCGACGGTAACAATCTCGCCCGCGTCCTCCGTCGGTCATACCTTCGAGGTCGCCGGACGGAAGGGGCGGAACGTGGGGTCGCTTCGGTCGGAGATGTAGAACGGGTGCACCCGGTTCAAGGCATCTTCCGACGAGAAGTTGGAAAGTGGCGAGGAGGGGACAAGGACCTACCGGAGCCGGCTCCGAAGACGGGCGATGATTGGCCCTAGGCGCAGTAGCCACGGCCGCACGACGGGAGGAAGAACGGCAGCGAGTCATGGCGGTGCGTGGAGAAGCAAGAGGTCGGAATCAAGGCGAAGGATGCGAGAGCGAGAAAGATGAGGGGCGCAAGGGATGAGAACAGCCGAGTTCGCGGTGAGAGCATAGGAACTACCATCCGCTGCGACGTCGGGCTTTATCCTCCGGGCGTGTCGCCTCATCTCCGGAGGCGTGGGCCCCGCCACTACTGCGCCCGATGCGGGGGCATGCGCCGCTTCACATTCGTATAAATGACGAATACCAAAGGTAGTCCACCCGGGGGCATTGACACCCGGGTCCCCTCGGTCGGCGGCGGGGACGAGGGCTCTGTTGGTGTGCCGAGAACCGGGGTCCTCGTAATTGCCTATGGGCCGAGGTTAGGCGGCACTGTCCGGAGCGAGCCACCGTGCGCGACAGGCCTGCGCGGCCCAACCAAGGATGGGGCATGCCGAAGAAGCCGCCGCTGCGGGCAACGCGGCACGCCCGAAACCCTAGCGTGCTCACGCAGCACGGGACATGACAGCGGGACCCACTAGGGCGGAGAAAACTTAACTCCCCTCCTTGGTTCCAGGGCGATGCGTGGCGCCCCCATAGGGGCGAGCACGGCCCGACCCCGGCCACGACTCCTGGGGAAACGGCGTAACGAGCGGGCAATTACGCCTTGCCCCCGCAACATAGCAACGGGAGGAGGGGGCCCCGTATGACAGGAGCCATCTTGCCTCCCCCTCCTCCCCCCCCACTACTCGGACAGGTCGCGCGACACCCCGCATCGGGCAAGGCACGCCTTCAATTCCCGTATCGGCGAAATATTCGGACCAACGAGCGGATGATTTAGGCAAAAGGCATCGTAGCGCACCCGTCCCCTTGGACAATAAATGGGGGAGCCCTGGCCATGTAATAGACGAGACACTACGAAACCCTAGAACTCATGAACACCATTGTAAAATTCATTAAGCTCAATACACACCGGACAAGTAGGACCCGAACCTGGGTAAATCGTGTGTCACCGTGTGTTCCTTGGGGATTTGTTTCATTGATCTATGGCTCTCGATCCTCTCACAAAGGGCGGTCCTGGTGACCCCCATATGTTGGTAATCTAACACCGACAAAGGTCTATCATTTAATTTTGAATCAAGTATTATCTATTTAAATACTATTTAACATGAATAATGCGAATGGTATTAATGTTATGTAAAGTAGTAGTATCCTAGATAAGTATTTTATTGGAATGTCTTATTTTCACAAAATAATCACTTAATTGTTACCAAGTAAGCCCTAATAAAGAAAGGTGGCAGTGTAGATGTACTATCATTAATTGGTATCTATCAAAGTGCAATACACAAATTCAGAAATGTATCCAATAGTACAAATATATGATCATGATTACAAAACTAAATCTTATAGATATGGTATTAATGAAGATATGGTATTGTGTAGAAATCCTATGAGATTGATTATTAATAGTTGACAATTTATGACTTCTATCTACTGCCATAGCAAATAAATGTCACAATATCTCCGAACTTAAGCAATATGCATGGATATGCCTCATCCCCTGTAAATAGCC
The DNA here is from genome assembly GCA_031894775.1 of Chloris gayana. NCBI lineage: Eukaryota > Viridiplantae > Streptophyta > Magnoliopsida > Poales > Poaceae > Chloris > Chloris gayana. Next base: position 205,012 of record JAUNZO010004953.1, read on the forward strand.
CTCTGCACTTCTACCACTCGTTGACGTCAAAAGTCGCCAACACACCGTTGTCCGGAGAGTCCACCGAAACCCCGGCTAATGCAGGGCCCCGTGCTCCCAACGGACCGGCTCGGCTCGCCGATTCTCGTGTGCTGCTGGTGCGTGCGGATGGTTTTCCCGCAAACCAACAAAGACAATAAAAAGTGTAAAATTCCGGGTCATCGGCCCGGATAGGCCGATGTGCAGCCGTGGCCGATTCTGGCGTAAGATAGACAAAATCGGCCATTGATCGGGAGTAGCACGGCCCATCCATTTTATGTATTAAATGCCAGTGCAAGCGAACCGTGATACAAACGATACGAAATCGGCCGATGTTATAACATGCGATCGGTGGCTAGCAGCCGATTTCGTCGGTGAGCAATCAAATCATTAAGACTTTGCAGGGATGCATTATCGAATAAAATGTAAACAAGGTAATTATTAATGGGATGTAATTAATTTGATAGCAAGAAGATGGTTTAATCATCAATTAGAGCAATAAATCGGCCGATCAGGCATCCGGCCGATTCTGCCATTGATTATAACAATGAGTTATTAGATCATATCTAGATGTATAATGATGATCAATGAAATCGTACTAATAACTCGGGTCCAAAGACAGTTTTAACAGATTTAGCTAATTGAACATAAAACAACTAATAAACGTGATAAGCAATCGGCTAAACACTCCGAAAGAACAATAAGACAAATACAACCACACAGATCCCGAATCGACCGGTCGCTCCAACAGGACAAGTCAACCGATGGCACACGATCGGACCAGGTCTAACGGCCGCGCACGCTCGGCCGATTCAGGACAAGCATAATCATAAACGCCTTAACTATGAAAGTAAATCTACATCCTATCCAATCGGCTGCATGCGCCTAGGACAAGTCAACTATCGCAAAGGCAAACACAGGACACGTCAACCGAATCTGCGCAATCGAATCGGCTAAGATGTAAAAGAAATCTCATAGCGGCTATCGTGACTCGAACGACCGGATCCGAGCCAATCGGCGTTGTGAGCAAAGGCTGGGACGGGGAGGCAGGACAAGTCAAACTACCTCCACCACGAGCCCGGACCGGGTCGACTTGACTCATCCCGCCGATACTCACTACGACGGTCAAAAACAGATCTGGTCGCCGGATAACTAGCAATTAAGCCATCTAATTACGATCAATGCGCCGAGAATTAGACGACATAATTACCTTGTCAAGCCGACTTGTTGTCGACCGGAGCCCCGAAGATCCCCGCGCGAAACGGTAAAGACTTGACAGAAAATTAGGGTTTCGCGATGCGCCGAAAGTTGTATTGGATGTGAATCGAGTTTACGAGGTTACATCCGAGTACAAATTTATACCCGGCACAAAGAATCCTACTCGGACCCTCTTCGGGCCGATTTCCTAACCGACTAGGATCCTTTTCCAAAATTAAACTATTATTTCTAATTTTACAACGTGGGCCAGGCCCATCAATGTTATGCTCTTCCGTTGACGTCCGCGCACGATTCTCGGGAGGGACGCGCCCTTTACTCGCCCAAGCGGCCGTCGGCCTTCTCGCCCACCGGCCCTCTTTGACCTATAGTCGCCGACAATGGGTCCCTTGGTCAAAAACCGGCGTCAACACATGTCCCCCGGTCCGGGGTATGCAACGCATGCGTCGGACTGATTTATCCTCTTTCTCTGCGCCGGTTTTATCGCCCGTCACCTCTCCATAAAACCCGGGGTCACCCCCGGTCATTTCCCATCTGTTTCTTCTCCTTAGCTTTCATCCTCCCCCGTTCTAGCGACTTTTACCTTTTCGAGCCCTTTCAACTTCCCACCGCGCCGCCGTCGTTTTTCTCTTCCGGTGACCATGAATCCTGCTGTTGCTGCTGCTGCGCGCCGCCGCCGCCGGCTGCGTCGTCGCCACCACCAACGCCGTTCCGGAGGTAATGTACATTTGAGCACCCCTCTTTTCTACCTTTGCAATCTTTTTCGCGTTCTTGTTCTTGTTCATTTTCACAATCTATCTTCTTTCCGTTCCGTTTCTTATTTTAGCCCTATTCCTTGTTTTTAGGAGATCCGGAACCAAGTCGTCATCCCATCCAACATCCCAACTCACTTCTTTTTGGGCCCCATGGGCGATCCCGACCCCACGGATCTCATCCGTGCCGAAACGAACCGGGTTCCGTTTCAGCAACAATCTCCTTTATCGGCCGAGTGGGTTCCGTTTCGGCAACAATCTCCTTTATCGGCCGAGTGGGCCAACGGCTTTCGGTCATGGCCGACTCCCGTTGCTGGATGGCGTGATTGGTATAACCGGGTGTCGGCCGTCCATCCGCAAGGTTGGGCCGATATCGGCATCGCCCATGCCATCAAGCTTTCTCCGGCCGATCACCACAAGAATGAACCGTTGCTCGGCGGCAGCTTCTTATCTCTCGGTCGGATGCCCCGAATCGCTTCATGTTCGGCCACGGCCCGGCTACCATGACCCTCCCGGATACGGTCATGTTGGCCGATTTGAATATCACGGCGGAGGCCACTCCGGATGCCATCCGCATTAAGTCCTCCCATCGGATCAACCCTAAGGACACCAGGGGTTGGAAGGTCTACGTCCGGACCTACAACAAGGGGCACGGCACGGTCGATCGCCGCGAGCACGTTGCCTTCCTCAACATGTGGCTCGACCACTTCTTCTTCGTGGGGTTAGCGTGAGCCCCACAAACAATTTTCTGCCGATGGCCGATGTATCGGCCGACAGCCCATGCCCTTCCCATGGGCAAGTATCTTCCGGGGTCGGCGTACCTCCTTCTTCACCAGGTTTCGGTGGAGTTGCGCTCCGGCCGATCGATCAAGAACCCGGGTGGCCCTTGGTGGTTTATCCAAATGTGGTTGTCCCTTCATACCACCAAGGCCATCGATCCGGACCTCGGTGCGCTCACCTTCCCCGGCAACTACGCCGAATCGGCCACGCCCGTATTCAGCCGGTGCATTTCTTTCGGGGAAGCGTTATCCATGGCACCGGGGCGGCTATGTCGGATGACAACCTCGGCGTATTGGTTCGCCGCCCTCTACAAGGGCCTCAACAACGAAAGTACGGATTGGTACCCGTACATCGATTTCTTCGAGAAGGGGTATGACACTCCTTTTCCGATCGACCCAACTTTCCCAACGGCCGACGGGGAGGCGGTCAAGATCTTCACCACCCGCCTCCGCCCTCGTCCGCTGCCGACGGGACTCATTGCCGGGAGCAAGGCTTTCTACTCCTATGAGTTCTACCACCCGTCGGTGGCGGCCCGCCAACTCGGCTTCGGCCGCTTGCCCCCGACCTCTTCTATGTGGGGCAAATAAAGGCGTGGGCTAACGTCGACAACGCCATTGAGTGGAATTGGCTCGTCGGCCGCACCGCCGATGTCGTCACCGGCGACTTAGCCGGATTTTCCCGGCGCCCCGAGTACCCGCCTTTTGACCGCCGGTGGGGCGAGTGGAACCGGCACCTCCGCAGCCGAACACCGCTTCCTTCTTCTCCGGCTTAGTCCCGAGCGAAGCTTTCGCCGAGGTACGTGTAGCCGATTTATTTCTGTAAGGCCGATTTTATAAATGAAATCGGCCACTCCAAATGCTCACTCTTGTATATTCTTTTTCGTCGGACACGGAGGAGCCGCCGACCCAAAGCATCGGTGGCCGGCCGATTGCATACTTAATGCCGAGCCCAATTGTTCCAAATATCGGCTTCACCGATCGCACTCCTGCCCAAGCTTTTGCGGCGATGAGTCGAGGGGCACCAGCTGCCCGCAAGGCCAAGACTAAAACAGCCGCCCTCGTAAAGAGGAAGGCTAATGTGCCACCTGCAGGGCCGACTCAAGCCCCGAAGCGACACCGCGCGCCGCTAAAGCAGCTCGTGCGCCCGTCCGACCCGGACTACTTCGATGAACCATCACCGCTGCGTCGGGTCATTATTGCATGATCGCCGATTCCCTTTTCACTTTACATACTGTCTAACTATGAGTTCTTTGCAGGAATCGGCGGTTCTTCCTCCTCGGGCCCGGACACCAACGCCCGATAGGCCGATCCGCCTATCAACTCCTCCACGGGCCAGGACGCCGACACCTGAAAGGCCGACCCCCGTAGCTCCGGAATCGGCAGTCGTACCAAGCCAGGCCGATCCAAATCTTACGGAGAGCTCAACTCGCTTGGATCGGCCTGCGTCTCCCGAGGTTGCCGCCGAAGCCGAACAAGCCGGCCGTGTGTCGCCCACGGCCTCTCCCAAAGGCACCGCTCGCCGACGAAGAATCGGTCGGCCGGGAGCCGCCCGCGGCTTCTCCCGTAGGCACCGCTCGTCGATGAGCTTGCCGATGAGCCCGCCGATGAGCCCGCCGAAGCCGAACAAGCTGGCCATGTACCCGATGCCACCTCCGAAGATGCCGCCGGTGAAGGGGAATCGGCCGGCCCGGAGCTGATTGGAACACACGAACCTCGTAGGTTCAATGGCACGACCGATAGACGTCCGGCCGCTCCGCATCGACGCTTCGCAGGTTTGTTTTTACTATCTCCTTTTTATTTTCTTGATTTGCCTCTCGATTATTAGCTTCATTTTATTTTTCTTGGTATTTCGTGCGCTTAGCTTCCCTCGTTCTGCGCCAATTTTGGTATCTTCCTCCGGTCTTACCACCATGAACGAAATCGCGCGCAGGCTCGAGGCCTCTTCGGTCGATCGCTTGGTGGCCGACGCTCACCCCATAAGGGCCCGGTACTTGGAGGTCCGGACTGATCTCCCGGAGGATGTGCGCGATGCTCGCACCGCGTGGCATACATGGAGTACCGGCAAATGGACTTCACTCGTGCCCGGCAGCGTCCGGCTCGCCACGCGGAGCAGCAGCAAGCTGCGTTACTCGCCGAGAACTCCATCAAGCGCTCCGAGGAGGAGGCCCGAAGACCCAGGAGATGCAAGAGCAACTCTCAAATCGGCAGGATGAACTGCAGGTAATCAACCAGGAGATTGCCGATTTGAGAGCATCGCCGGCTCTCAAGGAGGAGGCGGCGGCGGCCTTGGAAGCCACCATTGCACGCTTATCGGCCGACGTGGCGGCTCAACGGAAGACGACGGACGAAGCAATTCAAACGGCCGAGAAGATGGTCGCCGCGGCGCACGCCGATGTCGGCCCCATCGAGGATGACCTCGTTGGTCATGGCTAAACTCGACTCCATGCCGGCCCGCGCACTATCTCGCCGTCCAAGACTTCTTGTCCCGTGCCGAGGCGATCGATTATGCTTAGGTGTAATAGGATTTTTGAACAAAATTTGTTGCGAATATTTTTTGCACTAAGGGCGATATACCATAATATCGGCCATCCGAAGGCGATGTTTAAACATCGACTAATTTATCGGTGACTCCTCTCGTTTTACTTTCATATTTTTTGGGCTAAGGGCGATACTCTCGCATCGGCCGTCTCAAGGCGATGTGCATCGACATCGGCCGTAGTCTCTTTTAGGCCGAACACTATGAGTTAATCCAAATACTAGGATAATACTCGCTTCAAATACTTCCCATTAAGTGCTCGGCCAAATTCTTCCCCTGCTAACTCTTTCAAAATATATGCATTACCCGGTGCCGATCGGCTAATCAAATAAGGTTCTTCCCAATTAGGCGACCATTTACCAAACCGATTGTCCTTCACGCCGATCGGCATCCTAAGCTTCCGGACCAAATCGCCCTCTTTAAACTGTTTCTACACAACCTTCTTATCGTAATGGCGGGCGACCCTCGCCTTATTCTCGCTCTATCTTTTCCAATGCATCCAGCCGATTTTGTACTACATCCTCTAATTCATCTATCATCAATCCGTGGTACTGATCGGCCGATAGCTTTTGTTGCAATTCAATCCTTCCGGAGCCGATAGTCTGTCTCCCATGGCGATACGGCTTCGTGCCCATATACAAGCTGATACGGCGCGACTTGCATGGCCCCATGCCGTGACATACGATAAGCCCACAAAGCGTCCATCAATTTCATGTGCCACTTACGAGGATACTCTTGTATTTTCCGCTTGATCAACTTGATCGGACTCTTATTTGCCGCTTCAGCTTGGCCATTAGCTTGGGCATAATATGGCGACGAATTAATCAACTTAATCCCCATCTCTTCAAGCAAAAGATTGAAATTCGTCCGACGTGAATACTGATCCTTGATTTGTCGTGATTGTTTCCGGAATCCCAAATCTATAAATGATATGCTCTTTAACAAACGTTATCACGTCAGCCGTCGAAACTTTGCGATAGGGTGCCGCTTCAACCCACTTCGTGAAATAATCTGTAGCTACTAATATGTATTGATGTCCTTTGCTTGATGTCTGGATTTATCCGGCCGATCATATCCATGGCCCAGCCTCCGAACGGCCAAGGTTTGATTATCGGATTCATAGTCGACGTGAGCGCCTCTCGTATAGGTCCGAATTTCTCGGCAATCTTGGCAACTTTTATAATATTTAAAACAATCGGCCAACATTGTCGGCCAGTAATAACCAGCTCGCCTTAGCAGCCACTTCATTTTATGGGCCGATTGATGCGTTCCGCAAATCCCATCATGCACTTCGCTCATTACCACTTTGGCCTCGGTGTTATCAATACACTTGAGAAGCACCCCATCAATTGTCTTGAAAAATAATTGATCATCCAACAGAACATACTTCAAAGCTTTATATCTTATCTTCTTATCTCGTAGGTTGGGATGGATTGCTCAAAAAATTTCGAATTTCCGTACGCCAATCGGCTTCTTCAATATCAGCTATCTCTAAACTGTTTTCGCGAGCCGATATCCGGATGCTAACCGAGCCAAGTTATTTGCTTCAAAGTTCTGCTCTCTTGGTATATGGCTGACTTTAACACACTTGAACCTTTTCATTAACTTCTGGCACTTTCTATAATATTGCAACAATATTTCATCTTTACACTCATACTCATCGGCCAGCTGACTCACAACCAACAAGGAATCGCCGAAAATTTCCACAAAATCAGCCCCGGCATCGATGAGTAATTCCAGTCCTTTTAATATCGCCTCGTATTCGACTTGGTTGTTGGTGTGCGCCTCTACTGTAATAGAGTATCCACGTATTGCCCCCGAGGCGACACAACAACCAAGCCGATTCCACTTCCCTCCTTGCAAATTGAACCATCAAAGAATACCGTCCATGGCACCGGTTCAACGTATCCGGCCGAGTGTTCACCGTGTTGTACTATTAAATCAGCCAATACTTGTGCTTTTACTGCATTGGCCGATTCATAGCCTAAATCAAACTCCGCAATTGCCAACATCCATTTGCCCAACCGGCCTTTGGGGACCGGAGCCGATAGCATATATTTTACGACATCGGCCCGGCAAACGACAAGTACACTCTTCGGCCAACGGATAATGCCTTAATTTTGTGCATGAAAAATACGGACAGAGACATAACCTTTCCACCTCTCGGATACCGTGTTTCTGCGTCAATTAATTTGCGGCTGAGATAAAATATGACCCGCTCTTTTCCCTCCTGTTCTTGAGTCAATGCTGAGCCGATGCACCTATCATCGGCCGATAAATATAACTTAAAGGGTGTGCCCGGCTTTGGCGGAACCATCATCGGTGGGGACACCAAATATTTCTTGATATCTTCTAAAGCCTTTTGATGGATCAGCTCCCACCGAAATTCTTGATTGGCTTTGAGTTTCAACAATGGCGTAAACACATCAAGTCGACCGGACAAGTTTGAGATAAATCGCCTAATAAAATTAATCTTGCCGATCGTGGACCGGAGCTTCGTCTTGTTCGTCGGCGGTTCCAACTTTCTCGATAGAATCAATACTCTTAGGGCCGACTTCAATTCCCTTTTCATGCACAATAAACCCCGAAATTGTCCAGCCGAGACACCAAACGCACACTTGAGCGGGTTCATCTTCGAGCCGTATTGTCTTGTCCTCTTCAACACTTCTCTCGAGATCAGCCACATGACTTCCAACCGATTTTGACTTCACCATGACATCATCAATATAAATTTCAACCAATCGTCCGATCAAATCGTGATATATAAAATTCATGGCTCTCTCGATATGTAGCACCAGTATTTTTTAGTCCGAAGGTCATGACAACCCACTCATATAGTCCCAACGCTCCGGGCATCCGAACGCTCGTCTTCGATATATCTTCTTCGGCCATAAAAATCTGATTGTACCCAGCATTTCCATCCATAAAGCTCAAAATTTTGTTGCCGGCGGCTGCATCAACTAACAAATCGGCGTTTGGCATTGGGTACTCATCTTTCGGAGTTGCCTTATTCAAATTTCTGAAGTCAATGCAGACCCGCATCTTTCCATTTTTCTTTTCCACCGGCACAATACTCGGAAACCCACTCCGCATATCGGCATGGCCTAATGAAACCGGCCTCATATAATCTGATAATCTCTTCTTTGACGGCTTCATAATACCTAGGGTCAATTTTCCGAGCCCCCGCTTATATGGCCGATATCCGGGCTTGGTGGGCAACCGATGTTCAACGATCGATCGGCTGAGTCCAGGCATCTCGCTATAATCCCAAGCAAAACAATCTTTATATTCTTTCAACAAGGCCACTAATTCATCTCTTACCTCTTTACACAATTTCTTGCTAATATATGTCGGCCGAGGCTTGTCTCCATCCCCTATATCCACTTCTTCTAACTCGTCGGCCGACACAAAACCGTGACCTAATTTCCCGTCTTCTGGTTCGTTAATCGGCCGACTCATCATATCCTCGCTGCGTGTATCGATCGGCCGATTGTCCGTCAATTCTCCCGTGGGGCCCATCGAGCAGCCGGGGTACCCGACCCCCGGTCACAATAACTCCGTCGTCGGTGATGTTTATGGCCTCCGCATCCCAATACGTGCCCGATAAACAAGGCAGGCTCTCCGGACCGGCAAACTCGAAATCGGCGGTTGCAATGGTTACGGATTTATCGGCCCGTACGATTTCGACCTTGTTGCCGACCCATTGAATCAAACACTGGTGCATGGTTGATGGGATGCAACAGTTGGCATGAATCCAGCCTCTCCCCAACAAAGTCGTGTATGCACCTTTCCCGTCGATGATGAAAAAAGTGGTGGGTATGGTTTTGCTGCCCACGAGTGATCTCCATTATTGCGGCCCCACGCACATCTTGACTTCTGCCGCTGTAATCCTTGAGCGTCGATTAGCCCTCATCATTTCTTCTCGGCGTCTTCCCGAGCTTGCGGTATGTAGTAATCGGCATGACATTGACCGCTGCTCCTCCGTCGACCAACATTTTCCTCATTGGTGACCCATTGACGTAGCCGCTAATGTATAATGCCTTGAGATGCAAATGATCGTAGTTGATCGGCTTATCAAATACCGCCGATTCCGGCGTCCACGGAATCTCTCGAAGTCTCCCCAACTGGTTCTTCTTCACCCGAATTTTCATCGGCCGATCCGACAATCCCGGGCATCATGGATATCATATTCACCGCGGCTTCAGCCCGAACCACTTGAGACTGCACTTTCGGCCTCCATTCCTTCTTGGGCTTGGACTCATCATGTTGGTCATCTCTGTAATGCCGTCCACCCTTGATTTCCCGACAACGCATTCTTTGAAGCCTCCTCTTTTGGGTTTTGCTCGAGCAAACCACCGGGGCACCACTGTCCTTCGTTCTCGGTTTGATCACCTCTCGAATCTTCATGGTATTGGTAATCAAACTCTTCTTCATCATTGATTGGCCCCGATCGATCGTGAACGGAGGTTCTCTTTGGCACTACGTATCTTCGTTCATCATATCCGTGATCATAGCCGATCGCTCTTCCGGGGGCCGATTGTTGAGATTCATAGTTGCGACCAATCGGCCGTCCCCGGTAACTTGACGACCCGACATCACGATACTCTTCCCGGCTAGTGCACTCGGACAGTTCTCGATAGATGGAAGCTTCATGTTTCGGTCCCAAGCAGATCGAAAGAAAGGACAATCCCGAGTGTGGGTCAAAATCGTCTCGGCGGACCACGCTTTGCTCGTACCGCCGACTTTGACCGATAGATTCCTGTTCACGTGCCGCCCGATCTCTTTCTTCCCTCTCCCTCTTCCTCTCATATCGGCGTATGAAACCAGCTGATCCACCGCCGATGGTATTGATGTACATCGTATTAGCCGGAAAGGGTGCCCATCAACTTTCATCTTCTTCTTTACATCAGCTGCTCACAATACCCCATCGTCAACCGCTCTTCGGATCTCATCTCTCATAGCATAACAATCAACGGTGTTATGATGTGAATTTCCATGCCACTTGCACCACTTAGCCATTTTCTTCAACTCCTCCGGCGTAGGAATTTTGTGATGAGGTGAAAGCTGGATTTTCTTTTCCCGCAGCAGCTGATCAAATATCTCGTCGGCCTTAGATAAATCAAAATCATATTTTCTCTCCTTAGGATTGACATGCGGAGAAAATATCGGCCGTTTATTATTAGTCCACTCAACTGCATTAATTCCCTCTTCATCATCTTCACCGTCGAAATCAGCATAAGCTACCCGATACCGCCGATTCCTCGGTGAGCTGGAGATTTTCTTCCTGGCCAACCGCCCTACGTGTCAGCTGTGCCAGCCCATCAAACTCATGTGGGGTAAACTTTTCTTTGATGTTGGAGAATAGCCCCGCATAAGCGATCTCGGCCAACTCGTTGCTCGTCAGGTTCGGATTGTAGCATCGTCCCCTCGAGTCCTGAACCTCTCGTATATAATCGGTCACCGATTCCCCCGATTTCTGTTTCATCGCCATTAAATCGGACAAACTAAGCTCGGTAATGCCCGTGAAGAAGTACGAGTGAAACCTTTTCTCCGGATCGGCCCAACTCTGAATAGAACCAGGTGACAGCGAAGCAAACCATGAAAAGGCCGATCCGGACAACGACAAGTGGGAATAGCCGAACCCGCAAAGCCTCCCGAGTAGATGCCTCACCAAGTTGTGCGTCATACCGACCGATGTGCTCCATAGTTGATGTGTTATCTTGCCCAGAAAACTTGGAAAATTCAGGAATTTTATACTTATTGGGTAAAGCCACGGAATCCATCCAGTCAGGGTAAGGTCGCCGATACAATGCACTTTTCTCCTTAGGCTTCAAATCGAACCGATCTTTCATCATATCGGCGATCTTAGCCATGAGGCTATTCATATCATTGGGTTCAGCAGTCGCCGATCAGGTCCCCGTCATATAAGCTGTGTTGGGCTGCCCCCGGTCGGGTGTATCAACCGGCCGTTTCCAGAAATCCCGGTGCCGTAGTCGGGAACAGATGTACTGCGGAGCGATTCCATAATTCATGGCCGATTGGATCGGCCGTCCAGATCATGAATCCCTGTCCCCCAGCCGATGCGAGTTGGCTGTGGAATACCGGATATCGGTCGTACTATAGTGGGTGAGTTCTCAATTCTACTCGGGCCGGTACTTGGTACGTAAAAGAAATTAGGCTGCTCGTGCCATCTGCGGGACCGCTGCCACATTGGTCGCTGCCCCTAATTCGAAGTCGGCTGTTGTACATCTTGTTTGTCGCCCTCCTCCGTTACCGACTTCTTGGGGCCACCTGTCATCCTCTTTGCCTGGCTGGGTCGTACCGGTACTTGCATTTGCATTGTCCTTGCCCGGCCATAGGTGAGGTGGCAAGCCGTACGAGGGCTGAAACCCTGTCGGCGGTGTGGTATTCTCGGAGGCCAACTCCCCGAATTGGTCGTACAAGAGTGCCTAAAGGCTGAGTGTACGCAGGTCCGTAATATCCTTCGATGAACAGTCCGCCATCAACCGTGTCCTTGATTAAATTTCCGATGGTGTTGGTCAACACGCCCGATTGATTGATTAGGGCCTCGATGAACGGACGAGTTGACCATATCACCGAGTTGGTTGGCATCCGGCAGTCTCGGGCTTTGATTTGGTCTAGTTCTTCCGGATGCAGTAATCCGAGGGATGTCTCCTTTTGTGGCCACTCGCCACGTGTCACTTTCAGGGCTTGAAAGTACTTTTTCATTGCTTCGGCCAGGTATTCTTGGTACTGCAGCTTTTGTTCTGTCGTCATCTTCCCCCAGGCCGAAACCTCGTTGTCATCGAAACTTCTCCATGCCCTTTGCCATCCGTCCTAAGAGGAACCGGAACAAAAATCGGTCGATTTTCAGCATCGACCATTGGTGTTCCGTCCTCCCCGACAACCTGCATGTACGACATCTTGATCTTGGTTGCTTCGTCCCACTCGGGCGTGCCAAAAAGTGTGTTGACGTCAAAAGTCGCCAACACACCGTTGTCCGGAGAGTCCACCGAAACCCCGGCTAATGCAGGGCCCCGTGCTCCCAACGGACCGGCTCGGCTCGCCGATTCTCGTGTGCGCTGGTGCGTGCTAGATGGTTTTCCCGCAAACCAACAAAGACAATAAAAAGTGTAAAATTCCGGGTCATCGGCCCGGATAGGCCGATGTGCAGCCGTGGCCGATTCTGGCGTAAGATAGACAAAATCGGCCATTGATCGGGAGTAGCACGGCCCATCCATTTTATGTATTAAATGCCAGGCAAGCGAACCGTGATACAAACGATACGAAATCGGCCGATGTTATAACATGCGATCGGTGGCTAGCAGCCGATTTCGTCGGTGAGCAATCAAATCATTAAGACTTTGCAGGGATGCATTATCGAATAAAATGTAAACAAGGTAATTATTAATGGGATGTAATTAATTTGATAGCAAGAAGATGGTTTAATCATCAATTAGAGCAATGAATCGGCCGATCAGGCATCCGGCCGATTCTGCCATTGATTATAACAATGAGTTATTAGATCATATCTAGATGTATAATGATGATCAATGAAATCGTACTAATAACTCGGGTCCAAAGACAGTTTTAACAGATTTAGCTAATTGAACATAAAACAGCTAATGAACGTGATAAGCAATCGGCTAAACACTCCGAAAGAACAAGTAAGACAAATACAACCACACAGATCTCGAATCGACCGGCCGCTCCAACAGGACAAGTCAACCGATGGCACACGATCGGACCAGGTCTAACGGCCGCGCACGCCCGGCCGATTCAGGACAAGCATAATCATAAACGCCTTAACTATGAAAGTAAATCTACATCCTATCCAATCGGCTGCATGCGCCTAGGACAAGTCAACTATCGCAAAGGCAAACACAGGACACGTCAACCGAATCTGCGCAATCGAATCGGCTAAGATGTAAAAGAAATCTCATAGTGGCTATCGTGACTCGAACGACCGGATCCGAGCCAATCGGCGTTGTGAGCAAAGGCCGGGACGGGGAGGCAGGACAAGTCAAACTACCTCCACCACGAGCCCGGACTAGGTCGACTTGACTCATCCCGGCCGATACTCACTACGACGGTCAAAAACAGATCTGGTCGCCGGATAACTAGCAATTAAGCCATCTAATTACGATCAATGCGCCGAGAATTAGACGACATAATTACCTTGTCAAGCCGACTTGTTGTCGACCGGAGCCCCGAAGATCCCCGCGCAAAACAAGTAAAGACTTGACAGAAAATTAGGGTTTGGCGATGCGCCGAAAGTTGTATTGGATGTGAATCGAGTTTACAGTGTTACATCCGAGTACAAATTTATACCCGGCACAAAGAATCCTACTCGGACCCTCTTCGGGCCGATTTCCTAACCGACTAGGATCCTTTTCCAAAATTAAACTATTATTTCTAATTTTACAAGTGGGCCAGGCCCATCAATGTTATGCTCTTCTCGTTGGCGTCCGTGCACGATTCTCGGGAGGGACGCGCCCTTTACTCGCCCAAGCGGCCGTCGGCCTTCGCCCACCGGCCCTCTTTGACCTATAGTCGCCGACAATGGGTCCCTTGGTCAAAAACCGGCGTCAACAACCACGGAATCATCTCTAGGCTTCAAACTCTACATACTCTTTCTAACAATTAGTGATGGACCCTACTAATGGCTCCGTAACTAGGAATGCCCAGTGTGGCATGACCGAGTCTTCCATTTCCCCTTTGCATGAAGCATTAGTGGGCACGAAAGCAATGGAGATAAATTCAAACAACATGCCTACCGACTATGCTCCACGAGAACCCAATGACTCCCAAAATATTTACGATGCCTCAACAGAATTCTATAATTACAGTGAAGCTCCTCCACCACCACAAATACGGCCAAGTCTTACTCCTGCACTACCAGCGACCAACTTTACATCACAAGGAGCCACACAAACCGTTGCAAATAATGCATATTACACTTTGTTATCACAACAAGAGCTTCTAGACACCACGAGTGATTCCTTAAACTTAACCAATTGGGATGAGATATAGTGATATAGTGATACTATTCAACCTATAGTGCGCTATTGATGTTCCAATGCGCACATATAGTGATACTATTCAACCTATGGTGCGCTCTACTGCTGAAGTTAAACCACACCACCATCAACAATACAAGTGTAGGCTTTGTTCTGCAACATTCAACTCCCCACAAGCATATGGTGGTCACATGAGTTACCACAGCAAACAAAACAAGGAGAACTGAATATCCTGTTTTGACGGTCCCTTTGGTTCACTCAATAGGAGTCTATGTGAAAATGGTTATTTACATGAATGAGCTGAAGTTAATGTTGCAATGCAATAATGGCCTTGTTAAACCCATGCAACTATTAATTCAACATCTTGTTTCCTTTGTTATCTTAATATAACATTTGAATCATTATGGGTGTTTAGATCTCTTATATTGTTCTTTCATTTCATGAATAATATACAAAAAATCAATGTCACAAAGTTTCTATCTCAACAAAAGAAGTTCTATTATCAAGAGAAACAATGTTCATCAATACAACTCATGTATTTCAAATATTTGGAATAAATTCTATCCGATGATGTACCTTACATTTTCTTATAATGCATTTATTTTAATGGGAAGTTTTTTTTGTGAATCTATTTTAATGGGAAGTTGAAATAGATGAGTTGTATTGCAAACATTAACTTTTCCCTTTCATGTAAATAACCAATGTTCCATAAACTTCTCTTGATTTAACCAAAGGGACCATCAAACTGGATATTTATCTTTTCTTCTTTTGTTTGGTATGGTGGCTCATGTGACCACCATATGCTTGTGGCGAGTAAGATATTGCAGAACAAAGACTGCATTTGCATAGATGACGGTGGTGCAGTTCAATTTTAGCAGTAGAGCACATAGTAGGTTGGATAATATCATTATATATGTGCATCAAACCATCCATAAGGATTGGTTGTTGTTCCTTTTGGACATAAGAACAGATTGGAATCTGACCAAAATGTGTTTGTTCTACATATGGTATTTTCCCATATGCATCAATGTTGGGTGTGAACCCAAAATCTTCCTTCTGCATGTATTCAGACGCGAGAGTGTTGTGTTTTAGTTTAAAAATGATAAAGGATCCAATGGATAGAATCTACCTTCAAAATATGTATGGTAGGGTGCTTAAAGACCGGACCTGAATCTAAAATCCTATTGATAGTAAAATGGGCACCAGGAATATAAGCTAGGGGAGGGGGTTAATATTTGATACTAGTTGGGTAGGTTTACGGAATCACTCAAATGGGTAGCTAGAAACTCACGTTGTGATAACAGACTATCATGTGCATTAATGGAAGGGTTTTGTGTGACTCTTTGTGATGAAAAGGTGGTAGCTAGTGCTATTGGAGTAAGATTTGGCTTAAATTGTGGTGGTGGTGGCTTCCAAGGAATTGTAACTAGTTTTACTGTGTTATTAGTTTCATGTGGTGCATAGACATCAAACATTCCATTTGAATGTGGCAGCATTGTTTTTGTACCCACTAATGCTTGGTGCAAATGCGAAATGCAAGAGTTGGACATGCCACACCGGACATCCCAAGTAATAGAGCTTTTAGGAGGATCCATCACTAATGGTTAAAAATACTAAACAATGCTTGAAGCCTAGGGATTATTTTGTAGTAGAAGTGTTTAGCGATATCTATAGGAGGTGATCTATATCCATATATATTATTTCATTAATTGCTTTGCATTTGAGAGATATTGTGACACCGATTGTTGTGGGAGTAGATACAATTCATAAATTATCTACTATTAGTAATCAATCTCATAAGATTGCTACACAACAAATAAATAAATCTTAATTTAAAATAGTACGCAACCTAATATCTTGCAATATGCTAATCTGAAAGGATCACATTACTTTTTTATTAGGAATTACATGGCAATATTTCATAGATTATATTTTGCAAATAAAACATTCCAATAAAGTTCTTAACTAGAATACTACAATTTTTCATAATATTAACATGATTTGCATTACTTTCATGAAAAATTAATTAATAATATCCTGATCAATTTAAAGTAATGATAGTTCTTGATACCGTTTGGGGATAATTTATTTAACGCACCTCAAAGAATGGAGGCGGGAGGGGGATCTCCATTCCTTTTTCTCGTACTTGATTTTTCAACTCAATCATCATGATCATCACTGCTCACTTCATCTAGTTTCTTCATGGCTTTTCCATTGTTGCACCTATCAGGTGACAATAACATAAAACAAATGAAAAGTTTTATATGAAGTGGGAAAAAGATTAAGTTGATACAAAGAAAGATCAAATCCGAACATAGAAGGAAATTAAATGAAAAAAAGTTTACCTCAGAAATCAAAAGAAAACGTGAAAAAATATCAAATCAGTTTCAAGATGTAACATGTTGGTGGCTTGGATGTTTTGCAGAAAAGGTTTCAAGTAAAAGTAATTCCAAATCCAAAGGTTTAAAGTTTGAGAGAAAGAATTCAGATCCAAGAAAATATTTTCTAAAAAAACTAAAATAGGTAATCAAGTTACCTCCTACAAGCACGATGGAACTAGGAATGGAAGCTCTAGATGTGATGGTTACCTGCGACACCATGATGATACGAAAAAGCATAAAAAATGCATAGTACAACAGCCTTATGAAGGAAGAGGAAACATTGGCCACGCTAGATCTGGTTGGAAAGGGACAACACTCAGATGGAAATAAATAATGAGGTCCCCTTTGGTGCGACTAAAAGTTAGGTGGACGGGAAGAAAATATAGCAAACCTAACACGTCACTTCAGCCAACTAGCACCCTACACGTCACTTCAGCCAACTAGCACCCTACACGTGGATGTAACGCGGCTAGGCACAATGGAAGTGAATCCATCTCATCCTTGGCGGGTTTAGAATCATGCATTTATCAGAAACAATAATTGTAGTAATGCTTCTAAATGTATATATATGCAAATATAAAAAAATATACGAGATTTGAGTCCCCTGAAAATGGAAAAGGAAAAGGCCTACATATGGCATCAATGTTTTATTTTATTCTTTTTAAGGAATGAATATGATAAAAAATTCAGTGGAGATGACTTAGTGCTCAAACAATATGCATTCTACCGGGTTTAGTATTTCCTTCCACTTACGGGATCCAAACATGCCGCACACATGGTAGCATTTCTCAATAAAAACAAATTTAGTGATGAATTTTTTTATTGACAATTGTGCATCTTCAAGTATCATAGTTCTCAAAATAAGAGTTTTGGATGTAAAAGGTTTTGACTAGTTATCATAACAAATTTGTGACAAAAATATTGACATACTTTTTATCACTAAAAGACCGCCACATCGGGTGAAAATTTGATATGCCGACATGACATTGATATTTTTCATCACTAACGAGATTCAGTCCATTTAAGGCTACTTTCTTAATGGGTCGAAAAAATGTGGATGATCATTTTTTGCCATAAACTACAACACGATCCATTTTGGCCAAATAACAATGCAGACACTAAAAAACACATGAACCAATATTTCTAACACCTAACAGATGATCAGCGAGAAGTAACATTTTTCACATCAATTATACTCATAATAAAGGATAACTATACATTTGTTACAAGGTTACTGTGACACTCCTACCTTGCAAAGCAAGAGGGATTGTCGCACAGGACCATATCGGGAGACATTCGACGAGGCGAACGTTCATTGCACATACAATAACGATACATCCACAATTTACATAATATAATTATGTGCATTGGTAGCAGATTTTACATATGAACTTCAAGTTATTACAAGCCATAGATTCTGAATTCAGATTTACAATAACGAACTTATAGTTCAAATTTAGATTTAGATTATAATAGTTTACATTGAGCGGAAGCGTAGATAAACTCGAAGGTAAATATATAACTTAGCGGAGACCAAGTCAGCCCATACGACATGGCCTCACTCCGGATTTGGTGATGCCGGAACCCACTCCACGGTCCATTCCTGGGGCTCCTCACCTTGCCACACAAATTTCCCGCAGCAATCACAATAGTCGGGCTACGGGATTCCTGAAAATAATTTAAACGCAAACCCTGAGTATCTAATACACTCCGCAAGGCTTACCCGTCCAAAAATGGTTGTAGGAACCGACCGTAATATGCAAGGGGCTGACCAGGCTTGCTGAAATTGCAAAGGACCGCACCGAATTCACTTCTAAAAATTATATTTTCAGCCATATTAAGAGGGTAGTAACATGAATATAAATTTAGTGAGCAAGACTAACAAAGCATGGTTACCATACAATAATTAATACTTCAAAAACAGCAAGTATAATATTCATATTCATGTCTTTACTACGATGTAATCTGCTCGAGACAAGTGGTACTCATCGTCGTGAGGGACGCTGATATATATCGATTTCATTCCTGCAGGAGAAACCCAAATGCATGACATACACATCATTTAAGAACATGTATGGCCACCTTTCAAGAGATCACCATAGATATGAGCCGGGTCTATCCTCCGAGTGTATGTTCCCCTTGCAACCACAGTACGTCGGGTCCAAGGATAAACGATACACCCTCCCTCTACTCACAAACCCGTGCATGCACCGTGTCCAACACTTAGCACAAAGGGTGGAGAGACCATCTAACATTGCGACTCTCATGTCACATTAGTTTACCAACTCCTATACGAAGGTATGGATTTGGTACACAACTCAATACTTGCTTGCGGAGTCACAACGAACGGTCCTCAACCGACACGCACGGGGCTATGGCGAACAAGGGGCAACCTTGTCACCGCATCCTACCCATCCACTCTCCTGTAGGGTCTCCAATTTAATCATGTGAGATGTAACATATTGAATCCCTAAACTGAGTGGTCTCCAAACTGTTCGGTGTTGCTACCGATGGTCCATTAAACATAGCATACTAACGGAAAAGCTTATACTTAACCAAAACCATAGGAATAAGGATTTTAATGCAGCTAAGTTACGATCAACTCCTGAACATAAATGCACATTACATAAACATAGACATAAGTGAATTAAAGACCAAAAATTAAGCAAGTGGGATTATGCTTCGGGGCTTGCCTTGGTTCTGATCGCAGTTAGTACTCTCAACAGAGTTTAGTTTAGCTTGCTGTCCTTGATTCTCGCCTTCGGTCGGGGTTCCTATATGTATGCAATGCAATATCTGATTATGAGTGAATACATCGATATTCAGTTCATGGAACTTTCTCAATAAGGAAATCTAATGCAATGTTTGCATGAAATAAACATGCTCATGTGTGGGAGAATGCTTGCAGATGGAGATAATTCTTAATGACATGTCAAGGGGATAACCTTCTAATTAAAAGAAGCATAAACTTAGTAGTATAAATTATGAATTGATACTAGCAAGGAACATGAGCATGGTAAATGAGCATAGCACATGAGTTAAATGGGATGAACACATAGGAATGCTTACTGCCATGTTTATGCAAAGGGCATGGCAAATATGCTCATACAGCGATAAAACAATAAGAAACATAGCCGATGCATAAATGCTACATCGCAAGTATGGTATGCAACATTTATGATTTAGCAACTCTAGTTAAGCAAGTAATGCTCTAAGCAAGTGATGTGTACATTCTGTAAAAATACAATAAAACAACATGCTGGTGCATAGAAACCTATAGGCAATTAGTTAGGGCACTTGCATATAAGTTAAAGATGGCAACATGTGTATATGTCATTTTATGCACATTTCAACATAACAACTTATAATCACAATTTAAACAATAAAGTACTTCTAATCAAGATCCTCATGATGAACATAACCCTTTTTATGATTGAGCACCATAAGAAAATAAACTTCCTTTTTCACTCATTTCTGAAATAAAGCATTTTTCCCCTTTTAATCAATTATGACATTTATGCATTGGGAAAGGCCACCATAAAAACCATGTAATCATAAATATTCCTTATACATGACATTCATGTTAAAAGAGGATTTGGCTCATGATTGAGCACCAGAAGCAAATAACAAGGATAATTATACAAGCATTTTTCTTATTTAGTAAGTATGACAAATATAGTCTACTTAACATATAATGACCAAAATGATGCAAACATGTTCGAATACACTAAATTCATGTATAACATGATGAAACAGGCTGTGAGGAGTGTTAGGATCAAATTTGGTGAAGTTTGCATATTATAAACTTTTAAATTTGAATTTTTAAAGGCTTAACATGATGGCTACTTAAATAGCATAAAACTCTATTTTTCTCCATAGAAACATATGTGGCAAAGGGGTCCACTACATAGTTCACATCTCAAACTTTCCAAAAAGTCCTTATTTGCAATTTTCTGAGATTCCTAGCTCAAGTTATTCATTTTCTAAATTCTATTAAAGATCACTTTAATTACAAGTTTGCCCCTGCGTATAAGTTTATAACAGAAAAGGCGCGCGGCGGCTGTCCACGGCGAGCGGTGGCGCTACTCACCGGAATCGCTCGTGCGGGGAGCTCATGCTCCGAAACTTGCCGCCTAGGCCTACTTTGGCATACTTTGGCATGAGGAACACGATGGTGGGGTCCGCTTGGCTACGAGCACAACGGAGCACCACCTGCGATGGCGATGGCAGCAGAGCGACATGCGGCGACCTCGCCCGTCAAGCACGGAGCACCACCTCGTTTTGTAGATGCGTGGCGCACGGTTGGTTGATGCTGGAGTTGACCGGAAGTGGTGTCTCGTTGGAGGGCACCGTGCTGTCGGCGGGGGGGGGGGCTTCAATTCCGGGGAGCTCCTGTGCGGCATGGCCTGTGGTTAGTCCAAGAGCTGCGCAACACCCTCACGCACCCTCCAGAGAATGGAATTTGGACCGGAGCTCACCTACGTAGCAGAGGTCGGGCGGCGCGGAGCGAGCTTCCGTCGATCGGGTTTGCTTGCTAGGGGAGGGAAAGGGAAGCGGCTGGCTGATGGGTTTGCAGGAGAGCTCGAGAGGTGGCGTGCTACCCTGCTGCTGCTGGAAACAAAGGGTGAGGCGAATGGCAGTGAGGAGGCGGCGCTGGCCATGGCGGCCCGAGGAAGTACTAGGGGCGGCGATCAACGGCCGGGGTTCTCACGTCAATTCCACGCGAAGTAACGATGGGCGACGCGTGGGGAGTGTGCAGGAGAGCCAGGACGGTGGCCACCTAACTGGCATGGGTGCCGGCGGCGAGCTGCCGCTGGCCGGTGGCCCTGCCCACTGTTCCACCATTGTTCTCCGAAGGTTCTTCCTATTTACACTTTTGCCACTAGATGCTGCTTCTGTTTTAGCTCCAAAATAATATTTCCCTTTCATATTTTTGCAAGACAAATTTTGTGGGCATTCCTCATAATGTCCTGAACAGCTTTCCTTAGGCTATCTCCAACCCATGCCCTATTTGATGACCCAAATCCAAAATGGATCCAAAAACACAAAAACGTGTCTCCAACCGGTAACCTATATCAGAGATCCATTTTGAGAACACTCAAGGTCGCCACCTACAATTGAAGCATGACTGGTAGCTACCCAAACAATGCCGTACAAAGAAGAAAACAAAAACAACCCATGGCGGGCGGCGCGAGCACGGTCGTGGGCGGCGGCCTGCGTGAGAGGAGGCAGCAGTGGCCGACACGGGGGTGGGTGGCGGCAGGCGGCAGCCGGCATGCGCGCACGAAGGCAGCGGTGACGGTTGGCGCAGGCGTGGGCGGCGGCGGAGGCATCGACCCCCACCTAGCGCGCCTCCGAGTCTTCCCCAGCAGTCGGCGGCATCGATCCCCCACCCCACGTGCCGAGAAGGAGGAGGAGAAGGGAGCAGCGAAAGGAATCCCCGCGGCACGACCTGGTCGAGGGAACAAATGCCTGCGGAGAATGCTGGAGGATGCGCCGAGGGTGGAAGCAGCAGACGCTGGTGGTCTCTCCCGATCTCTCCGCTCTTCCGGCGAGTCCACGGCGGCCCGTCCGCCGCTCCTCCTCCACCTCCGCCACCGCGTGGTCCGCCTCCTCGGGCAGGGCCCGATCCGATTTTGAGTCTCCGGTTGGAGATCAGCATTTTTAGATTGTCACCTTTCAGCACTGTAGCAACCCATTACGGGATTTAGGTCTCAAAAATTGGTGCTACGGGTTGGAGATAGCCTTAGAGACCAAAGTCATGATGTTGCTTGTAAAAATTTATAGAAATTCAGAGATAAGTGTTGTTTTTCTGTCCACTGGAATTTATTCTGGGGAAATGTGCCATGATAAAATTTTGGTAAAAGGTCCTAAATTCCTCTCTTGATGTGTTCTAACAGAATATGCAAAAATATGTGCACACTTCCATGGGAGATTAGTGAGTTTTTGAATTGTTAGGTTAATATACCCTTTTTAATTAAGTTTGAAACCATAGTCCATATTTTATGTGCTTGATCCCCCAATTACTGTTTTTAATTCATACAATTAAGGTTATGGTCCTGTTTACATGCCCATTTGTGACATGGGGTGTCACAGCCCTCCCCCTTAAAGAAATCTCATCCTAAGATTAAAATCCGAAAACGGGAATTTAGGGGGTATGCGAACGGTACCTTACTTGTGAAGCTAAAAACTCGGGAAAATTGGTGTCCAGAAATTCCTCTTGTTCCCAAGTGGATTCATCCTTGGTGTGGTTACTCCACTGCACTTTATAAAATTTGATAATCTGATTCCGAGTAACACGGTCCTTTTGATCGAGAATCCAAACGGGAAGTTCGGAGTATGAAAGGTCTTCTTGCAATTGCTCGGTATCGATGATGACCATATCGATAGGGGTTTTAAGCACATCCTGAGTTGTGACACATGAAAAACATTGTGTACACGAGACAAGCTTTCCGGTAATTGCAAGCGATATGCCACGGGACTAAACTTCTCCACCATAGGATAGGGTACAATATATCGGGGAGCGAGTTTTCCTTTTATTCTGAAACGTGACACACCCTTGTTCGGAGAAACCCAAAGATAAACATGATCATTAACTTCATATTCCAGCAGGCGTCTTCTTTTATTTGCATAACTTATTTGGTGAGATTGAGCAGCCTTCATATTAGCTTGTATTTCCCTCACTTTTTCTTCGGCTTGCTCAACAAGGTCAGGACCAAATGTAGTTCTTTCGCCCGACTCGGACCAATTTAAAGGTGTACGGCAAGAATGTCCATACAAGTCTTCAAAGGTAGTAACTCCGGAACTCTCTTGATAACTATTATTATAAGAAAATTCAATGAAGGGTAATTGATCATCCTAATTTCCCTTTTGGGTAAAAGCACACGCTCTCAACATATCCTCCAAATATTGAATTAACCTTTCCGATTGTCCGTCGGTTTGTGGGTGATATGCAGAGCTTCAGATTAAAGTAGTACCAAGACTAGCATGCAATTGTTCCCAAAGTCGAGAGACAAATTGCGGACCTCGATCAGAAATAATAGTCTTTGGTACACCGTGCAAACATAGCACTCGAGCAATGTACAATTCAACATACTTCTTTGCACTATAGGTTGTATGAACCGGAATAAAGTGTGCTGATTTTGTCAACCGATCAACAATAACCCATATGGAATCATGTTTCTTGGATGTGAGAGGTAATCCGACTACAAAATCCATTGCTATATCCCCCATTTCCAATTGGTTATTTTTAATGGATGTAATAAGCATGCCTTCTTCAAATGATCGGCTTTGACTCTTTGACAAGTATCATACTCGACAACATAACGTGCCACTTCTCACTTCATGCGAGTCCACCAAAATTTTTCTCTAAACACAAGGTACATTTTATTACTACTGGGGTGTATGAAATATTTGGACAAATGCGCTTCGTCAAGAATTTTCTTCTGTAGTTCCATATCCTTTGGAACAACAAGCCAGTTGTTAAACCATAAAACTCCGTCATCATCTTGACAAAAGCATTTAGCCTTTACCTTGCCGAAATTCTGTCGGATATGTTCCATCCCTCATACTTTTCCTGGGCTTCAATAATTTCTTCCCGGAGAGTTGGGACAAGAGCCAAATCGTGCAAAGCACCATAAGGAATGATGTGAAAGCAGAGATTTTCCTTATGTTCAGATCTTCCGACATTTTCCATAGAGTAGATTTCTAAGTGATTGCACTCGGTGTTTACGGTTGAGTGCATCGGCGACTACATTAGCCTTCCTGGGATGATAATGAATTTCCAACTCATAATCCTTAATTAATTCCAGCCACCTTCTTTGTCTCATATTTAATTCTTGTTGAGTGAAAATATACTTGAGGCTTTTGTGGTTGGTGTAGAGATGCACAAGATTGCCTAGAAGATAATGCCTCCAGGTTTTGAGAGCAAGAACCACTGAAGCCAATTCCAAATCATGTGTAGGATAATTTTGTTCATATTTGTGAAGTTGGCGAGATGCATAGGCAATAACTCTGCCCTCTTGCATAAGAACACAACCCGAACCTATGCCGGATGCATTACAATATACGTCAAACGGCTTAGTTATGTCGGGTTGAGCTAAAAAATGAGCGGTGGTTAAATGTTTCTTCAAAGTTAGGAAAGCTTCCTCACATTCTGGACTCCATTTAAATGTAGAATCCTTCTCCAATAATTTTGTCATGGGATTGGATATGATAGAAAAACTTAGAATGAACTTCCGATAATATTGAACAAGTCCGAGAAAAATACGGATGTGTTTGACGGTTCTCGGAGTCTTCCAATTCAGCACTTCATCAACTTTACTTGGGTCAACCGAAATTCCTTCCGCTGAAATTCACACCTGCTTAATTTTGCATAAAGTTGATGATCCCAAAATAGTTGGAGCACAATGCGAAGGTGTTTAGCATGTTCTTCCTCAAACTTGGAGTAGATGAGAATATCATCAATAAATACCACCATGAACTTGTCCAATTCTGACATGAATACCGAGTTTATGAGGTACATGAAATAGGTCGGGGCATTCGTTAGTCCAAAAGACATTACGAGATATTCAAAAAGTCCATACCTCGTAGAGAAGGCGGTTTTAGGGGTATCCTCTGAATGAATTTTTATTTGGTGATACCGGAGCGAAGATCAATTTTGCATAAAATCTTTGCAGCAACTAATTGATCAAATAGCATATCGATTCTTGGGAGGGGATATTTATTTTTGATAGTTACCACATTGAGTGGCCGATAATCGACACACAACCTTAATGATTTGTCTTTCCTTTTCACAAAAAGAGCGGGGCAGCCCCAAGGTGATAAGCTTGGGCGGATGTATCCCTTGTCCATATGGTCCTTAAGCTACTCTTTAAGTTCTGCTAATTCATTTGGAGGCATTTTATACGGCCTTCTGGAAATTGGTGCGGTACCGGGCTGGAGTTCAATTTTAAACTCAACATCCCGATCCGGAGGCATACCGAGGCAAGTCATCCGGAAACACATCGGGAAACTCACACACTACCGGAATATCCTCCAATTTCATCTCTTCGAGGTTCTGAATTTGAACAATGGGATTTTTCGGGCACGGTAAAGAGAGAATAGATGGGCCATAGAGAGGTGAATTTAAATGCACTTCACGTGTATCTATGTGTAGGACAGCCTTATGACGTTTCATCCGCCTCATAACTAGATCGATTCCTTGCCCTCCTGATATAATGAGTGGAGAGAGATACACATTTCCGACTAATTCAAGAGGGACATTTCTTATCTCACGATTTGTATTAATTATGCCACCGGGAGATGTGATGGTATAAGAGGTTTGCAAAGTGGTGGAGGATAGATGCAATTTATCCACACATGCTTGACTAATAAAACCATGAGTGGCACCGAAATCGAAAAGAACGAACAGGGGATGTGCATCAATGGAAAACATATCCGAGAGGACTGGTTCTCCGGCTCACACATCTTCGGCCGTATTATAATTGACACGGCCGTTCTTTGTGGGAGTTTTATTGTGGTTGCTGTTGTTGCCGCGGTTATTGTTGTTTCCATTGTTACCGTAGTTGTTCTGGGTGTGATTATTCCCACCATTATTGTCGTTGTTGCGGCGGGGATGCGGGCACTCCTGATAAAGTGACCAACATTGTCGCAATTATAGCACGGCTGCTGCGGGGAAGGTCTCCCACCTTGATACTGATGCTGCAAGGATTGTGGTGCTTGACCACGGGACTGATAAGAACCTTGTGGGTGATGGTAGGGCTACTGAAATGTGGTTCGCTGCCCACCCACGGGCGGAACTGAGGCACGGAATCTCTGCCCATTAGGAGCTGTGATAGCAAGCTTATATTTCTGAGATGGCGCACCGGATGAACTCTCGGCGGTGCACTTCCTTTTCTTATCATTCCGGTCCACCCGAATAGCATCTTCTTACACAATGGCAGCACTCACCAATTCATTAAACCTGCCATTCAAGAGAGCGAGACGGTCTTGCAGTTTTGGATTCAGACCTTTCCGGAAACAGTCCCGCTTCTTCTGATCAGTGTCTGCATGATAAGAAGCATATTGAGCAATATAATTAAACTTCCGAGCATATTCTTGCACGGTGCTAGAGCTTTGCTTCAAGTCAACAAATTCTTGAAGCTTCCTTTTCATCACACCGTCAGGGATGTGGTGTGAACGAAAAGCTGCCGAAAATTCTGGCCATAGAACTTGATGATCAGCGGGGAGTGCAGAGGTGTATTTTGTCCACCACGCACTCGCCGATCCGCAGAGTTGCTGGGCCGCGAAGAGAGTCTTTTGGTGCTCGGTACAATTCAAGAGAGCAAATTTTGACTCCACCATGCGCAAAAAATTGGGAGCAAGAGGAGCTCGGGCGAAGCTCCGTCCCAAAGGGCTCGGGCTGAGAGGGTGCAAGGCGATGGGACGACGGAGTTTGAGCTCGGGCGGCAATGGCGGCTCGGATGCGCGGTGCAGGCAGGGGAAAAATGACAGAGGAGATGGGGAGGGACTTCCGACCGGTGCTTGGGTTTCCCCTTGGCTCCCGATCAGGTGGGGCTCCGCCCAGGAGGCCGGCGCCACGCGGCACCGGTGTACGGCGCAGCCACGCGTGGGCGCGCCCATGAGAAGCCGTTGGGCGGCTGACAAGCGGGCCCCGCCATGGAATATGCCCTGGAATCTTTCTCTTCCCCGAATTTCTAGCTGTGCTTTTCTTCCCAAATGAAAAATCAAAAGCAAGCACTTTCCGGACTCAAAAATTACAATGGGAAATTTTCTTGGGTAGATTAAATCAAGAAAGTGACATGCACGCTGACCTTAGCCCCAAGTTCCTTCCAATTAAATTATATTAATTCAAGGAAAATGCGTAAATGGTAAGCTTCTAATTTAATTGGGGTGTTAAACCTTAATAAAAGTCAGTGCCATTTGGGCTAGAATTTTCTTTTGACGTGTGTTACAACATATAATTTTGATGGACCCCACTTGTGTTGTAGAAATTTGAGTTTTAGTTTAATTCAAATTGAACTTGAATTATTTGACCTCCCAAAACTATTTGCATGTCAACCAAATTTCTTGTGAGTGTACTAGACCAGAGGCATGTTTTAAAAATTCTAATTTGCAAAGTGTGTGTGACACGGGGTGTCACGTTAATTTTTTGCACTCAGAAGATATAAGTTTTTATTGCATTCATAATCACCAACAAAGTACAGGCGATCGAAATTCCAGTACCCGAGCAGCCACCACGTAGGAGTTTTTTTTAACACCACGTAGGATCTTTAGGCTGCGCACGCAGGATCTTTAGGCCAAGGGAGAGATGGGCTCGGCATGGCTGGTGGCTTGGCTGGGCCAGACCATTGGCTTAGGCGGGAGAGAAGACGGGCCTCAGCTCTTAGTCCGGTTTGGTTTAGAGTAAAGTCCTATTTTGCTCCCTTAATTATAGGAGGTATTGCTAGGTCACCCCTCAACTATAAAACCGGATATCTGGACCCTCGAACTATTGACCCATTGCAATTCCAGTCCCTTGGCGGTTTTAGACGGTGGTTTTGCTGATGTGGCATGACATGGCATAGATGGACCGCCACGTCAAGGTGCCACATCATTATTTTTTTCTTTTTTCTTTTTTCTCTTCTCTCTCTTCCTCTCTCTTCTCTCTCTGCTATCCTCCTGCTGATCCTGTAGCGGTTCAAGGCCCTGGTCGCCGACTGCGGGGCCCGCACCCGGATGCATCTGCTCTTGCAGTTTGAGCACACGGGAGCTGCAGCACGACCTCACTACGCTGCTGGACCTCCTCTCGTCGCCGTCCTTCTTCGCCGAATCGATCAGGCGTGTGGTGCGCGAGATCCGACAGCTCGCTAGGTCGAGCGCCGACGCCCTCGCCCTACTCGTCCTGTTGCTCCGCTCCGAGGACGCCGCGTTGCAGACCGTGCACGCGTACCGCCGTCGGCTGGGGCGAGGCAGGGAGTGGTCTAGGGAGTGAGATAAGAGAGAGAAGAGAGAGGAAAAAGGATTTCTATAGTATTGGTCTGGCCTGTAAAACGAAATAGTATTGGCCCGCTACACCAAATTAGGTCTGGTATGTGACACTAGATTGGGCCGATCAAAAGATCCCAATTGGGTTGGCTCGTCACTCAAATAGGGTGGTCCATAAATATAAATGACTTAAACTTAAATTGGATGGTCATTGAATTTTAAATTCCTAGCCCAATATGCAATGACAGGCTTGGGCCATCGCTCTTAATTGGGCCTCGTAATATGTAATGGGTTTGATCCACCAATTGAAAAGAATTGGCCCGAAATGCTTAAATAGGCCAGGCAGCAGTTTGTGACGTTTGAGAATGTCTTTTACAATGGACAATAGTTGACGAATTGATTTCCGTCGCACTAGCATCATAAAATGTATATTGTGACATATTTTTATGCTTTTACGACAAAAGTAAAATGTCGTAGAATGTCAAATTTCTCGTAGTGGTATTTACTCACTCTTAATAAAGAAATGGGCCCATTATATTAAAGCAAGAACACTCTTGTAAAAAAATCAATGAAAAATAAGGTGACTCGATCGGCGCAAAAACGAGTTTGGATAGATCCAATTATGCTTGCGGATCTAATGATGTCTAGAACAACATCAGTTGACGGATTCCTTCAAGGCTCACAAAGATCAGGAAGATCTAAGAGCTGAAGTATATACTAAAAAACGAAGTTGTGTTTTCAGCAAATGGAACTAGGGGTGGATGTCGAGCTGGCTCGACTCGACTCGTATTGGCTTGTTAGAAAACTGGCTCGGCTCGTTACACGGACGAGCTAAAAACCTAGCTCGGCTCCTTACACGGACGAGCTAAAAACCTAGCTCGGCTTGGCTCGATAGTTTGCTCGAGCTAGCTCGTTAGGCTCGCGAGCCAGGAATATAGAACAATTAAGATATTATATACTTTAAATCTGAAATATTTTATTGTAAAATAGGTAAGATATATGATTTATACTTCATAAAAAATAATTTAATATGTGTTTCAAAATATTCTAAAATTAACTCGATATATGACATTATATTGGTATTGAGCCTTACTTATTCTCGGTCTTTCGAGCTCGTTGAGCTCGTGAGCAGCTCGTGAGCTAGCTTGACTCGGCTCGCTAATCTGACGAGCTAAAATATAAGCTCGGCTCGACTCATTAAGAAATCGAGTCGAGCCGAACCACGAGCTCCGAGCTTTTCGTCCGGTCCTAAATGGAACAAAAGTATTTTTCGACATATATGGAGAAGATTCAGCAGTCCTATCTTTCCAACCCGTTCTTGTTTCCCTCTCACCTCAACCATGAATGGAAGCTTCTTTATTAGATAGCCCATCTATATAACACCCACATAAACTAGTTTTAGGAAATTGCTGAGAAATTTGTCTGGAAATCAATACCGATCGAATAGTCAGTACAGTTACAAAAAGCTATATAGACCTGTCTCAGAAAGACTGGAGAGACCAAGTCCATATGCTTGCTGGGATCACCGGTGCTTCCATTTGTAGCGAGAAGATGGCGAGTGGATCGCGCCGGCGTCATACGGTTTGTTCTGGTAGTTGCTCCGTTGCATTTTGGGGGCTTGCCTACCCGTTTTCTTGATCCTTGTAGCCACCTCCTGCTCCGGCGGCAATTCTGGTGGATCGTCATGCACCATGTCGGCCGGATAAGCAAAGCCCGTGGATTGCGTAGGCATAATGATGGTAAGATCCTCTCTGCCTCTGAGCAAAGAAAGGATGAACTCCCGCAGACGCTGCAAGTAGTAAGGCTCCTGTTGACGGCGGCGCTGAGCCAACCAGTCTTCGTCGTCATCGTAGGAATCGTAGAGCCAGGCCCGTAGACGACTGGCTTCCATGTACCTCTCCTTCCAGCTGCCCAACCCCTCGGAGCCAGAGCTCCGGACCCTCACCTGCAGGTGCAGGGACTCATACATGGCCTTCCAAAGCTCGTCGTCGCGATCTGCCACGAGGCGCCGCAGCTGACTGCTCACGCACTCCATCCTAGCAAGGTCCTTGCCGTCGGTGAGCCTCTTCAGTATCTCCACCTTGGCGTCGTCGGGCAGGGACGCGAAGCTGGTTACCGGCAGGGCTGGGATCACCCAATCCGCGAGACCCTTCCAGAGCCACGCACTGGTAGCATCGGCCAGGAAGCAGGAGAGCAACGGCGCCAGGATAACCTCATCCAGGACTTCCTCGTATGATAGGGGCAACCCCGGTCGCCATCCGCCGGGAGAAGGTACACCTGGAATACGACGTCGCCGCTCCCCGCGCGTGCAGCTCGAGCATGGCATCGGCACCGCCCTCACGGCGTGCGCTGTACCGGCGGGAGAGGCACAGGCCGAAGGGCCAATGTCGTCCACGTGCTTTAGGAGGTGGCCGGAATTCAGGTCTTCCTCGTATGGCACGAAGCCGGCGTGGAGGAAGGTAGTGTGTGCCATGGAATCAGACCAACACCCACAAGACTGGGGCTGCTGTCGTATACTTACCTTACGGGTATACAGATGATAAAGGAATGAATAATTAGAGATATGGTAGTAAATCAATGAAGATAAGATCGACGGAGAGGCCCCACAGAGTGGTCCCCGACCAGTATGGAATAACAGGAAGATTCCATATACCGGTATGGAAATAAGGCGGACGTCAAGACCGGCGTATGATGACTTGAGCAACATGTAAAGGAGCGATTTGTAGTCTGTTAGGACTCTGAATCAATAAGAAAAGCTTAGAGATAGAGCTTCGAATATGTAATCCATGTAGTCAACTAGGTTTCTGCATGTAACCTTAGCTCCCCGGATATATAAGGAGGAGTAGGGACCCTCCGAAAACTCTCTCGACAACTCGCAATTAGCAATCTGCTAAAGGCAATACATAACACACATGACATAGGGTATTACTCTCCATCGAGAGGCCTGAACCTGTCTAAAATCGCGCGTTCTTGTGTGTTTTGTGTGTTGCACCATCGAATTCCACACTCGTGAGCGACCGGGTAGTTCTAATGCCGAGTTTAAGACTCGATAAGGCGGCCCGTCCGGAGTGAGCCACAGCGTACGGAAGGCCCGCACAGCTGAACCAAGGACGGGGTGTGTCGAAGAAGCCGCCGCCTGCAGGCAACGTGGCACGCCGGATAGCAGTTCCGGTAGACGAAACCCTCGTCCATTTTACCATGACGATGGCCGGATGGTGGCCTCGTCTTTATGTTTGCGTCAATAAAACTCACACAACTTGTGGAACCATTTTGGAGAACTTTAGTTCCATACCTTGCATTATCATGTATATTGGTGGCCTAAATTGGTCTTTAATGGCCACCAACACCTCCCCAAGCTTAAACCTTTTGCTCGTCCCAAGCAAAGTAAAACTTATAGATGGTGGATCAGGAGTTGCGTCCATGAGAGCTCCCTGCGAGTACCAAATGTACAACATGTACTCTACACACAATGGTTAATATACATTGGCATGAAGTTGGACACTTGATCTTCACATTTCTATGGGGCTTGCAGGCATTTTAACCAAGTCATGAGAGGTTGAAGTCTAGAACGACTAGTTTAGACTCGTCATGTGACCTCTTGTAAAACTTGTGAGTCCGAAGTTTTTATAGCTGCTCGAGAGAGACAAATCTTCCCTCTTGGTACTTGTTGATCCCAAATATCTCTCTCTCTCTCTCTCAAAATTCATACCACACCAAAAGGCCTTCTCCTATTTCTAAAATTTTTGCTTGTGTAAGTGGAGTTTAGTAGGATGTCAAATCTAGCAAAGTCAAGAGAAAGTCCTAGCGAGCTAAATAAACACCATCTCATTCCAACCATTTGGAATTAATTTTTAGAGGAGAGGGAGAGAATGGACTCACACGAGGGAATTTGCTAACACAACGCAATAGCCATATTGTTTATTTTTTGGTAGACTACTCCCGAAGATGCCCCACTCTTACGCTCCAAGGAGAAGGACCTTGAGCGCTGGGAGAAGAAATTAAGCAACATCCATCAAACCTTGAACGACCGACTCCAAGAGATCATGGCACTCAAGAGAGAGCTCGAAGGTATGATTACAAATATGAAATTTCATATTCCGAGTTGGAATCTCACTAGGTCTTGGTTGTTTCAAGATAACTGAAGCTAGCGTCCGCTCGGAAGAAAATCAAAGAGGTGCCTCAAGAACAATTGGCAACCACACCAAAGCTCTAGAAGAGAGCAAGAAGTTGGAGCAAGCTCACGTGGCACATATTGGCGAGCTGGAAGCAGCGCTGGAGCAAACTTCGACCGCCTTGACCGCCAAGGATGAACAACTCGGCAAGGCACTAACAGCTGCCAAAGAGGCCCACGAAGCCAAGGAGCGAGCGGCCAAGGAGGCTCATGATTCCTCCATGCGAGCGATGCGCAAGAAAGAGGAGGAGATCAAGAGACTTCGAAGGAGAACCAAAAGCTGAACTCCAAAATTGCCTCCATGAAGCACCAATACCAGAACCTGAAATTGTTGCATGCTCGTAAGTCTCTCGACTTTCTATCCTTATTGTACTAATATCACAACTTGTGTGTAACTTTGTTCTTCTATCTGCAGAATTGGTAGCTGGTCCCAAATAGCAAGGAGAGTATCTAGGTGGCGGCTATATCGTGGACACCAGCGGCGATTAAAAGATCTTTTGTGGGCTTGTTAGTCATAACTACGCACCCACTTATATACCATAAGAGGACGGTGTACAATTATAACTCTTTTTCCTTAGAGTATTCCAAGTTTTAATCCAATACACGAGAGAACAAGCTGAACTTTTACTAACAATTAATTACTAACGGATTGCAACGGTTGATGTCTGTGTGTAAGACAAAGATGTAAAATGATAATTGCTAACAAGGGTGTAACAAGATAATTTAATGATTCTCTCCTTAGGATTGGTTCACCGGCATGTAGATCTAACTCATGAACTCGGATGATAAACTTAGTATTCTACAAGACATGGTGGTTTCATAAAGTGACAAAGGTTGGGGATGTCGTAAAGTGAACTGAGAGAGGCATTGAATTGTTGAACTCGACTCGATCTTAGAAACTTGGAACACAATATGTGTTGCTTTAGACCTGGCCAAGGTTGGATGCGACCAAGCGACAGGGAGAGAGGCACAGAAACCTTGAAGTCATCGACTGGATCTCCGAACGACCGTAGAACCACAACCAAGACGAATCCACGCAAAATGGTGCAGCCAAACTGGAAACCACAGAACACATATTAGGGGGGGGGGCAGAGGAACCTTCACATATACCGGT
Source organism: Chloris gayana (assembly GCA_031894775.1). NCBI lineage: Eukaryota > Viridiplantae > Streptophyta > Magnoliopsida > Poales > Poaceae > Chloris > Chloris gayana. Next base: position 238,965 of record JAUNZO010004953.1, read on the forward strand.
GCATCGGGCTCTCACAAGTCGATGTAGAACTTGCAAGATATTTACGGCAAGTCACTCAGCTCTTAGCTAAAACACCATATGGTGAATTTCTTATTTCATAAAAGTTTGAGTTTGTCTTAGATACAACTGGTCTTTATACTAAGAACACCCCTCCTAGCTAGGTGTGGATGAGGTGAAACTTATTCATGAAGTAAATAAGTTGAAAGATGTGAAAAATGATGTTCCCGAGAGGTCTCGGGTGACCTTTAGCCTTCGTGATAGTCTTCGAGTAAATTGGCCATTACTCCTTAATGGGAAATCCAAACGACAAGCCGTTTTTTGAAGATCAAAGTAGACTTCATTATCTTTACAGACATATGGAAGGTGAAACCCAAAGGTCTTGTGCGTGCTGCATCAATTATTTGAGACTTCAGTCGGCATGTTGGGTGTTGGTTCAGAATCCATGTAACACATCTCCTCCTTGGTGTAACTCATCTCCTCTTGTCTAGCAACATCTCTTTCATGTGTACACCTTAGCAACACATATGTACAACATTTAGGCACTATAAAATTCTCATTTATATTAGGCAAAAAAATAACGAGAGACTTCACCTCTTGTTGTAGTTTCTTTGCACGGCTTCATGTAATCGGTCCATGTAGTGGCATAAGTCGGTCCTTGTTGATGAGGATACCTAGCCATTCTTGAAAACCGTTACACAAACTATGCTCGCATCGAGTGGATATGTAACACCCTGATTTTTGGCCAAATTAAAATTCATTAAATAAATCATTTTACATTATTTAAGAAAAATATTTCCAAAAATTAACTAGGAATTAAAAGTTAATTACACAAATAGGAAAATAACACATAGAACTTTTAAATAAAATCCTAATACTTGCAAACTTGGTTGTTTCTATTTTATTTGCCTTACTTTTATTTTTCTTCACCTTAATTTGGTTTATTTAAATTTATTTGGTCTTTGTTGATTTTATTTTGACTTATGGAGTGAAAAGAGGAAATACAAAAAGAAAAAGGGAATTAATTCCCTATCGGGCCGACCCGGACCCAACTCCTTCCCCTACCAGCCCAACCCACCTAAACCGGTCCCCCTCCCCTTCTTCCTCGCCGCGCCGCGAGCACGACGCGCGTCGTGCGCGCGCATGTCGGCCCGGCGTCCCCCACCCCGGCTACCGCCACCCTCCCCGCGTCTCCCGCGCACGCCGCCAACCCACGCCACGCCAAGGCCTCGCTTCCCCCTCTCCTTGGACGGACGTGTCGACCCGACGGCCGTCGCGCGTTACCTCGCCATTACTACTCGTACCCTCCCTCTGCGTCGTCTTCGCCACCGGCCAGCCACGCCGCGCGCTCGTCGAATGTGCCGACCCGACGGTCTCGCACCTTGCGCCACTCCCTCTCGCCTCCGTCCGTACCCCCCCCGGTGCGCCCGGGCAGGCCGCGACGCCATGGCCACGGCCGTCGTCGCCATTCCCCCTCCTCCCCACTATAAGAACCTCCCCTTCCCCCTTGCCTCCGAGCGACCGCCCCCGGGCGGAGCTCGCGGGCAAGTGCTGCGCCACCATCTCCCCTCTCCCTCCCCCTCGCCTCCATCACCGGCCGCCGCCCTTCCCCTCTCTTCCCCTTAGCCACGGCGCCACCCCCTTCCCCTATGCGCGAGCCGTTGAGCCGCCTAGCCTCGCCATGCACCCGCGTGCTCCCTAGGCCCTCCCCCATCCCCATCCTCCCCTCCCCGAGCCGCTCCCTCGAGCACCGCCGCCACATCCCCCTCCGGCACGGCCGCTCGTGCTCGCCCCTCACCGGCACGCTTGCGCGACCCCACGGCCCACTCCGCCGTGGCCTAGTGACCACCGGCGTGCCCTCGCCCTCCCCTCCGGCCACCCGGGCTGCCGGAATCCCGATTCCGGCGAGCCCAAGCCCCGTGCCGCCCTCCGGTCTCATCGTGGACCCGTGGACCGGCTCACCGACCCGGTCCACGGGGTCCATAGACCTATTTCGCGCCTTTTCCTTTAGAAAAATAAACCCCTATTCCTAGGAGAAGCCACTTTTGCACAAAGCCCCCTGGACTTTTCTAATATTAGTTAAGATCCCTTAGATTTTTACATAAAGCCCCCCCCAAGCTTTTCCAAAATTACAAATAGGTCCCCGACCGGACCGAAAATGCATTTTTGCATTTTAGCCCCTCCACATTTCTAGAATTACCAAAATTAATTCATCCTGTTATAGAATCCCTAGCTGATTTTTAAAAAACACCCCCAAACTTCCTACAGACCATAACTTTTCAACCGTAGCTCCGTTTTAGGTGATTCCGATGTCGTTGGAATCGTTGTAACAAACCAGCCCCTGGAGCCTTCCTCTTCACTCCATTTTAATTGGTTTTTCCTTGTTATTACTTTTTGCCTTCATTATCTTATGTGACGTAGCTTATGTACTCTAACGCCGTCTATAGACGAGGAGAACTTGGAGCAGGAGCCCGAAGACCCCGACTACGAGGAAGACTTCGAGGACGCGTTAGGAGGCAAGCTCTATCAATTCCTTGATCATAATTGATCATATTACTCTTCTAATTCTCGCACCTATTTGGGAAGCTATTCTTATATGCACTATTCCTTGCAAATATTTTGCTAGAGGCCAATTGTTGTATGATAATGTTCAAATCACTATAAATACGAACATTATACCCTTGATTGCCATTTAGAACATTAGAATCAATCTAGATGCATTGTTAACTCTGTTAATGATATAGTAGTATCATGCATAGGACTGTTACTCTCTATCATCATAGACCTTGTTTATGAAAATGTGTGAAAATGTGTTTGGTGGTGTGTGTTGATGGGTGGGTGATTAGACCAAGCTGTGTGAAGGTAAAGTTGGGTGGAAAAATGATATCGGCCATGGGCAAAACTCCTAGTACTTGGTGTAGAGTACTTGAGATTTAGGTGTTGTCCATTTGTGATGGACGGTTGTTTGCCCTGCCATATAAGGACCCGTTCTTCGGATCCCAAATTGGTGATTTAGCGTACAACCAAAGAACCTGTTATAGGCAAGACTGTGCACCAAACCTCGGGTTACGCAACAAGAAGTTCCACCGGGTGTAGTAGATGACGTTGGTAATCTAACACCGACAAAGGTCTATCATTAATTTTGAATCAGTCTTATCTATTTAAATACTATTTTAACATGAATAATGCGAATGGTATTAATATTATGTAAACTTGTGTCACAAGAGTGTTGTCCTCCATATTTACATAAGAAAGGAAATCCCTCCGGCCAAACCAACTACGAAGTACAAGCAGTGGGCTAAGAGAAAACCTAGGAAGTTGGCATCACTTTGTCTGAATCTTTGTGGAAGAAGAAGCTGATAGGTTCCGATATAAATCAGCAAGAGGGTGCCCGATCTTCACGACAGTAGGTTCACAAATGAAGGATAACTTGCTACGAATAGCGGGTAAGTAGCTTTATACCTGACCAAGGGTGGATGCGACCAAGCGACGGGGAGAGAGACACCAAAATCGTGAGGACTTCGACTCGATCTCCGAACGACCGCAGAACCACAATCCAGGACTAATCCACACAAAACGGCGCAGCCAAACTAGAAACCGTAGAGCACGAAATAGCAGACCCCAAAGGGATCTCTTGACAAGTCCAAAGAAGAACAGGTAAGAACAAGGGTGTGCAAGGCACTCAGCAGCACGGCTGTGACAAAACCATATGAGGTTATCTATATATCAAATTCAACTGAGGTTTTCAGGAGTACATAGAGGGTATTTGTACTAGACTAGAAACAAGCCTCCTAGATAAGCATGAGATAGGTATGAACTGAATCACCGCGTTGGAAGCTGGAAGGCCAACTAGTGGATGCATTCATGGAGTCTTTCTCGGTTCACGCGGGTCTTTTCAGCTTCTGTGCAGTCTTCGGTACAATGATCATAACTCCATATTGGGAAGTCCAAATGATAAGCCGTTTATTGGGCTGGAAACTAGACTTAATGATGCTTCCAACCATATATAGCATGGCCCTTTACTCCTCGCAGATTGGTACAGTTTTTCATGAGAAGTTGTCCCTAGAAAAAATCCTAGAATACACCTCTAGCCTTCTTGACATGTCTTCACAAAACAAGTCGGACCTCAAAATTAGAAAGTCGAAAGAACTCTGATTTTGGTAGTATTGCAAAATAGACTTGATAAGCTTTCTAACAAGTATTTTTGGACCTCCATAGCCTTCCGGAATCATGAGAAAAAGAACTCGGATGTCGGTCCAAAAGAATCCTTCATAGCCTTCCAGAACTAGGAATAAAAGAACCCGGACGCAGGTCCAAAGAACCCTGATGCAAGTCCAAACAACTCGGACAAGTATCTTCATGAGTGAACCTGAGCAAAAGAGAAGTAAACACTTAGGTAGTATAACATTCTTTGTTATGTTGAAGTTCATTTCAGTAAGGAGTGAGTTCACCTCTTTTCTGAGTTCTTTTGCTTGGTTACGTGTAATTGGTCCTTCATACACTTGTGCATTTGTAGTCATGGCTGGGATGTCCTTATCGGAAGCGGTTCGCCAGCAGCTACATCCAGGGATCTCACAAAATCATTAAACCTGGCGGCTGCTCGCTCTTTGATTAGTGATTCACCGGCCACTAGATCGATGAAGAATCTCTCAAAAATCCGCTTTTTGATCAGTGATTCACCCAGTAGTATTCTAGATAAGTAATTTATTGGAATGTCTTATTTTCACAAAATAATCACTCAATTGTTACCAAGTAAGCCCTAATAAAGAAAGGTGGCAGTGTAGATGTACTATCATTAATTGGTATCTATCAAAGTGCAATACACAAATTCATAAATGTATCCAATGGTACAACTAATTAATGATCATGATTACAAAACAAAATCTTACAGATATGGTATTAATGAAGATATGATATTGTGTAGAAATCCTATGAGATTGATTATTAATAGCTAACAATTTATGAATTCTATCTACTGCCATAACAAATAAATTTCACAATATCTCTTGAACTTAAGCAATATGCATGGATATGCCTCATCCCCTGTAAATAGCCCTCCGCACTTCTACCACAGAATCATCTCTAGGCTTCAAACTCTACATAATCTTTCTAACAATTAGTGATGGACCCTACTAATGGCTCCGTAACTAGGAATGCCCAGTGTGGCATGACTCGAGTCTTCCATTTCCCCTTTGCACGAAGCATTAGTGGGCACGAAAGCAATGGAGATAAATTCAAACAACATGCCTACTGAACTATGCTCCACGAGAACCCAATGACTCCCAAAATATTTACGATGCCTCAACAGAATTGTATAATTACAGTGAAGCTCCTCCACCACCACAAATACGGCCAAGTCTTACTCCTGCATTACCAGAGACCAACTTTACATCACAAGGAGCCACACAAACCGTTGCAAATAATGCATATTACACTTTGTTATCACAACAAGAGCTTCTAGACACCACGAGTGATTCCTTAAACTTAACCAATTGGGATGAGATATTAAAAATGGATCCCCAATCAATCACAGCATTGCTTCAAGGAGATCCAACAACTGCCATTCATGGTCCAGTTTCTAAGCCCTCTACCTTTCATTTTTCCAAGGTACACTCTATCCTCTAGCAACCTTATCATTTCCAAACTAAAGAACGACACGCTCACATCGGAATACATGCAGGGGAAAGTGTTTGGATCAGTATCCAATATTGATGCAAATGGAAAAGTACCATATGGAGGACAAACACAATTTGGTCGGACTACAATATCCCCTTTTGTCCACAGGGAACATTCGGTCCTTATTTGATGTTCCAACGCACACATATAGTGATACTATCATTATATGTGTGCATCAGACCATCCATAAGGATTTGGTTGTTGTTCCTTTGGGACATAAGAACATATTAGAATCTGACCAAAATGTGTTTGTTCTACATATCGTACTTTCCCATATGCATCAATGTTGGGTGTGAACCCAAACTCTTCCTCCTGCATGTATTTAGACGTGAGAGTGTTGTGTTTTAGTTTAAAAATGATAAAAGGATCCAATGGATAGAATCTACCTTCAAAATATGTTTGGTAGGGTGCTTAAAGACTGGACCTAAATCTAAAATCCTATTGATAGTAAAATGGGCACCAGGAATGGAAGCTAGCGGAGGGGGTTAATATTTGATCCTAGTTGGGTAGGTTTACGGAATCACTCAAATGGGTAGCTAGAAACTCAAGTTGTGATTATAGACTATCATGTGCAATAATGGAAGGGTTTTGTGTGACTCTTTGTGATGAAAAGGTGGTAGCTAGTACTATTGGAGTAAGATTTGGCTTAAATTGTGGTGGTGGTGGCTTCCAAGGAATTGTAACTACTTTTACTGTTATCAGGTTCTTGTGGTGCATAGGCATCAACATTCCCTTTGAATGTGGCAGCATTGTTTTTGTACCCACTAATGCTTGGTGCAAATGCGAAATGCAAGAGTTGGACATGCCACACCGGACATCCCTAGTAATAGAGCTTTTAGGAGGATCCATCACTAATGGTTAAAAATACTAAACAATGCTTGAAGCCTAGGGATGATTTTGCAGTAGAAGTGTTGAGCGATATCTATAGGAGGTGATCTATATCCATATATATTATTTCATTAATTGCTTTGCATTTGAGAGATATTGTGACATTGATTGTTGTGGGCGTAGATACAATTCAAAAATTGTTTACTATTAGTAATCAATAAAGTTCTTAACTAGAATACTACAATTTTTCATAATATTAACATGATTTCCATTACTTTCATGAAAAATTAATTAATAATACCCTAATCAATTTAAAGTAATGATAGTTCCTAACACCGTTTGGGGATAATTTGAATAACGCACCTCAAAGAATGGAGGCGGGAGGGGGGATCTCCATTCCTTTTTCTCGTGCTTGATTTTTCAACTCGATCATCATGATCATCACTGCTCACATCATCTAGTTTCTTCATGGCTTTTCCATTGTTGCACCTATTAGGTGACAATAACATAAAATAAATGAAAAGTTTTATATGAAGTGGAAAAACGATTAAATTGATACAAAGAACGATCAAATCCGAACATAGAAGGAAATTGAAAGAAAAAGTTTATCTCAAAAATCAAAACAAAACATGAAAAAAATATCAAGTCAGTTTCAAGATGTAAACTGTTAGTGTCTTGGATGTTTTGTGGGAAAGGTTTCAAGTAAAAGTAATTCCAAATCCAAAGGTTTAAAATTTGAGAGAAAGAATTCAGATCCAAGAAAATCTTTTGTAAAAAAAACTAAAGTTGGTAATCAAGTTACCTCCAACAAGCACAATGGAACTAGGAATGGAAGCTCTAGATGTGATGGTTATCTGTGACGCCATGATGATACGAAAAAGCATAAAAAATGCATAGTATAACAGCCTTATGAAGGAAGAGGAAACATTGGCCACGCTAGATCTGGTTGGAACGGGACAACACTCGGATGGAAATAAATAATGAGGTCCCCTTTGGTGCGAGTAAAAGTTAGGTGGACGGGAAGAAAATATAGCAAACCTAACACGTCACTTTAGCCAGCGGGCACCCTACACGTGGATGTAACGCGGTTGGGCACAATGGAAGTGAATCCATCTCATCCTTGGCAGGTTTAGAATCATGCATTTATTAGAAACAATAATTGGAGTAATGCTTCTAAATGTATATATATGCACATATAAAAAATGTACGAGATTTGAGTACCCTGAAAATGGGAAAGGAAAAGGCCTACATATGGCATTTATGTTTTATTTTATTCTTTTTAAGGAATGAATATGATAAAAAATTCAGTGGAGATGACTTAGTTCTCAAACAATATGGATTCTAACGGGTTTAGTATATCCTTCCACTTAGGGGATCCAAACATGTCGCACACATAGTAGCATTTCTCACTAAAAACAAATTTAGTGATGAATTTTTTTATTGACAATTGTGCATCTTCAACTATTATTATTCTCAAAATAAGAGTTTTGGATGTAAAAGGTTTTGACTAGTTATCATAACAAATTTGTGACAGAAATATTGACATACATCGGGTGAAAATTTGATATGATGCCGACATGACATTGAAATTTTTCTTCAAACAAGATTCAGTCCATTTAAGGATACTTTCTTAATGGGCCGAAAAAATGTGGATGATCATTTTTGTGCCATAAACTACAACACGATCCATTTCGGCCGCAGGGCCAAAGAACAATGCAGACAGTAAAAAACACATGAACCAATATTTCTGACACCTAACTGATGATTAGCGAGAAGTAACATTTTTTCACAAGGTTAACTATACATTTGTTACAAGATTACTGTGACACCCCTACCTTGCAAAACAAGAGGGATTGTCGCACAGGACCATATCGGGAGCCATTCGACAAGGCGAACGTTCATTGCATATGCATTAACGATACATCCAAATTTACATAACATAATTAAGTGCATAGGTAGAAGATTTCACATATAAACTTCAAGTTATTACAATCCATAGAGTTCAAATTCAGATTTAGATTACAATAATTTACATTGAGCGGAAGCGTAGATAAACTCCACGGTAAATATATAACTTAGCGGAGACCAAGTCAGCCCATACGACATGGCCTCACTCCTGATTTGGTGATGCCGGAACCCACTCCACGGTCCATTTCGCGGCTCCTCACCTTGCCACACAGATTTTCCACATCAATCACAAAAGTCGAGCTGCGGGATTCCAGAAAATAATTTAAACGCAAACCCTGAGTATCTAATATACTCCGCAAGGCTTACCCATACAAAAATGGTTCTAGGAACCCACTTATGAGGACACCACTCCTTTGGATACAAATGACACTCCTCCGCTGAACATTCAAGGACCACTCACTAGAGCTCGCGCCCGACAATTGAATTTAGAGGTGAGCTCGTTCCTAAGTCTTTCCTTTCATAATTTTGAGAATAGTTTGCTACCTAATGATTTTATTATGATTAGGAATCGAGGAGAGGATCATAATATGAATGGAAAATGGCTTGGAGGTGTGGAGGTCCAGCAAGAGGGTGAAGGCATTGTGGAGGCCCAAATCAAGTCGACTTCGAGTCTGTTTCGGAGTCCAGGAACAGTCTGAATTAAAATAGACGCACAGATCGCATACAATGTTGGATTTGGACGTTCTACATATGGATGGAAAGATAATTTCATAACCTTTCCAGTGGATCTGGTCTCATGTCAAAATTCGTTCGTAGTCGTCGGCAATCATCGAAATAGTAGGTCCTCCAGAATCTGTTTTGATGCTGCGTCACCGTTTTTGGCCTTTGGGCCGTGTATCTCGTTTGAGCCCATTAGGGGAGCGTCTAGGGGTTCTTGCACGTACCCAAGTCTTTATTAGCAGCAGCCTCCACTCATGTTAGGGTTGGGTTTTACTTAGATTATTCTGCTTAGACAGTTTCGCCGTTCATCGGTTTGTGAGACCCCAACTCGTGAGATTAATCATACATCTGCAAATTTGGTTGCGTTCTTTCTTGTTCTTCTTGTGTTCTTGATTCGCAGGCAAGGATTAGCCTTCTTGGCGAGGTCAATCGTGCAACACCAGTTGATAACCATGAGGACGTGGTGCTGTGATTGCGGGGTTCGAACGTGTTGTTCAGGAGACGGATCGACGTGTGTCACATCTTCGCCAAATCAAGAGTTATATGAACCTTTCGGAAAATCAGGACCCTAGTCCACATCAAGTGGTAATCAGAGCTTCAGGTGCACCGTCGGGTTTGCCCTACCTTTTGTTTAGTTTGTCTCTTTATTATCCTATCATCCACGAAAAAGCCAAAAAAATTTAGTTCTAGGGTTCATCCTGTCTAAGCCGTATTTAGCCTTTGCATGTTTCAATTTCAGAGTCCGTAGTGTTGAGTTTGTGTCCTAGTGATTGTTTTGTTGCTGGTTTAGTTCGTGTTCTTGTCGTCAGTTTTGTTCCCTCTTGAAACCCTAGCCGAATTCCCTCAAGTTTGATTTGTCTCGGGAGCTTTTGTCACCTCCGCTGCATCCACCATAGTCCCACCCTACACTCCCACCCTTTTCATCTAGAACTCAACACCCCACGACCGAGACCTCCTGCTGTTTCCGTTGCATACATTAATCGTCGCAAAAACAAAAAAAATCATACCCGATTGCAATTCCATCCACTGAAACCCTAATTCGGAGTCCCTTCCTTCAAACAGCCATAACTTCCGCATACGAACTCGAAATTAGGCAGATTTTTTTTGAAATTGGGTAGAAAAAATTTTCGCATCTGCTCATCCCCGCTTCGTCGGACAGGAAAAATCTTAAAAAAAATCAAAAAAAATAGTTAAGCCCACTGATCCGAGGGAACAAGATTGGAACCCGTCGCCGCTGCATCTTACGGAAAATCTGTAGATCACATTCCTTCTCTATTTGACCTGAAACTTTGTGTGGTTCCTATTTTGTTGCCTCCGAGTGGAAGAAAAATATCAAAAAATAATATCAAAAAAGAAAAATTTGTGATTTCTACTAGTGCTAAAAGACAAAACAGGGGTTTGGCCTGTTTTTGTGTCTAGTTGTTGTTTCTTCCTTGCTAGTTACCTTTTGCTTTGTTTCCTTTGTGCCTGTCATCCTTGCTTTCCCTGCACTACTGTGCTAGGACACGTGTAGACCAGCAACTAAGGACAAGAAGCTTTAGACATGTATTCAGCATTACTATCTATTTTTGAATTGTGTTCCACTCACATATTTGGCCCTCCTAGCTCCACATACTACTTCGTACATCACAGGTTTTTGACCCTTGCAATCGTGGTACACACCTTCTAGGTATCCTTTGCCTTGCTTGGTAAGACCCTTGTAAGAACTTGGTAAGACGTTCCATTTGCTTTTGTGAGAGTCACCACTGCCCGCCATATAGTAGTAGTAGTAGTAGTAGTAGTAGTAGTAGTAGTGCTTATTAGGGATAACCTTCACTGTTTGTTCCTGTTTTGGTATTGCTATGGCAGGAGATGATGCAAACGTTGGCACCCCTAAAGATTTCCACGAGTGTGTTAGTCAAGGGCAGCTTCGATCTGTTCTTGATAGGGCACGTGAGGAGATGATAGAAGCTGTTAACAAGGCTGTTATCGACGACATCAACAAACTCAATCTCGGCAGCCAGGTTGAGAGGATTGATAAGTGATTGTCCAAGATGACAACCATGGTCAACACTCTAACCGAGGTGGAGAACCGTGTGAAGATCCACGAAGATGAGGCCGGTAGCAACGCCGGTGAAAACAGACACGATGACACGGTGAATGATGCCAATGTAGACGTGGATGACGCAGCTACATGAGCATAAAGGCTTCACCGGTGTCTACAACAGAACACCCAAGGTATGGGAGGCCACCATCGACAACAAGGTAACGACAATCGAGCCCCCGATGATCCTTATGCTAAGATTAAGTTTACCATTCCACCTTTTTTGGGGTAATATGATGTGGAGGGTTACCTTGATTGGGAGATGACAGTAGAGCAAAAATTTAGTGGGCACCTAGTTCCTGAGCAGCACAGAGTTAGGCAAGCCACTAGTGAATTTAAAGATTTTGCTATCATTTGGTGGAATTCTCTAACTGCTGATAACATTCCTGTAACTTGGCCTCAACTTAAGGAAGCTATGCGTGATCGTTTTGTCCCTCCTTCTTATCATAGAGATTTACGCAAAAAACTTCAGCGCTTAGAACAGGGGGATAAATTTGTGCGGGACTATTATGGTGAGCTTCAAAAGGGTTTGCAACGTTGCATGATAGTAGAGGATAATGAGAGCTCTATTGTTCGTTTTTATTCTTGTTTGAGACGTGATATACAGGACATTGTTGATTATAAGGAGTTTAACACCATCAACCAGTTGTTCCAATTTGCTATGCTTGTAGAGAAAGAATTGCAGGGACGGGAGAAGCAACATAGGAGCAGCAGTACCAGCAGGCCATCTTACACCCCACGGTCCACCCCGTCTTCGGGGTTTTCTTCCCGGCCATCTCCACCAGCAAGCAAACGGCCTTCCACACCCGCGAGTGGTGTTAGTGCAGCCCCACACGCATCTCCTACACGCCCTGTAAATTCAGGTAAAAATTCTTTGTAGGGTCATGTTCAAAGTGCTTCATCGGTTGCCTCGACGGGACGCACTTCCAACATTCAGTGCCACCGCTGCCATGGACTCGGCCATGTGCAGAAGGATTGCCCAAGTCAGCGGACATATATGGCCACTAAACATGGCGGATACATCAGCACCTCCGACATAGAAGACGATGATGAAGACGAAGTCGTCGACGACACCAACGAGGACCATGTACTTGGTGGAGAAGACACTTCGGGTTTCATGAACATCATTGTACAACGTGTACTTAGCATGCAAATTCAGACTTCTGAAAAGATACAACGCCACAACTTGTTCCAGATTTTCTTCGTCATCAAGAATCGACGAGCACGTGTGATCATTGATAGAGGAAGTTGCATCTGGTTGAGAAGCTTGGTTTGGTCACACGACCACATCCTCATCCATACCACATTCAATGGTTAAATGACTCGAAAAAAGCTAAGGTAATACAAACTTGTAGAGTTCCTTTTTCCATTGGTGTTAATTCGGATTATGCTGATTGTGTTGTGGTTCCTACGCAAGCTTGTTCACTTTTATTGGGTCGTCCTTGGGCACATGATAATGATGCTACACACCATGGTAGAAGTAATAAATACACTTTTATATATAAAGGACAGAAAATTACTTTAGTACCTTTGACCCCTGCTGAAATTGTACAAGCTGATAGAGAACGAGCTGCTTCTTTGAATAATTCTAAATATGAAAATCAGCAAGTTGTTAATTCTGTTTTCCCACCTATAAAGGATAAGTCTATATCTATTTCTAAGGGAGATGCGATTAATTTGAAAGATCGTGTTATGCTTGCTAAAAAATCAGACCTTGCTGAAATTTCTAATGATGATATTTTTTATGCTTTGATATGCAAACAAGCCTTGCATTCCTTTGATGATATTGCTAGCTCCTTGCCTTCTGCTATCACTGATCTTTTGCAGGTGTTTGAGGATATTTTTCCAGCTGAGATTCCTCCCGGATTACCACCTTTGAGAGGAATAGAACATCAAATTGATTTGATTTCGGGAGCTACCTTGCCAAACCGTGCTGCTTATATGACCAACCCCGAGAAGACAAAGGAAATTCAGTGACAAGTCCAAGACCTTTTGGACCGAGGGAATGTACGAGAAAGCCTTAGTCCTTGTGATGTTCCTGTACTTTTAGTTCCTAAGAAAGATGATAGTTGGCGCATGTGTGTTGATTGTAGAGCCATTAACAATATTACTATTCGATATCGTCATCCTATTCCTAGGCTAGACTAGGGCTGGACGTCCGGCTCGCAGCTCGCAAGCTAGCTCGGCTCGCTTGCAGCTCAGCTCGACTCGGCTCGGCTCACTGGACTTTCAAGCCAAGCCGAGCTCATGTTTGAGCTCGGTAGATTAACGAGCTAGCTCGAGCTAGCTTGCAAGCCAGCTCGCAAGCCATACGAGCTTTAGAAAATCAAAGATCTAAAAATAATCCGAGCAAAGAGTCATAATCTAGGTTACAAAAACTTGAATGAAGAGTCTAGAGGAAGTCAAACGACGATAAGTTACGACGGTTTAGATAATGAGTCGTAGCGTCGAGCTTGTTGTTTCATCTATTTAGTCTTTTTAAATTACTGTTAACATATCGCTTATGACCTTTTGTGGTTCATTGCATATTGTACCTTTCATTATCAATTTAGATGTATCTCTTGATGTTAAAAATGCTATGTTTTTAATCTTTACTATATTATGTTAATTCCTGACTCGAGCTTGCGAACTTAAACGAGCTAGCTCGAGCTCATATCAAGTCGAGCCGAGCTAGCCTTTGAGCTCGTTCAAAATTCAAGCCGAGCTGAGCCAGCTCGGTCTCTTCACGAGCTCGCTCGAGCCGAGCTAAGCCGAGCCAAGCTGGCTCGGCATCCGTGCCTAGGCTAGACGACATGCTTGATGAGTTATGTGGTTCTATAATTTTCACTAAAATTGATTTGCGTAGTGGTTACCACCAAATTAGAACGAAACTTGGAGATGAATGGAAAACAACTTTTAAAACTAAATTCGGATTGTATGAGTGGTTAGTAATGCCTTTTGGGTTAACTAATGCACCTAGCACTTTCATGCTCTTAATGAATGAGGTTTTGAGGGTTTTTATTAGGTGATTTGTGGTGGTTTACTTTGATGATATCTTGATTTACAACAAGTCTTTAGATGAACATATGGATCATTTACGTGATGTTTTTGCTACTTTAAGAAATGCACGTTTATCCGGTAACCTTGAGAAGTGCACCTTTTGCACCGATCGAGTTTCTTTTCTTGGCTATGTTGTTACTCCACAGGGTAATAGAGGTGGATGATAAGAAAATTGACGCTATTGCTAGCTGGCCACAGCCCCAAACCATCACACAGGTTTGAAGTTTTCTTGGTCTTGCAGGTTTTTATCGCCGCTTTGTCCAAGATTTCACCACCATTGCATGAGTTGACAAAGAAGGGTGTTGTGTTTCAATGGGACAAAGCACAAGAAGAGTCCTTTAGATCTTTGAATGACAAGCTTACACATGCACCACTGCTGCAATTTCCAGATTTCGGTAAGACTTTTGAACTTGAGTGTGATGCTAGTGGTGTTGGCATTGGTGGTGTTTTGATGCAAAATGGCAAACCTATTGCTTATTTTAGTGAAAAGATAACTGGCCCTATTTTGAATTATTCTACGTATGATAAGGAATTGTATACTCTTGTACGTTCTTTACAAACGTGGCGTCATTATTTATGGCCTAAGGAATTCGTTATTCATTCTGATCATGAATCGCTTAAGTTTATTCGCTCTCAAAGTAATTTGAACCGTAGACATGCTAAGTGGGTTGAGTTTATTGAGTCTTTTCCTTATATTATCAAGCATAAAAAAGGGAAGGATAATGTGATTGTTGATGCTTTGTCTAGATGATACACTATGTTGTCACACCTTGATTGTCGCATTTTTGGGCTTGAATCAATTAAAGAACAATATGCTCTTGATGCTGATTTTAAAAATGTTTTGCTGCATTGTAGAGAGGGTCATACATGGAACAAGTTTGTGATAAATGATGGATATTTTTTTAGAGCTAACCGCCTTTGCATTCCAGTTGGTTCCGTTCGTCTTTTGTTGTTACAGGAAGCGCATGGAAGCGGATTGATGAGACATTTTGGTGCAAAGAAGACGGTGGATGTGTTGGCCACACACTTCTTTTGGCCACAATTGAGAAGAGATGTTGAGCGTTTTGTGGCTCGCTACACTACTTGTCAAAAAGCAAAGTCTCGCTTGAATCCACATGGTTTGTATATGCCTCTTCCCGTTCCTTAAATACCTTGGGCGGATATTTCTATGGATTTTGTTTTAGGACTGCCTAGGACTAAGAGGGGGAGGGATAGTATTTTTGTTGTGGTGGATAGATTTTCTAAGATGGCTCACTTTATTCCTTGTCATAAGAGTGATGATGCTATTCATATTCCTGACCTCTTTTTTTGAAGACATTGTTCGCTTGCATGGTATGCCTTCTACTATTGTTTCAGATCGTGAAGCCAAATTCTTGAGTCATTTTTGGCGCACCCTATGGAATAAGTTGGAACGAAGTTGTTGTTCTCTACAACATGTCACCCACAAACTGATGGCCAAACTGAGATAGTGAACCGCACATTGGGCACCATGTTGAGAGCTATTTTAAAGACAAATCTGAAGATGTGGAAGGAATGTTTGCCTCATGTGGAGTTTGCATATAATCGTGCAACACATTCGACCACCAAGATAAGTCCTTTTGAGGTAGTGTATAGTTTTAATCCCCGTGCTCCTATTGATATTTTGCCTTTGCCTACTAGTGAGAGAGTTCACTTTGATGCTAAGGAACGTGCTGAGTTTATTTTAAAAATACATGAAACAACTAAGCACAACATTGAAAAGATGACTGAAAAGTATAGGACTGCTGGTAGTAAGGGTAAAAGGGAAGTCAAATTAGAACCGGGTGATTTAGTATGGTTGCACTTGAGAAAGGATTGGTTTCATGAGTTGAGAAAGTCTAAGTTAATGTCTAGAGCTGCTGGTCCTTTCAAGATAATTGAGAAGATTGATGATAATGCATATAAACTTGAGTTGACTCCCGAGTTCGGCGTTAGTTCCATTTTTAACATTGCAGATTTGAAGATAATTGAGAAGATTAAAGATAATTGTGTTTGTTACTCTTGGGGATTCATCCCCTAGACGGTTAGGCATCACCCGTTGTGCTCCCAATCTTGTGGTTGAGACTCGGGTTGTTTGTATTGCCCATCCCTTCGTGGAGATTGATTATTGGATTTCAAGCTTGTCTTGATGGCAGTTTGAAGAGGTTTAGGGTTGAGAGCAAACCGGTCCTTGGTGGACTCCTCAACGGAGACGTAGGTTCTTTGGTGGAGCTGAACTTCGGTGAAAAATCGTGTGCCTCCGTGTCTCCCTTTCGTCTCTCATTAATCTTGTGGTTGTGTGCTCTAGTTCTAGGTTGTTCTTTCTTTAAATCCGTAGATTAACTTGTGTAGGAGGCTTGCTTGCTTGTCCCCTTGTTGCCTTAGCTTTCTTGTGTTGCTTGCGGTTTGCTCTTGTATATTTCCCGTAGATTTGTCCATCTTGACTGCTGATCTAGTTTTCGCACGAGATAGTCGGACTTTGTCCTACTCTAGTCGGATATTCGTCCGAGTCGGACTTTATCCTACTATAGTTGGACATTGGAGTCGGACAAATCTTTCCTACGTTTCTAATTTTGTTGCATTAGATCGTGAAATTTTGTTGCAAAAGGAAGAAAGATATCGCCACAATCAAGATGTTGTTGCAAAGATACACTATCTATTGCTACGATTTTTATCTTTTGCAACAATGTCTCTCAAATATTTCCATGCCATGGGACATGATAAAGAAATAATACTTCCATCATAGTCATATAGTGACACCAGTGTAGTGGTAGAGTACAATCCTGCAAGTATAAAGGTGTTGAGTTCGATTCACGTGTACAACAAAATCTGAGCTCGAGAATGTATATGCTCATTTTTTTCTTCTTTTAGCGGACCAACTATATGTCGTTGTAACAAGCATTTATTGCAACAGAGTATGTCGTTGCATATACTATTGATTACAACATTTTCTTTCGTGGCAATAGGTGCTGCAACGAAACAGAAAAATGGTTGCAAAAGCCTATTGCCACGCTACTATTTGCCACGGTCTCTCACGAAATGAGTTTTGTGGCTATTGTGATGTATTGCAACTAATATGGCCCTATTGCCACTATATATCACCCGTGGCAACATCCCTTTTTTTTGTAGTGTTGTGTAGGAGGCTTGCTTGCTTGTCCCCTTGTTGCCTTAGCTTTCTTATGTTACTTCTGTTTGCTCTTTGTATATTTCCCGTGGATTTGTCCATCTTGACTGCTGATCTAGTTTTCGCATGAGATAGTCGGACTTTGTCCTACTCTAGTCGGATATTCGTCCGAGTCGGACTTTATCTTACTATAGTCGGACATTGGAGTCGGATAAATCTTTTCTATGTTTCTAAATTGTTTAATTAAGTGATTTTCAGGATTATCGCCTATTCACCCCCTAGGCGACTTTCCGATGGCACCCTCCTCGACTGATCTTGAGCGTCCTTCTCGACGGATCCAGCGCGGCACCACGTTGGCTGCCCTCTACCTCTCTGGATCTAGGCTGCCCGCTGTGATCCACTTGCAGCAGCTTACTCTCCCTCAATGGAGATAGGTAGCGTCTCGCCTCCCAGCTCTCTCTAGAATTGAGGTATGCACAACAATAATCTGTTCTTTTCCTCCTGTGTTTTGCCTCTCCACATCTGGTATACTGTTTAGGAGCATTATTATCTTTCGTGACTTTGCTACCTGTTCAGTACCATTGAAATTATATCTACACATGCTTACTTTCTAAAGGCTATTTTTTTACTACTTCGAACATTATTGTGGTTAGTGGTGTTTTTGCTGTATTGTTAATTTTAGTAGCACTATAACGAGAAATAGCTTAAATCCCTCTCATGCACTAACCAAATATTTTATTGTTCTATTTGTAGAACTGGACTAAAGCATGCTTTCATCTTAGCACATCATCATCAAGGGTAAGGCCTCTGTCACCATTCTTTTTCTTCTTTGCATCGTCTGCTGCAGGTTCTGGTTGCGTTGGTAAAGGCTCTTTTTTTACTACGAGCATTAATGTGGTTAGTGGTGTTTTTGCTGTGTTGTTAATTTTAGTAGCACTAGAACGAGCAAATAGATGTGAATCCTTCTCATTCTCTAATTTCAAATATAGTATATTAATCAGATATTTTATTGTTCTATTTGTAGAAATGGAGTGAAGCATGCTTTTATACACATCATCATCAAGGTAAGGCCTTTGTCACCATTGTTTTCTTCTTTGCATTGTCTCCTGCAGGTTCTGGTTGTGTTGGTAATGTTTAGCTTCTAGATCTTGATAATGGAGGTTTGAGCACAATCAGTATTGTTGTGGCACTATAGCATTTACATATGAACTGTTAATTTCTACCTGTGCCTACACATGCATTTTTGGTGTTTATGAGATATCACAGCAGCTAGGGATGAAAACGGTCGGGAACGGTCGGAAAACAGCTCTACCATTTTCATTTTCACATTTATTTTGTCGGACGGAAACGAAAACGGAAAAGCCGGAAACGGAAAACGATCGGGAAAATATCGGGAATACAAAACGGTCGGAAAAACATCGGAAACGGAACGGTAACAATCGGAAACCGGTAATTCAAACCGGTAATATCGCCCAATAGCATACTCTTTTACTACCACATATAAGAACACATGGATAATAAGATTAACATAATTGAGACAACATGACCCACGACATATATGGTTTAAAGTTCGCATGCATACAACATACACATACATGATATGTAGTTCAAAGTTTGACACAAACAAATAAGTTTCAACTCTAAACATCACATGCCCACAACTCACACATCACAACTCCATATAGTCATTCATCATATGACGGTCAACTAGGGTGTCATCTTCATTATTCTGACCTGAAGGAGCTAGGGTTTCTTCTTTTGGGCTGGTCTGGGCCTGTGTGGTGGGTTGTTATGAGCTATATGGTTTCCGCATAAGTGAAAACGGAACAAAATACGGAAAATTCCCAGCCCAAAACGGAAAAACGCGAAACGATCGGGAAAACACCTCCGCCATTTTCGATCCCGTTTTCATATTTTGTTTCCCGTTTCCATCCCGTTTTCATATTTTTCATTCGAAAACGAAAACAAACGGGAAAAAAACCATAATACGGTGATACGGTTGCGGTCGGTACGGGATTTTCCCATCCCGTTTTCATCCCTAACAGCAGCTAGTGTAACTAGTAAAATTTAATTTGCACTCTATATTCTTAACTTCTTACCCATGTTTTGATGAACATTCGGGCTAAAGTGACAAAAATACCTTGTATATTATTAGGATACATATTGGAAAGTATAAGCTTGTTTGTTGGCAATTTCATAGTTTCCTTCCATTTAGGAATTGCAATAATAAGTTATTTGTGAAAGTGTTCTGACTTGACATAATATCTTTCATTTTACAGTTAGCAAGACACATGGGAGTCTCAAGACCGTCCAATTTGTGGAAAGGGGTACGGTGACCAGAGATGATTTGGAATGCCGGTTGAATCCTATGGAATAAATCTTTTGGCCTACATTCATGCCACGTATTTGTTTTTGAGATATGTAACTAATATGTTGCATTTTGTTTAAATTGGATCGTCATTGAATTTTAAATTCCGAGCCCATTATGCAATGACAGGCTTGGGCCATCGCTCTTAATTGGGCCTCATAATATGTAATGGGTTTGATCCACCAATTGAAAAGAATTGGCCTGAAATGCTAAATAGGTCTGGCAGCATTTTGTGACGTTTGACAATAATCGTCGCAAAAACATCACGACAAAAATCAATCGGAACGTTAGAGAATGTCTTCTATAATGGACTATAGGCGACGAATTGATTTTCGTCGCACTAGCGTCACAAAACGTATATTGTGACATATTTTTATGCTTTTGCGATAAAAGTAAAATGCCGTAGAATGTCAAATTTCTCATAGTGGTATTTACTCACTCTTAACAAAAAAAAATAGGCCCATTATATTAAAGCATGAACACTCTTGTAAAAAAAATCAATGAAAAATAAGGTGACTCGATCGGCGCAAAAACGAGTTTGGATAGATCCAATTATGCTTGCAGATCTAATGATGTCTAGAACAACATCAGTTGACGGATTCCTTCAAGGCTCACGAAGATCAGGAAGATCTAAGAGCTGAAGTGTATACTAAAAAAAAACAAGTTGTATTTTCAGCAAATGGAACAAAAGTATTTTTCGACTATATATGGAGAAGATTCAGCAATCCTATCTTCCCAACCCGTTCTTGTTTCCCTCTCACCTCAACCATGAATGGAAGCTTCTTTATTAGATGGCCCATCTATATAACACCCACATAAACTAGTTTTAGGAACTTGCTGAGAAATTTGTCTGAAAATCAATACCGATCGAATAGTCAGTACAGTTACAAAAAGTTTATTTAGATCTGTCTCAGAAAGACGGAAACCAAGTAATTTTTATGTTAAGCAAAGGTTGAAATTTTTTTTTAGATAATGGGAAGTCCCCAGCCTTGGCCTCCGAGGAGGTTACAGCCGTTTATTACAGGATGCAAAACTTGTTATACAATTACTCACACCGAGGCAAACTCAATGACAGGAGAAATTAAAAACGCCACCATACAGTTTGAATGGAACATTATTAAAAAGCAATCCTATTGCTAAATCTCCATCCATGGTTGGCAAAAATCTGCATAACCGTAGTCTCCAATGTACGGCATGCATCCTTCATCGCTTGTTTGTCCTCATCACACCTTTGTAGTTGGGACCAATGTCGAAGCCAGTGAGTCCCCCTGTATAGTACCTACATATAAGTTTTGATAGGTGATTTGTCAAACACAACATCATTCCTGCTAAGCCATATTGCCCAACATAAAGAAGAAGCTCCAACTAGTAATATGCTTTTTGATTTAGAATTAAACCCCCTAATCCAATCATTAAACATATGACTAATACTTGTAGGAGTGTTTAAACCAAAAGCACATTGAACGGCCCTCCACAGGAACTTTGCATAATGACATTCAAAAAAGAGGTGTTGTATATTTTCTTGTGCCGAACAAAAAGAACACAGCATACTACCATTCCAGTTTCGTCTAGCAAGGTTATCTTTAGTTAAAACAACTCCTCTCTTCAAAGACCACATAAAAATTTTTATTTTTAGAGGTATCTTTAATTTCCACAATACCCTGTTATGAATAACATTAGTATTGCATATCATTGCATTATACATGGAACGGACAGAGAAATGACCCGTAGTATGTAAACTGCATCTAAAATGGTCACAACTACTATTCAACTGTACATGTGCAATTTTGTTAACCAAATCGTGCCAAAGTAACAGGTTATTCCCTACAAGACCTCTTCTAAAAGAAATATTAAAGGGCACTGTACTAAAAACAGATGCAACAGTTGCATGCTTTTTCCTCACAATATTATAAAGACTCGGGTATTGCTGTTGAAAACTAAAGTTACCAATCCATCTATCCTCCCAGAACCTAATATTTTGTCCATTGTTAAGATGAAAGGACCCTAAACCCAGAAAAGTGTCCTTCACTTTCATAAGTCCCGACCAAAAGTGAGAATCACCTGGTTTCCTATCAACCTGGGCTATAGTTTGGGATTTCAAGTATTTCTTTTTGAGGATCTGCTGCCACATGCCATCTTCATTAATCAGTTTGAACAACCACTTGCTAAGTAGACATTTGTTTTGTACTGTAATATTCTGTACTCCTAAACCGCCTTGGTCTTTGGGTTGGCAAACAATACTCCATTTTGTTAGACGATATTTCTTTTTGTGATTGTCGCTTTGCCAAAAAAATCTTGAACGATAATATTCTAGCTTCTGTAATACCCCTTTAGGGACCTCAAAAAAAGACAGCATAAACATAGCTAGACTCGTAAGCACAGAATTTATCAAAATAAGTCTACCACCCACTGATAAATGTTTTCCTTTCCAGCTACTTAGCTTCTTTTCAAATCGTTGTTCTATTATCTTCCAGTCCCCATTACTTAACTTACGATAGTGCATAGGAATTCCAAGGTATTTAAAAGGGTAACTACCAGATTGGCAACCAAAAAGATGTGAATACTGAAACTCAAACTCTTTAGCTACACCAAAGCAGAATATTTCACTCTTGTGGAAGTTTATTTTTAAGCCAGATAATTGTTCAAAAGCACATAACAGCAGCTTAAGATTCCTAGCTTTCTCAATGTCATGCTCCATAAAGAGAATTGTGTCATCTGCGTATTGTAAAATGGATATGCCGTCATCAACTAGATGAGGCACCACTCCACTAATCAGACCTTGTACCTTGGCTCGATTAATTAAGATGGCAAGCATATCAACCACAATATTGAACAAGATTGGGGATAAAGGATCACCCTGACGCAACCCTTTTTTTGTTTGGAAGTTTTGCCCTACTTGGTCATTGATTTTAATACCAACATGCCCCCCCTGAATAAAAGCATCAATCCAATGACACCATTTAGGAGAGAACCCCTTCATTTCAAGTGTTTGTTTCACAAACGACCATTTTACTTTATCATATGCTTTCTCAAAATCAACTTTGAAAATCACACCACTCTTCTTCTTCCGTTGCATTTCATGTATTGTTTCATGAAGGATAACTACCCCCTCCATTATGTTCCTCCCTGGCAAGAATGCCGTTTGTGTTGGACTAATAACTTTTTGTGCAACCATGGTAATTATGTTTGTCGCCACCTTTGTAAATATCTTAAAGCTAACATTTAGCAAACATATAGGTCTGTATTGCTGAATTTTGATAGCTTCTTGACATTTAGGAAGTAAGATTATTGTCCCAAAATTAAGACTATGTAAGGGAAGATTCCCATCATGGAAATCTGAGAAGAGAGCCATAAGGTCATTCTTAATGACTTCCCAAAAGACCTGATAGAATTCAGCAAGGGAAACCATCAGGCCCTGGGGCCTTATTATGCTCCATTTGAAACACCGCTCTCCTAACTTCGTCCTCGGTAAAATGCTCTACTAACATTATGTTTTCTGTTTCCGTAACCTGGGGTATATCATCCTTTTGAGAGGCATCCATAAGAAAACAATTTTCCTCTGGTGGACCAAAAAGATCCTTGTAATAATTGGTGATATATTTCTTTAGTTCATCGTCACCAGATATTATATGATCCCCATCTTTTAACTGGAAAATTCTTGTTTTCCTATGTTTACCATTGGCGACCAACTGAAAATATTTCGTGTTGGAATCGCCTTCCAGTAGATCCTTTGTCTTAGCTCTTTGGTACCACTTAAGTTCTTCCTCTCTAAGTAAATGTACCAATCTGTTATTTAGATATTGTTTAATATCTATTTCTTGTGGTGACAGACAAGTATGCTCAGCTTTTTTATCTAAGACATCCAGTCTATCGAGGATCTCTTTTTTTCTTTTTTATAGGCCCCACTAACATTTTTTGCCCATCCTCTAAGATGTTGACGTACTTTTCTTATTTTGGACTGCCAGCGTTCCATAGAGTTTGAGCCACTATTTTCATTGATCCATATCTCCTTTACCATATCAAAAAAACCATCTCTAAGAAACCACCCTAACTCAAACTTGAATAAAGGCTGGTAGTGCGTAGATGATTCTCCTGTATTTAGTAAAAGGGGAGTATGATCCGAAATTTGTCTACTTAAGGCAATGACTGTGGATAGTGGAAATTTTTGTTCCCATTCCGTACTCAACAAAATTCTATCAAGTTTCTCATATGTTGGATTGGATAGTGAGTTAGCCCATGTGTATTGTCTGCCTGACATCTCAAGTTCCCGTAAACTTAAACCGTCTATTATAGCATTGAAGAGGAACGGCCATCTATCATTATAGTTGTTGTTATTTTTTTCTAATGGGCTTCCGAGAATGTTAAAATCACCCCCAACAAGGATAGGATAATTCTCATGACTGCACATATTCACCAACTCGGCTAAAAATTGCTCTTTATATTGGTCTTGTGCTGATCCATATACTATTACTAGAGCCCATTTAAAAGAATCCGATTTGTTACACAGATGGAACTTTACATAATAATCCCCTTCGTCTATCGCTCCAATGTCGAAGACATTAAGGTCTATGCCCAAGAGAATGCCACCTGAGCGTCCTCTAGGCTCTTTACAGTGCCATAGAAAATCTCTACCAGCGCATAAATTTTTGAGAAAGGGTACAGAAAAACTCCTTCTACCCGTTTCCGACAAAGCAATAAAGCTTAAGTTTTGCTCCTTGGTTAAATCAGAAATAAACCTATGTTTCTTAGGGTCTCTAAACCCATCACAATTCCAGAAAATTCCTTTCATTATAGACTTTTTTGTTTTTGACGTTTCTTCAAATTATTTTCAACTTTTTTACCACCGGCCGAGTTGGACTTTTTGGACGGGACTATATGAATATTATTATCATAGTCCATGTCTGTATCCATTACCTCTTCCATAATGTCATGACATAAATGGTTAAGGATAAACTGGTCCAACTCCTCCTCTTCTGCCATTTCTTTTCCTTCCATATCGAAAACTTTTGTTTTTAAATCAGTACTAAGCACCTCTTTCGACCTTAACAATTCGGTATTCTTCAACCGATCAATAGACTTGCTAACACTATCTGCATTTTTTCCTAAACAGACTCCAATACTACCGAAACTAGTAGCAATAAAATCATTCGAAAAATGCATAAAAGAAGTAAGGGTTGTATTGTCACCTTCATTCTTTTTCGCCTTCAACTTAGCAGCCAGCTCCAGCGAGTCCGCATCACTTGTTTCAGCCCGGCGCTTGCTCTTTCTTGCTGAAGACAAAGCCGGCGATGCCTCCGTAATGGCCGACAGCTCTGCTGCCGAAGCCATATGCTTGTTAGGAGTGCCCAGATCAGCATAGTCCTCCGAAAGTTCTAAGCCGGAATAGTCGCCACTGTAGTCCAACGACTCATCCATCTCACCATTTTCCAAAGCCATCATCTGGTCATTTTTAATCACGGCCTCCTTCGGCATTGTCTCTTGATCAATAACAGCAGGCAACACCGAAGACTGGCACACCTCATGGCCATGGCCTGATGGGTTTGGCTTAACTCTAGCTTGTACCAGATTTTTGTTAGCATCTATTCCCGGCACTGTAATTTGGAAGATCTGACGCTTGGCACCCTGAATGGGTACTGTTTTTTGTCCGGTAATAGATCTTCCCCGGCGCAATCTTTTTTTCACTAGTGCCTTGACCATCTTTTGCGCCGGCATCTGCCTGAGTCATTATGGTGTCATTGTCTGTGCCATTGTCATTCTGATTATCATCTCTCCCATCTCCAAAATTTTCCATATCAATTGGTTTTGGATTGTTTTCATCCATGCCTACCTCAACACGGAACTGGAGCTCATATAGGTAATCCCCAATTACCACATCCACAATTTGTGGTATGAGATTAGGATCAATGACAAGCACCTGCATACGAGAGATGTCGTGTTGTTTTGTGAATTTCATATCCACGTCTTTTGTAACACCAAGAATAGAACCCACTGCCCAAATGATTTGGAAATCTCTAAGTTCCTTGGTGAGACCCGTGAATTGAACCCACACTTTTGGCATAACGTACTTGATCTCCTGTCGCACAATGCGTTCCTGAATATGGATTTTTGCATTCTGGAATTTGGTTTGCACTACTCCCCATTCCATCATCCTTTGCAATTCAGACTTGGATGGAAAAAGTGTCTTGAAAGTACCATTGCCAGTGTCTTCGACATTCCACTTCCACTTTCCAGGAATGAGACGTTCAAGCTCCGAAATCACATTTGGCACTGACTGGAGAGACCAAGTCCGTATGCTTGCTGGGATCACCGGTGCTTCCGTTTGTAATGAGAAGAGGGCGAGTGGATCGCGCCGGCGCCATACGGTTTGTTCTGGTAGTTGCTCCGTTGCATTTTGGGGGTTTGCCTACCCGTTTTCTTGATCCTTCTAGCCACCTCCTGCTCCGGCGGCAATTCTGGTGGATCGTCATGCACCATGTCGGCCGGATAAGCAAAAAGCCCGTGGATTGCGTAGGCATAATGACTGTAAGATCCTCTCTGCCTCTGAGCAAAGAAAGGATGAACTCCCGCAGACGCTGCAAGTAGTAAGGCTCCTGTTGACGGCGGCGCTGAGCCAACCAGTCTTCATCGTCATCGTAGGAATCGAAGAGCCAGGCCCGTAGACGACTGGCTTCCATGTACCTCTCCTTCCAGCTGCCCAACCCCTCGGAGCCAGAGCTCCGGACCCTCACCTGCAGGTGCAGGGACTCATACATGGCCTTCCAAAGCTCGTCGTCGCGATCTGCCACGAGGCGTCGCAGCTGACTGCTCACGCACTCCATCCTAGCAAGGTCCTTGCCGTCGGTGAGCCTCTTCAGTATCTCCACCTTGGCGTCGTCGGGCAGGGACGCGAAGCTGGTTACCGGCAGGGCTGGGATCACCCAATCCGCGAGACCCTTCCAGAGCCACGCACTGGTAGCATCGGCCAGGAAGCAGGAGAGCAACGGCCAGGAAGCAGGAGAGCAATGCCCTCGGCCTCCCACTGGGCTTCATCCACGAGTATCCCAAGTGGGACGCTTGGCATGGTAAGATTCTGCTCTCATGCGCGTTGGAATAGATGTGGTTTTTTCTAGTTCGTCACCTACTAATAAGCTGTTTCTGTTGACAAAAACTAGGGTGCTTGCTTAGTCTGATTAATTGTTTAATCATGTCGATCATTTCAAAGTTGTAATTAGTAAGATATTGAATTTTGTAAAGAACTAAAAGGTACTCCCTCCATATCTATAAAGAATTTCGTTTTGGGCAGCATTTAGTATACCAATGAACACTTAATTAGGGAAAAATTTTCATGTTTGTCCATATTAAATATGCTGCCACCTCATAATCCTTCACAAAACTGTGACGGCCCGAGTGGTTACCAGGACTAGTCCCAAAGCTTGCGTTGCCGAGTTAGATTCCTAGGTGCTGGTGCTAGCTTTGTTTTTGCGTTTTTTGCACTTGGTGTTTCGCCTGGACCGGGGCAGAGCGCTTTAACGCGGCAGCAGGCTAACGAGTTGCCCTTTAACGCCAACGAATGTGAAGGGATCCGACAGGCCGCGGGGCAACGCAAAACGTGAAGGGCTTCGTCTTGGTAAAGCGTGAAGCCAGGTGGCGGTGTCCTCGGAAACGCGTGATAGCGAGGGCAGTTTCGTTCGAAAATAGGAAAAAAGCTTGTCAAAAGCCCAGGACGCAGTTCTTTATATACTAATTTGAAAGGATCGCACTATGTTTACTTCCAATATTCATAGTTAACATTCACTTGATTTCATTCGAGCAATGTCCTAATAATCCAAAAGAAACATATATTGTGTTCTCTTGAATTGAGTTAGTAGTTAACATTCCACATTGTATCAAAAAGGAGAAGCAGTTTAGCATTAAAACGAGTTTTCATCACAAGATATATTATATAATTCTAATGTGCGCCTTTTCTTTTTATAATTCCATTGATTCAACTTGTTTAATCTAGGAACACAAATAATTATTTATTATTGAACTACATATTTTGGTCATGCATATCTCATCATTAATGTAAAATCTGGAAGATTCTACTTTGTGATCATGATAATTAATTAGCTATAAGATTGAATACTTTTCTGAATTTGTGTATAGAAATTTGATACATAGAAATTAATGGTTGTAGAATGAGGGCTATTTATAGGGGATGATGTGCATCCATGTATACTTTTTAAATTAAGTTTTCACATTTGAGATACATTTAATGATTATGTGATACTGATTCATTGTAGGAGTAGATAAAATTCATAATTTTTCTACTCCTAATAATCAATATCATAAGATTTCCACACAGTAAATAATAAATCTCATTTTAAAATAGTATCAAACCTGGTATCCATCATGGTTTTAATAATATACTAATATTTCACATTATTCCAAATGTGAACACAATGAATAAATAGTTAACATTCATGTGATTTCCTTCTAGCAATATCCTAATCCGAAAGAACCAAATATTGTGTTTTCTTGAATGAAATTGGTTGTGTATTTTATTCAATGAAAATAGTAGCTAACATTCAAAATTCTGTCAAAACAGGAAAAGCTTGATAGTAAACGAATTCTCATCACCTAATATATTATATAACATAATATGGACTGTTTTCCGTTTCATATGCTAGTTCCATAGATTCAACTTGCTTAATCTATGGATGAAAGTAATTATTATTATTATTTCACTACATATTTTCGTCCTACATATATCTATATTAATACTTGATGTGTAAGATTTTATTCTATAATCATGATCATTGTTTAGTTGTACGATTGGATACATTTCTGAATTAGTGTATTGCAATTTGATACATACCAATTAATAATTGTAGATGGAGAGCACCACCTTTTTTCTTAGGACTTACTTGGTAACAAATGAGTGATTATTTTGTCAAAATAAAACATTCCAATAAATATCTTATCTAGAATACTACTATTTTACATAATATTAATATCATTTGCATTTTTTGTTTTAGAATTTTATTTAAATTTCTAGGACCAATTGAAAATTACTTATTGGTCTTGGTACCATTTGGGGCTAATGGGAAGCACACACCTTGGAGAGAGCCGCATATGGAAAATTGTATTCCTTTTTTCTGGTGCATGTTTTTTTTTCATTTCCATCTAGCTAACGATCACCTCTCACTTCATCTAGTTTCTTCAACCCTTTTCCATTTTGTCACATATCATATCAAGTGGGGTGGGGGAGGGTGGGAGGGAGGGGGATAGGAACAAACATGGTGCGGTGGTTGTTGTGCGGTGCCATGAGGGAGCAAATTTAAGAAGGGAAGTAAGAACTAGCAAGGAGCCTTATGAAGGGAAGGAAGCATTGGCGATGGAACATCCGGTGGGAGGGGAACGATGCTACCGGACGAAAATAAAAAGGTGCCCTTTTGTGCAAAAGTAAGTGTTAGGTGATTCCTCACCAAACACGTACATGTGGCCAACGGGTGCCCTACACGTGGATGCAAATGTGGAACAACACAATAGAAGTGAATGCATCTAAACCCTGCGCAGGTTTTGGATCATTTATCAATGTAACTAAAGGCTTAATGCTTTTAAATGTATATGTACACAACAAAAAATGTATGCATAGCTCATGTCCCCTCCCTTTTATACAAGCCTTGAGGTCATTCCGAGGTACAGGAATCGGTGGCGGGAAGCAGAAGGTGGCAAAACGAGGCGAGACGGAGCTACCTGCCAAGTTAGGGTGCCAAAGAGCTAACCCCTAGCTTGGCCATGGTGAGTCCGGCCCCTCCGGCACTCCTCTTTGGTCAGTATTGTCCTCTACTTCCTTGATCTTCTTTATGGATGTTCCAGCAGTTATTTGTTTTGATAAATTTGATCATTGGGCCTCCTACTCCATTTTGGTGAGTTCGGAAATATTATGATATTCTTGATTCACCACTTTACCTATTAATTCACCTCATTTTGCTATATATTCCACTTGCACTATATAAACTCCAAGAACATATGGAACTACTACCTCCATCCAAGAATAAGTGTCACTTTTGACTTTTGGACTTCATGTTTAATCGTTCGCCTTATTCAATTTTTTATACAAATATTATTTATCATTTCATAAATTATTTTATCATTAGATTTTTTTAATCATCATATATTATTTCAACATTTTTATAAAAAAATTATAAGATAAGCGTTCAAACTTCTAGTCCAACGAGTCAAAAGCGACACTTAGTTACCATATATTCATCAAGCGGAAACAAAGTTGGACAACACAATTGGACCTACAGTAATCCTTTGTAACATCCCGGAGTGTTTGTGGATCCTAGGGTGTTACATGTCTATTGTCTATTCTCCTCAAGGATCAAATATGACACAAACCGGTTTCAATTCCTCAACATAATTCTACACAATCGTGGAAACTCGAGAACCACAAATTTAACATGATATTATACCTGCACTACCATCCACCACCTTTGTCACTAGGACTCACGCAAAACCCTCAAAATAACACATGTGAGATATATTCTTCTATCATATCATGTATTTCCAATAGCCCTTGTGTGAAATTTCCAGTAGCCCTTGTGGGAAATTACATAACTTACCCAATTGTGGGAAAACATTTAACATGAATTCTTCATCAATCATCTGGTTGCTACAAGGGTCCACATGACCACTTTAGCATTAATGGGATATTGGATTTACATTGGGTCCGGTCTTGAGCTCCCTACGAGTGCATGTTTCCAAGGTTCATTCTATGACTTGGATCCTTATATTTTCAACTTAAAACACAACACTCTCACATCCAGTTACATATACAGGGAGGATTTTCGGCCAGCATCCAACATTTATATAAATGGAAAATAACCATATGATGAACAAACATAGTTGGACCCGATCCCAATGTCCTCTTATGTCCAAAAGGAACAATGTGTGCTTATTGGTGTTCCAACTGACACATATAATATATCATCCCACCTACTATGTGCTAGTGCTGAAGTTGAACCACATTGCTATCATTTGTACAAATACAACCATATTCTACTACATTCAACTCGCTAAAAGCATATGGATGTGTAACGCGAGCTACTATAGCAAACAAAAGATGAAGAATTGAATCTCCATTTTTGGCAGTCCATTGCTTGAATCAAATGGAGGGCTATGCTAAGCTTATTGCTTATATGGAAGAGATTAAGTAACAAATCCTCTATTTGAATAATATAACTTCGGAAGAAACGATGCTTGTAAGTACAACTTATCAATTTCACCTTCCTACTAAAATAGATGCACAAAATGCAAGTGTTACTTGCAACTTCTATAGAATTTATTCCAAACAAACAAAAACATTGTTCCAACTCCTTAAGTGGTCATTGCTTGAATATAAATTATTTATTCCATTATTTCAAAAATAATATTGTTCCGTATTTACAGCTACTGTCTTCCATCTTCCTAATAAATTATTCCAGAAATGTTGTTTCTTATGGAGCAATTATGATTTGAAATAATGGAATAAATAAGTTGCATTCATGTAACAACAATGCAAGGAGTCAGGAAAATGTATATTATTTGCAAAACAATATGAAGTTTCAACAAATAAGTTTTATTCATGTAATAAATGAGTTAGTGAAATGGAAAATTTTCAATAAATTTTTTAAGATGGTGTAATTTAATGTTGCTTTTTGTGCAAATATTTGATTGGGAAGTTGAAATACATGAGTTGTAATTATGAAGATTGTTTCTCTTGATAATAGAACTTCTTTTGTTGAGATAGAAACTTTGTGACATTGATTTTTGTATATTATTCATGAAATGAAAGAACAACATAAGAGATCCAAACACCCATAATGATTCAAATATTATATTAAGATAACAAAGGAAACAACATGTTGTATTAATAGTCCCATGGGCTTAACAAGGCAATTATTGCATGGAAACATTAACTTCATCTCATTCATGTAAATAACCATTTTCGCATAGACTCTGTTGAGTGAACCAAAGGGACCGTCAAAATAGGATATTCAGTTCTTCTTGTTTTGTTTGCTATGGTAACTCATGTGGCCACCAAATGCTTGTGGGGAGTTGAATTTTGCAGAACAACGCGTACACTTGTATTGTTGACGGTGGTGTGGTTCAACTTCAGCAGTGGAGCGCACCACAGGTTGGATATTATCATTGTATGTGTGCACTGGAACATCAATAAGGACAGGATATTCCCTTTGGACAAAAGGGGATATTGTACTCTGACCAAATTGTGTTTGTCCTCCATATGATACTTTTCCATGTGCATCAATATTGGATGCTGACCCAAACTCTTTCCCCTGCATGTATTCCGATGTGAGTGTGTTGTGCTTTAGTTTCAAAATGATACGGTAGCCGAGAGGATAGAGTGTACCTTGGAAACATGAAAGGTAGAGTGCTTAAAAACTGGACAAGGAATGGCGGTAGTTGGTTCTCCTTGAAGCAATGTTGCGATTGATGGGGGATCCATTTTTAATATTTCATCCCAGCTTGGGTAAGTTTGAGGAATCACTCGTGGTGTCTAGAAACTCTTGTTGTGATAATAGAGTTTCATGTGCATTATTTGTAAGGGTTTGTGTGATTCCTTGTGAGGTAAAGTTGGTTGCTGGTAGTGTAGGAGTAAGAAATGGCTGAATTTGTGGTGGTGGAGGAGCTTCAATGTAATTATAGAATTCTGTTGAAGCATCGTAACTATTTTGGGACTCATTGGCTTCTCGTGGAGCATAATCAGTAGGCATGTTGTTTGAATTTATTCCCATTGATTTCGTGCCCACTAATGCTTCATGCAAAGGGGAAATGGTAGACTCAGTCATGCCACACTGGGCATTCCTAGTTACAGAGCCATTAGTAGGATCCATCACTAATAATTGTTGGAAAGAGTATACAAAGTTTGAAGCCTAGAGATGATTCTGTGGTAGAAGTGCGGAGGGCTATTTATAGGGGATGAGACATATCCATGCATGTTGCTTACGTTCAAGAGATATTTTGACATTTATTTGTTGTGGCAGTAGATTGTACTATTAATAATCAATCTCATAGGATTTGTACACAATACCATATCTTCATTAAAACCATATCTGTAAGATTTTGTTTTGTAATCATGATCATTAATTAGTTGTACCATTGGATACATTACTGAATTTGTGTATTGCACTTTGATACATACCAATTAATGATAGTAGATCTACACTGCCACCTTTCTTTATTAGGGCTTACTTGGTAACAAGTCAGTAATTATTTTGTGAAAATAAGACATTCCAATAAATTACTTACCTAGAATCCTACGATTTTACATAATACTAATACCATTCGCATTATTCACGTTAAAATAGTATTTAAATAGATAAGACTAATTCAAAATTAATGATAGGCCTTGGTACCATTTCGGGCTAATTTGAATCACGCACCTTGGAGAGAGCAGAATATGGAGAATTGTATTTCCTTTTTCTAGCGCATGATTTTTCTGGTTCAATTTAGTTAATGATCACCTCCTACTTCATCTAGTTTCTTCATCCTTTTTCCATTTTATCACCTATCAAGTATTAACATAAAACAAATGAGAAACATCATATCAATTGAAAAGAAATATCAAGTTAACACAAAGAAAGAACAAAAAAAGTTTAAACTAATAGAGACAAAAATATAGAAGAAAAATTTTCACTTATAAACGTAAAAAATCAAGTCAATTTCATGATATAGTTTCTCACTTGGATGTTTGAAGGAAAGTTTTCAAGTTCCAAATCAAAAGCTCAATATTTGAGAGAAATATTTTAGATCTAAGGAAATTTTGTTTAAAAGCATAAACAAAAAATAGTATTCGAGTTACCTCCTATTAGTGCAACCAGAAATGGCCGAAGTGGGATAGGAAACTTGACAATGGTGCCTCCAGACAACATGTGCAAGGGGGCTCGGATATTTGGATGGGGGTGGGCGAGGGTGGGAGGTGGGTAGGAGCAACATGGTGTGGTGGTTGTTGTGTGGCGTTGTGAGAGAGAGAATGCTTAACGAGTGGAAGGACTAGCGAGAAGCCTTAAGAAGGAAAGGATGCGTTGGCTATGGAACTTCTCGTGGGAAGGGAACGATGCTGCCAAAAGAAAATAATAAGGTGCCTTTTGGTGCAAAAGTAAGTGTTAGGCGATACCTCGCAAGACACGTACCTATGGCCAATGGGTGCCCTACACGTGGATGCTATTGTGGAAGGGGCCAATGCAAGAGAATGCATCTGAACCTTTGTGCAGGTTTTCTACCATTTATCACACCCAACTAAAGGAGTAATGCTTTTGAATGTATATATGTACACAGCAAAAATGCATGTGTGGTTGATGTCCCCTCGAAATGAAAAAGGTAAAAGATCACACATGACATGTAACATCCTGGCCCAGGACTTAACAGGATTGATAGAATACTCATGTCAACAAGTTGCAACTTCTTTTCCGGAAGCTCATCTCTAAAAACTCTAAGGTTAAGCGTGCTTGGCCTGGAGCAATTTAGGGATGGGTGACTGACCGGAAAGTCTTTATCGGGTGTGTATGAGTGAGGACAAAGTGCGCAGAAAAGACTAGTGTTGGTCTGTGGAGAAATCTTGAGGGTCTATTAAGTTGCCAGGTGTAAGCGGGCCCGGCCCGGAGTGACAGGACGTTACATGACATGAAGTTTTTTTTTCTTTCGACTAATAGGTTTGTGTGGTCATCAAAAATTGGAGCAACATGAGCTTGCTTGTCAGTTACTTAGGGCAACTGCAGTGAATTAAAGAGGAAGGCGAAGAGTCTATTGTTTTTTAGGAAGGATGGCTCGCACGGAGCCAATGTGTCCCTACAGAAAAGGAAGTGGAAGCAGGGACGTCCAAGGCCAAGTGCGACTGGTGTGAGGGTTCAGGGCCCCTAAATCTATGGGGAGGCCCAAACTAAACAAGATTTTCTATGTATATGCAGCCCAAAGTAGCAAGAAGTCCATAAAACATAAAAACATGTTCTGAAATCACTCACTATTCTTTTTCCATTCTTCGTACGCGATCCTCTGTATGTCTTCTCTTCATGGAAAAACTCGATCTCGCCTCCAGTCTAGCGGCAGTGTGCTATCACCCTTTCTCTTCTCATCGTTGTGCGACGCCGGTCATGCCCCACGCCTAGGAATTAATCTAATCTGAGATTAAGGTACAATGAATCTCTTTGCTCATCTTTTTTCTCTCACTATTGACTATTGATAACTGATGAGTCCGTAATCAGTTTTATTTAGGTCAAGGCATGTCTTCTTCATACTACATTAGATAATATGATTTTTGTTATGAAAAACATAAAAGAAAAAGGATTTTTGGTCCTAGACACTGTAAAAACGTGGCTTGGTCTTCTGGACATCACATTTCTTCTTTTGGTCAGGTGGACACTGTGAAATGCGATTTTTGTCTTCAGGACACTATAGTAGAAAAAATGATTATTTCTAAAACAAATTATTTCAAAGCAAAATATACATTACAACTTGAAATTTTGCACAAAGTTGCATTGTTGCATTTTCTCTCCATGTGATTTTTATTAATTTTTTTGCCGATTGCTTCCATAGTTTGATTTTGCAAATAAATATTTATTAGTTGAAAAAATTATGTAAACAATCAACAAAAAATATAAAAAAAATCATGTGTATAGGGAATACACTAATGTTTGCTTATTTCAAATTTCAAGTTGCAATGTATATTGTGCATTGAGATAAAAAAAATTGAAAATAGTCATTTTTTTCTACAATAATGTCTTGAAAACAAAAATTGTGTTTTCTCGGTGTCCATGCGATCAAAAGAAGAGATGCGATGTCCAAGAGACCAAGTCACGTTTTTAGAGTGTCCAGGGGACCAAAAACCCAAATAAAGAATAGAAAGTCTAACTCAATCTAAAAATGAGCTATGGACAAATTATTCATCAGATCATTTTGTCACTTAAATTAAAGGCCTCAGTTAGTATTCAGCACAAGGCCCACAAAAATCCTTGGGACGGCCCTGGTGGGAGTTGTGCGTGCATGTGCACGAAGTAGGGCCCATATGTTATTTTAGAAAGTAGTTGTTTAGTTTAGAAAGTGATCCAAGAAAAATATTCAGAATAGGATAGGTGAATGAGACCGAGTTGTGGTTATCGTGGAGTCTTGCATAGGGGCTATACATATTTACTCGGGCGTATTGTAAAAGAAAATTAATACAACAACTCTCGGTGCATCACCAAAACTTTGACGGAATTTTTGTCTCGCTTGCTCTGAATTTGTTCTTATCTCGGTGGTAGAGACTTAGATTTTATCACGTAAGTGCGTTATGTTCTAGCTATTTAACATGTCCAGTTAGAATTGGCATTACTAGTTATCCGGTACCTTAGATCTGTTCTTGGTTACTTTTTCGAGTATCGACTGCTTGGATGTGTTTAACCTAGTCCTTTCCTTTTTCTTTCTTACTTTGGTTTATACTAGTACATTCAATCTATTCAGATCTAGCTATTTGAATTCCTATTAAGTAGTTTTGGACGATTATATCTATCTTTAGCGATTGTGCAGTATTGCTTGACCCAGTCCCCGTGTCTACTTTGCTAGAGTTTGACGTATCCTCTAGCGAGAAAGTTATAACATATTAGATCTAATTACTTATTTCAAATTAATAGTTCGGTCAGGGTATTTATCCAATTGCTTATCACATTCAAATCTATATGTATATGTGCGATCTATTTATAACTATCAGCCAAGTAGGGTTTGAATCTCGTTGCCCGCTAAATCTCGTGTTTTAAGGGCAGGAGGGGTCTGGCATGCCCTGACACCCTTCTACCATGTCGGATAGCAGTTTCGGTAGATGAAATCCTCATCCATTTTACCATGACGATGGCCGGATGGTGGCCTCATCTTTATGTTTGCGTCAATAAAACTCACACAACTTGTGGAACCACATTAGTCCTTAGTTTATTTTTGGAGAACTTTAGCTCCATACCTTGCATTATCATGTATATTGGTGGCCTAAATTGGTCTTTAATAGCCACCAACACCTCCCCAAGCTTAAACATTTGCTCGTCCCGAGCAAAGTAAGACTTAGAGATGGTGGATCTGGAGTTGCGTCGATGAGAGCTCCCTGCAAGTACCAAATGTACAACATGTACTCTACACACAATGGTTAATATACATTGGCATGAAGTTGGACAATTGATCTTCACATTTCTATGGGGCTTGCAGGCATTTTAACCAAGTCATGTGACCTCCCGTAAAACTTGTGAGTCCGAAGTTTTTATAGCTGCCGGAGAGAGAAAATCTTCCCTCTTGGTACTTGTTGATCCCAAATCTCTCTCTCTCAAAATTCATACCACACCAAAAGGCCTCGTCCTACTTCTAAGCTTGTGTAAGTGGAGTTTGGTAGGATGCCACATCTAGCAAAGTCAAGAGAAAGTCCTAGTGAGATAAATAGACACCATCTCATTCCAACCATTTGGAATTAATTTTTAGAGGAGAGGGAGAGAATAGACTCACACGAGGGAATTTGCTAACACAACGCAATAGCCATACTGTTTATTTTTGGGTAGACTACTCCTGAAGATGCCTCACTCTTGCGCTCCAAGGAGAAGGACCTTGAGCGCTGGGAGAAGAAATTAAGCAACATCCATCAAACCTTGAACGACCGACTCCAAGAGATCATGGCGCTCAAGAGAGAGCTCGAAGGTATGATTACAAATATGAAATTTCATATTCTGAGTTGGAATCTCACTAGGTCTTGGTTGTTCCAACACACGAGAAGCTAGTGTCTGCTCGAAGCAAATCAAAGAGGTGCCTCAAGAACAATTGGCCAACCACGCCAAAGCTCTAGAAGAGAGCAAGAAGTTGGATCAAGCTCATGTGGCACGTATTGGTGAGCTGGAAGCAGCGCTGGAGCAAACTTCAACCACCTTGACTGCCAATGATGAACAACTGGGCAAGGCACCGACAGCTGTCAAAGAGGCCCACGAAGCCAAGGAGCAAGCGGCAAAGGAGGCTCATGATTCCTCCGTGCGACCGTTGGGCAAGAAAGAGCAGGAGATCAAGGGACTTTAGAAGGAGAACCAAAAGCTGAACTCCAAAATTGCCTCCATGAAGCACCAATACCGGAACCTGAAATTGTTGCATGCTCGTAAGTCTCCGACTTTCTATCCTTATTGTACCATTATCACAACTTTTGTGTAACTTTGTTCTTCTATCTGCAGAATTGGTAGCTGGTGCCAAATAGCTAGGAGAGTATCCGGGTGGCGGCGATATCGTGGACACCAGCGGACGATTAAAAGATCTTTTGTGGGCTTGTTGGTCATAACTACGTACCCACTTATATACCTCAAGAGGACGGTGTACAATTGTAACTCTTTTTCTCTTAGAGTATTCCAAGGTTTAATCGAATACACAAAGAACAAGCGGAACTTTTACTAACAATTAATTACTAACATATTGCAACGGTTGATGTCCGTGTGTAAGACAAAGATGTAAAATGATAATTGCTAACAAGGTTGTAACAAGATAATTAATGATTCCCTCCTTAGGATTGGTTCACTAGCATGTAGATCTAACTCATGAACTCGGATGATAAACTTAGTATTCTACTTAGACATGGTGGTTTCGTTCACCCTGGCTTTACATGCAATGGGCTATTAGCTCCCCATTGGTTTCTTCCACTATATGATGAGCAAAAGTGTAATTTCAATATACACTAATAGGTATTAGTAGATGCATCCATCATTATTGTAAATCAAGTGCACCACATAGACTGAATTCATCAAGAGAGTTTCACAAGCACGAGAGTTTACATAGCTAGATCCCGCACTGAGAGAAGAGAAAATGAGACTACTCACTCATTCTCGTTGAACATGGTGAAGGGATCAGGAGCAGCGCGATGTGCATGAGTACCGATCATTGCAAAATTATGTCGATCAGCACAAGCTCCCTTCTAGTGGATCCAGTTGGTGTTCGCCGCCTTTCGCCGCCACTATCTTGAAACCCTAGCTTTGAGGTAGTTTTCACGTTCAATCATCGTTCCTCGACTTGGTTGTTTTTCTCTTCTTTTATCTTCAACGATTCCGACCTAAGCATCCACCGATTGATAGGGGAAAACCCAGGGGTTGGCCCGATCTTCACGACAGTAGGTAGATTTAGGGGTGGATGTCGAGCTGGCTCGGCTCGGCTCGTATTGGCTCGTTAGAAAACCGGCTCGGCTCGGCTCGACTCGTTACACATACGAGCTAAAAACCTAGCTCGGCTCAGCTCGATAATTAGCTCGAGCTAGCTCGTTAGGCTCGCGAGCCAGGAATATAGAACAATTAAGATATTATATAATTTAAATCTAAAATATTTTATCATAAAATAGGTAAGATATATGATTTATATTTCATGAAAAAGCTAATAACGTAGATTAATTTAAAAATATGTTTCAAAATATTCAAAACTTAACTCAATATATGACATTATATTGGTATTGAGCATTACTTATTCTCGGTCTTTCGAGCTCGTTGAGCTCACGAGCAGCTCGTGAGCTAGCTCGGCTCGGCTCGCTAATCCGACGAGCTAAAATATAAGCTCGGCTCGGCTCGTTAAGAAACCGAGTCGAGCCGAGCTGAGCCGAGCTACTCACGGGTTGAGCCGAGCTTCGAGCTTTTCGTCTAGCCCTAGGTAGATTGAACGATAACTAGCTGAAATTCAGTCGAGATAAATAGCTTCATACCCGACAAAGGTTGGAGATGTCGTAAAGTGAACTGAGAGAGGCATTGAATCGTTGAACTCGATTCGATCTTAGAAACTTAGAACACAATTTGTGTT
Organism: Chloris gayana; assembly: GCA_031894775.1. NCBI lineage: Eukaryota > Viridiplantae > Streptophyta > Magnoliopsida > Poales > Poaceae > Chloris > Chloris gayana. Next base: position 278,490 of record JAUNZO010004953.1, read on the forward strand.
GCTTTAGACCTGGCTAAGGTTGGATGCGACCAAGCGACAAGGAGCGAGGCACCGAAACCTTGAAGACATCGACTGGATCTCCAAACGACCGTAGAACCATGACCAAGACTAATCCACACAAAACGGTACAGCTGAACTAGAAACCGCAGAGCACAAATTAGGGGGCCCGGAGGGACCTTCACATATACCGGTGAATCGGCCTCTCACAAGTTGATGTAGAACTCACAAGACATTTGGGGCAAGTCACTCAGCTCTTAGCTCAAACACCATATGGTGAATTTCTTAATTCATAAAAATTTGAGTTTGTCTTAGATACAACTGGTATTTATACTAGGAACACCCCTCCTAGCTAGGTGTGGATGAGGTGAAACTTATTGATGAAGTAAATAAGTTAAAAGGTGTGAAAAATGATGTTCCCGAGAGGTCTCAAGTGACCTTTAGCCTTCGTGATAGTCTTCGATAAATTGGCCATTACTCCTTAATCGGAAATCCAAATGACAAGCCGTTTTTGAAGATGAAAGTAGACTTCATTATCTTTCCAGGCATATGGAAGGTGAACCCAAAGGTCTTGTGCGTGCTGCATCAATTATTTGAGCCTTGTCAGCAAGTTGAGTGTTGGTTCAGCATCCATGTAACACATCTCCTCCTTGGTGTAACTCATCTCCTCTTGTCCAGCAGCATCTCTTTCATGTGTGCACCTTAGCAAGACATATGTACAACATTTAGGTACTATAAAATTCTCATTTATATTAGGTAAAAATTCAACAAGGAGAGAGTTCACCTCTTGTTGTAGTTTCTTTGCACGGCTTCATGTAATCGGTACCTGTAGTGGCATAGGTTGGTCCTTGTTGACGAGGATATCGTAGCCATTCTTGAAAACCGATATACAAACTATGCTTTACATCGAGTGGATATCACAAGTTTGATCCAACCATCAACACATTGGAAGGTGAAAGCTACAATTAGCTACATACATAACTATATCTGTAAGGCAAAGCTACTACTTGGTTTATATGACTACAGATTGAAGCATCATGCTTGAAGTGTTATCAATGATAACACCAACTACATGTGCCGGAAAAGCCAAGGAACATGTATACGCAAACCATCTCTGTCATGCAAAGGATATGGAAAATGAATGTGTAATCTATAACCAAAGTGATGCTATCCATCAAGAACCAAGAGTCTTAAATTATGAAGCTAGTCAAGAAATGGAGCACAAACAACATACAACAAACTATGAATTGACTGGGACAATCCTAGGATCGGTTACACAAAATAATGTACCGATACATAAAAAGGTGAATTGCATCCTTAAGAAGTACAAATTTTCATTCTATAAAAACTTATTACTACCTAAATGGCCTACACTTCTTCTGTCAAGGTTTGCACACAAGAAGGAGCTCGGAGGACCAACCAAGATGGATTACAGCAAGGATGACATGAGTTACACGAAGCTGAATGGATCAATTATTTGCTTACTTCACAGCCAAGTAACCAGGGTCATGTGCACATGATACACATGGTTGGAAAGATAATTAAGTCTACTTTCACCTCCAACAAACGACTTGTCATTAGACTTACCATTAAAGAGATATGCGCATTTAACTGAAGACTGCAAGGAGGTAGAAGGACGCACGAGACTTCATGGGGCTGCTATTTTCAGACCCTTCATCTATCCATTTATTGGTTGGTAACTCTGAGTGTTGTTGGCCGAATCCTCGATTCTGGTTGCCGTATAGAGACGGTGGTTGGCTTCGGGTTGATTTCGTTATGTTGCACTATTATCCCGGCTGCTTGCAGATAGTTATCTTTTTTTGAAACTGCAGATAGTTATCTTAGTTTCATTGAATCTAGTTATCTTGATCTTGTTCCTACGTCACGAAGATCGTTCCACAAACTTATCATTTGGCATCGAGCCATCGTTGCCGCAGTAGAAACTTTATTTACCCATAGCTACATATATTTGTTATCTTCCTATCCACAAAAGCCAAACAAAAATATACCTATAGTCCTTTGTTTTGATCTGTTATTTTGGTGAGTTTGTTTAAGTTTTAGTCCATTAGAGTCATTGATTAGTTGCTCATCATATCATCCTTTCTGTGTCCTTTGTTCCATTTTAATAATTGAGGACTGATCATATAATCCTTTGTGTATCATAATACGAAAATCTGAATAGAAAAAGCACTGTGATCTTTCCTTTTCCTAAACTTTGTTCCTAACTAGCTACTGGTAACACTTAGTTCTATACATACTCGTGCAAGTCTTATATATGTTCTTCTTTTATAGTTGTATAAAAAATCAGAGACAAAAGAAAGAGTATAAACGAGACGAAACAATGAATGAAAACGAAAGTTCCAGAAAGAAAGAATCATCAATTTGCTCATAATTGCACTTGTTGAATTTCATATTAAGTCGTGTGACCAGTGAGCTATAATCTTTTGGTGCAATATTCGCTAGTATATAAAACAATCATTTGCTAGCACAAACCTTGTTTGCATCAAATTCTGAATTCACTGCATGTGCATGACACCGTTTACATATTTCATATCTTGTGATCAGCACTAGGCATTGAACTTCTAGTCTGGATTGTTACTTAACTTTACAACAACTAGAATTTTAGATTGTTCCTTGTGCATCATTCCCCGCCAAGCTCCACATAAAAGCCATTGTAATACGGTATCGTGATTTTGTATTCGCTTGACCAACTTGTTACGGCCACACATTACTTTTGTAATCTACAGGGAAATCATAAGATGTTTGGTTGGTAAGAGAATGTGAGGTTGACAGATTTCATATTTTGTTTTTCCAATTCCACAAATATGCTTGCTATGTCTAGTAGAATTTAGTGAGACTAAGGAGATTGATCGTGCTCTTAAGGGAATTAATGACAAGGTGATAGAAATTGGAAGCTCCAATCAACAGATTTTAAAACATACCAAGATTATGGAGCAATCAATGGGATAATTGTCGCAAGCTATTAGGCTCAACAAGGGGGCTATTCCTAGAAATACTACGTCTGCAAAGCAGTTGAAAGCAGTGGCTACAAGGTCGTGGAAGTAAACAAAGGACCTTGAACGTGCTGCAGGAGCAAGGAAGCCTCGCATCGATCGACACACCACTAGCACCGATCGGCATAGTGAGGAAGACTACAAATATTCTCTTCTTTTGTACTTTCTGAAAGATTAGAAATATTCTGTTCTTTTGTAACAGAGTAATTTCAGTATTTTTTTTGTAAGCCTCTATTGCTACTTAATTTCATCTTATTGTATAGAGATGCCTTGTTGAAGATGCAACTAGGCCCCCTAGTGGGTTTTGGTGATAAATGACAAAGAATTAAAACTTCTAATGTGATCTTAAGTACATGTGCAGGATATCAAAAGAACAATACCAACAATGTAAGAAAGTTTGCCCTCGATACAAAAGATGATCGAGTACTCGAAAGCAAGTGCCAAAAGAATAGATTTGTAGCTTTTGAGTAAAGGTGTGCCAAACTATCAAGAGGGGCAAAACGATCTTACATGCAGGGGAAAATGTGCTCTAGCTACCTAAATTAGCTTGGAAACCAAATTGCTCCAAAAGGCCAAGTCCAAAAAGCCAACCAAAACTTAATCCCATTTTCTAGGATGGAAGTTCCGTCTTGGGAAGGAAGTTCCGTCGGTTCTAGAGAGTTTGGGACGGAAGTCCCAACTCGAACGAAGTTCTGTCTCGGGAGTTGCGCTTCACAAGTTCACTACCGACGAAGTTTCTTCATGCCCGACGGAAGTTCCGTCAATTCGAGAGAGAGTAGGACGGAAGTCCCAACTCAAACGGAAGTTCCGTCCCGGCGTTTTTCACCTTTGACTCAAGGGGTGACGGAAGTTCCGTCGAGCCCAAACTTCACCTAGCAACGGCTCTTTTTAAGCCTTGACTATATAAAGCTTCCCCAACCTATTATCAAAGGTACTCGGTGCTTTTTGAACTCCCTAATCTCACTCAAGCTCTCTCTCTCTCTCTCTCTCTCTCTCTCTCTCTCTCTCTCTCTCTCTCCTTGTAATCCAAGGCCATTTGAGAGAATCCCCATCTTCAATCCAAGATTGAGAGCATCACCTCAACCTAGAGCACATCTTTCCTTTGCAGGCAATCTCAATTTCACTTGTTACTCTTGGAGATTCGTTCTCCTAGATTGGCTAGGTCTCACTCTAGAGCTCCCAAGATTGTGGTGAGCCTTGGGAAGTTTGTGAAGGTTTTGATTCGCCTCCGCAAGGAAAGGAATCAAAGGAAGAAGAAGAAAACCAAGTTTTACCTTTGTGGCCACTTGGGCAGGATTAGGGTTGAGAGAGACCCGGCTCTTCGTGAGCTTCTCAACAAAGACGTAGGAACATCTTTGTGAGGGGTCCGAACTTCGGTGAAAAATCTCCATGTCTCTCTTGTGTTTTTGTGGTATGCTTGTTTGTCTCCCCTTGGGCAATTCTTGCCCGATCTACTTGTGTGTGGTGTGTCTATCAAATTCCTGCAGGTACAACACTTCTAGGAGGTGAATGAATGTTTCCATTCAAGTGGAATCGTAAGATTCCTCTCCGATTCCATTCCGTTAGTTTTCTCACCTCGCCCCCGACGGAAGTTCCCTCCCGGGCGTACAGACCTTTTGTTTTAAGGTGTTGTGATTTTTAGGTTTTTAGATAAATTGCCTATTCACCCCCTCTAGGCAACTTTCAATTCGTATCGTAGCATGCCTTCTCACAAAGAGCTTAACGACTTGAGAAGCAAAGATGTCGAGGGTGTTTGCGGATGAGGTGGAGAATGATCCAAGCAAGAAAAATGGTGTGGATCCGAAGAATGGTTCGAATGTGAACAATCCGGACTTCAATCCATTTGTAGCAAGTGGCTCGAAGTTAGATATAAGGTACAACTTCAACTACAATGATGTGGCCAATGTGAATGGTGGCGGTAGTGAAAGGCTACCTTGGTTTGATGGAAGAGACTTTAGTTGGTACAAGCATAGGATGAAGATGTACTTGTTGTCGGTTGGTCCACCAGGTATGGGAAGTTGTGGAGAAAGGCTTTGTGTTGGAGGACAAGGAAAAACCCACCGTTATGGACAACGTGCTTATACACCGCAATGCACAAGCCATGTCGGCTATGCTTTCTTCTTTGAGTCCAAAGAAGTACTCTAGAGTATCCCGACTCAAGAATGTCAAAGCTATTTGGGACAAGCTTATTGCGGTTCATGAGGGAGTTGATGTTGTGAAGAAGTCAAGGATGCAAGTGTTGAAGAATCAATTCAACTTCTTAGTCATGAAGAAAGGAGAAGAGCCCCAACAAACACATGATAGGCTCTTGGACATTGTGAATGAGAGGAGGTCACTTGGAGATGATGTGACCGATGAAGAAGTGAATCTCAAGCTTTTAATGTCACTATGGGTGTGGAACTCCACACTATGCAACATCATTGAAGAAAAGGAAGGATTTGAGAGATTCTCCACGGATAAAGTGATTGGAGGGATTCTTGCTCACAAGAGTCATGATGATGAAGGAAAGAGAGTAAGTGTGCTCATAGGGGATAAGAGCACAATCAAACATGATGTGACACTCAAGGCCAAGAGGCAAGAGGTTGTGGAAGTTGACCAAATTGAGATTGAAGAAGACAACGAAGAGCTTGCTCTATTTGTGAAGAAGTTTGGCAAATTCATGATCAACAACGGCTTTACCAAGAAGAGTTTTGACAAGGCCAAGGCTAGAAGGTCATCGAGGAAGTGCTACCATTGCCATGATCCAGGGAATCTCATAGCGGAATGCCCTTAACTCAATGGGAAGGAAGAAAAGAAGGAGAAGTTCATCAAGAAGAAGAACTTCAAGAAGCCATTCAAGGGACAAGCACATATTGGTCAACAATATGTCTCCGATGATGATGAAGATGAAGACGAAGGAGGCATTGCCAATCTTGCCTATGGTCTCACACCGGCGAAGTCATCACTCTTCAACAACCTCACCGATGATGAGGATGATGCCCCCACGTGCTTCATGGCCATAGAAAACAAGGTACAACTTAAACCTCTTGTCAATTCCTCTAACAATGATGAGGAGGAGGAGCTAGTCCCCTCCTTGCAAGATATGGTGAAAATGTTAGGGATAATGCAAGAAAAAAGTTGAAGAGAGTGAAGATATGGTGGATAAACAAGAAAGCATGCTTATTAAAGCTTGATGAGATCAAGGAGTTAAAAGCTCTCCTTGAACAAGAAAGAGAGAAGAATGAAGAATTGACTTCATGCCTTACAAAGGTAAACAAGTCAAATGCTAAACTTGAGGACATCAACCTCTCACTTCAAGCATAGTGTGACTTTTTTGAAAAGAATCACAAGTTGTTGGAAGGAGAGATTGAAGCTCTCAAAGTTAACACATTGACTTGGAAAAATAAGGCCGGGTCACCACAAGTCTCATCAAGCAAGGGACGTGCAAGGTGTGACAATGTTGACATTAACAACATTGCTACCGACAAGGTGGCAATTAAGGAACTCACTAACAAGGTCAAGGATCTTGAGAGAGCAGCTCAAGTTGAGCTAACTAAGAGAATTGTTAGTGAGAAAAGAAAGTTCAATGGTAACAAAGGCATTGGGTTCAAGGAGCAACCCAGGAAGAAGTACAACAACAAGAGTAATAACATGAACAAGCAAAAGCAAGTTGCTCAAGTCAAGAATACCAAGAAGGCAAAGACAACACATGAGCTCAACAAAAAGAGCTCACCCGTATCCTTCTATGTGTATGCTCACGCAACATATGAGCTAACCCATGGTGCTAATGGGAAAGTAGTTGCAAGATTTCTTGGACCACACTATGCAAGGTGGAACCCTTGTGTGTGGGTTCCCAAGAGTGTTGTTTCCAAAGTCAAGGGACCTAAGCAAGTTTGGGTGCCTAAATCTTGTGCTTAATTTGTTTTGTAGGAATACTCCTCGAGCGGTTCAATATGGGTGCTTGATAGCGGGTGTTCAAATCATATGACCGGGGAGAAAAAGATGTTCTAGACACTTGCCAAAGACAATCTACCAACTCGGGAGCATATCTTTTGGAAATGATGGACAAGGAAAGGTAATGGGTCGTGGTCGGATTCAAATCACCCATGACCTTTCAATTCGTAATGTGTTTCATGTGAAAGGTTTAGGGTACAACTTGATGTCTCGTATCACAACTTTGTGGAATGGGCTTTAGTTGTCTCTTTACCGATGAAGGCGTGACTGTCTTTAGAAAAGAGGACTCCTCAAATGCATTCAAAGGGTACTTAGAGGATAAGATATATCTTGTTGATTTCACCAACAGAGAGGGTCTAAATCTAAGTGCTTGTTTGATAGCAAAAACCACATTGGGTTGGTTGTAGGGATGAGGAATCTTCACAAGCTTCTAAAGGGTGGCCACGTCGTTGGACTACAGGATGTTGCTTTTGAGAAGGATAAGGTGTGTAGCGCATGTCAAGTCGGTAAGCAAGTTGGAGCCAACCATCCATCTAAGACGATGATGACGACGACAAGACCATTGGAGATGCTTCACATGGACCTCTTTGGATCGGTCACATACATAATCATTGGCGGCAAAAAGTATGGCCTTGTCATTGTTGATGATTATTCCTGTTTCACTTGGGTATTCTTTTTGAAGGATAAAAGTGAGACACAAGGTGTTATAAAGAGCTTCTTGAGAAGAGCACAAAATGAATATGATGTGAAGATAAAGAAGATTAGAAGCGACAATGACACCGAGTTCATGAACACGGAAGTCGGCGAGTACCTAGATGAAGAAGGCATCAAGCATGAGTTTTCGGCACGTTACACACCACAACAAAATGGTGTAGCCGAAAGAAAGAACCATAAACTCATTGAGATGGCAAGAACCATGCTTGACGAATACAAGACTTTCGACACCTTTTGGGTCAAAGCCATCAACACCGCTTGCCATGCAACCAACCGGTTGTATCTTCACAAGATCTTGAAAAAGACACCATATGAGCTTCTCGCCGTAAAATTCATAATGTGTCGTACTTTTGTGTCTTTGGGAGCAAGTGTTTTATTCTTAACAAGAAGCTAAGGTCTTCTAAGTTTGCTTCAAAGACCAATGAAGGTTTCTTACTTGGGTACGGATCAAATGTGTATGCATACCGAGTTTTCAACAAATCAACCTAGGCATTGTTGAGATCACGCGTGACGTAACATTTGATGAATCTAATGGCTCTCAAGTAGAGCAAGTTAATCCAAGTGATGTAGGTGATGAAGCTCCTTGTGAAGCAATAAGAAATTTGGCATCCGGTGAAATAACGCCACAAGACCCAACTCAAGTGCAAGGTGATTCATCTTCTTCAAGTCAAGATCAAGATCCTCCACAAGACCCACAAAATGAACAAGATCAAGGTGGTGGCCAAGATCATGGTGACGACCAAGATCAAGACAACAACCAAGATCAACAACATGATGGTGGAGATGATGATCAACAACGTGAATCACAAGAAGAAGAAGATGCACCTAGGGCCCAACAACCTTGAGTTCGTCAAAGCATACAAAAAGATCACCCGGTTGACAACATTCTTGGTGATATACAAAAAGGGGTAACCACGAGATCTCGAGTTGCTACTTTTTGCCATCATTACTCGTTTGTTTCCTCTTTGGAACCTCTTAAGGTGGAACAAGTGTTACAAGACTCGATTGGGTGGTGGCCATGCAAGAAGAGTTGAACAACTTTGAAAGAAACAAGGTGTGGACCTTGGTGGAAAGGTCCAAGCAAAATGTTGTGGGAACCAAGTGGGTGTTTCACAACAAGCAAGATGAACACTGTGTGGTGGTGAGGAACAAAACAAGACTTGTTGCAAAAGGCTATTCACAAGTTGAAGGCTTGGACTTTGCAGTAAACATATGCACCGGTAGCAAGGCTTGAGTCAATTCGTATATTGCTTGCCTATGCTACACATCATGGCTTCAAGCTATATCAACAGTCCAATTCAAGAAGAAGTCTATGTGCAACAACCACCAGGGTTTGAAGACCCAAAGAAGCCTCACCACGTGTACAAGCTTCACAAAGCTCTCTACGGGCTCAAGCAAGCCCCAAGAGCTTGGTGTGAACACCTCAAGGGATACCTCATCGACAAGAGCTTCATAATGGGCAAGGCCGATCCTACCCTCTTCACAAGAAAAGTTGGAAGTGATTTATTTGTGTGCCAAATATATGTCGATGACATAGTATTTGGTTCTATTAACCAATCTTTTTGTGATGAGTTTGCCAAGATCATGATTGGGAAATTTGAGATGTCGATATCGGGAAGTTGAAGTTCTTTCTAGGTTTTCAAGTCAAGCAACTAGAAAAAAGAACATTCATAAGCCAAACCAAGTACACCCAAGACATCCTCAAGAAATTTGACATGGACAAGGCAAAGCCAAGCAAGACTCCAATGAAGACAAATGGTCATCTAGGATTGGATGTGAATGGGAAGGCGGTCGATCAAAAGGTATATCGCTCCATGATCGGCTCGTTGGGTTTAGTCCCACATTGGTTATTGATGATGGAGGAGCAAACTAATAAGGTGGAGGGATCCTCACCTATCAAGCTAGTCTTTTGGGTTGAGGTGGCCCAGGACCTTGGTTGGGGCTCCAGCTTGGGCCTATGGTTCGGTAGGGCCCAATGTGATCCGGATCGGCGACAGAGGCTCGTGGCTACGACGAGCCGGGCCGCACTCTAACAAGTAGTATCGGAGCCATTGTCGAAACCCGAAACAATGTCGGGAACCAAACACGAAATCGAGCCGTCGGAGTAGGTCTCCCGGGCCACATAGTTAACGGGCTTTCTGAGGGGTGTCCACTCGGATGTGAAGGAGAGATGGAGCCACCCGATGTGTGATGGGAGAGATTGTTGGGTTTAGTCCCATATCGGTTATTGATGATGGGGGAGCAAACTAATAAGGTGGAGGGATCCTCACCTATCGAGCTAGTCTTTCGAGTTGAGGTGGCCCAGGACCTTGGTTGGGGCTCCAGCTTGGGCCTATGGTTCGGTAGGCCCAATGTGATCCGGGTCGGCGGCAGAGGCTCGTGGCTATGACGAGCCGAGCCGCACTCTAACAGAGCTCTTTGCTTTACCTTTATGTATCTAGGCCCGATATCATGCTTAGTGTGTGCATGTGTGCAAGATTTCAAGCCGCTCCAAAAGAAAGCCACTTGGTGGCCGTTAAAAGAATCTTGAGATATTTGGTTCACACTCCAAACATAGGGTTGTGGTATCCCAAGGGCGCCAAGTTCAAGTCGGTTGGCTATTCCGATGCCGACTACGCCGGATGTAAAGTGGATAGAAAGAGTACCTCCGGGACATACCAATTCTTGGGTAGGTCCCTTGTGTCATGGTCATCCAAGAAACAAAATTCAGTTGCCCTTTCCATGGCCGAAGCGGAGTATGCTGCAGTTGGTAGTTGTTGTGCACAACTATTGTGGATGCGACAAACCGTAAAGGACTTTGGGTACACTTTGACCAAAGTTCCTCTCCTATGTGACAATGAGAGCGCCATCATGATTGCATATAACTTCGTTGATCACAATAGGACTAAGCATATTGGCATCCGACACCACTTCTTGAGAGACCACTCCATCAAGGAGGATATTGAGATTAGCTTGTGAGAACCGACAAACAACTAGCCGATATCTTTACCAAGCCCCTAGATGAGAAAAAGGTTTTGTTAACTTAGGAGTGAACTCGATATACTCGGATTCTTCTAATGTGGAATGAAATCTTGTGCATCTTTGTGAATTTAATCGATTTGTTTATCTTGTTGAAGAGTTTTGCAAAAATTTGTTGAATGTGTGTGACCTGATTTGAAGTGTTTGATCCTCTCATCAAGTTCTCTATCTTGTTAATATAGTTCCATTGTTTGTATGTTGGCTGTTCATAAGAAAACACAACTCCAAGTTCCAACCTAAGTGTTTTCCTTCAGCTTCCGTGGAACTTCCGTCGCCTTCAGTGGAACTTCCGTCACCCCAAATTAAATCATTGAAGATCGGATCCGATCGAGACGGAATTTTCGTCACCGACGGAACTTCTTCCCAAAACCTCCTAGTTTTGATGGAACTTCTGTCACTCGACGAAACTTCCGTCGTGTGCGGGTTCAAAGGGGGCCCGACCCCTTCTTAGACCTCATTCTTTTCCTCACCTTCTCTCTCCTCTCCAAACCCTAGCTTGGGGCTCCCTTGGAGATTGGGGATTTCAACCGGGGAAAAGCTCAAGGAATCCGTGGGGAAGGTTCTCCATCCTCCGAAACTTTCGTTCCCCATCATCTTCTATCGATTCACGCGCTCCTTCGCTTGGATTTGGAATGGATCTTGTTTCTCAACTTTCCTTCGATTTGGTCAAATGCTAGGAGCTTGTTGATTTCCTTTGAGCAGACTAGGTCTTAGAACTCTAGTATCCTCATTTTTTTCAAGGTCTAGCCGTGTAGTGGTAGGATTCACCGATTTGAATAACCCTATGGACGAAATCCCGCTAGGACGGAAGTTCCGTCATCGATGGAAGTTCCGTCTCGATAGAATCATGTCCATTTAGTTATGCACATCGATGAATCATTCTATCTACTTGATTTGATCCCTATCCATTCCATTTCTTCTTCCATGTCGGACAATGTCGCGCACAAAGACCTCGTGACAGTAAAGAATAGAGGGCCGCTCATTCGAGAGCCCGTGGATGATGTGGCGATCGAGGAGGAGGTGGCCTCGAAGAGTGAGGAAGTGTTTCCACCTCACTCTACCATGAAGAGAAAGCGTGTCGCAGGTCGAGTTTCACCGCCGGACAAGAGAGAAAAGGGGAAGGGACCAGCTAGTGATCAGCTCGGGGCAGCTAGTGATCAACCATTGGAGCATGATGATGTGATTTGTGGCTTGCAAAGTGCGGGCACATGTGTATATTAGGGCTTATGGGAGAATTGATCAAAGGAAGCACTCTCATGTGCTTGATGAGCTCGTAAAGAAGAATCCTTGCAAGTAGTGAGAGTCAAGGAGGCATCCGATCCATGGTTCCATTTGTGGGGACAGCAAGACTACTATCACACTTTCTTCATTGACAAGAAGAAGAAGTCCCATAGGTTGCACAGCATCGATGGATTGATTAGGAGCACTTGGAGTCCAAGAATGATGCCATTTTTTATCAAGTCATTGATGTTTACAGTGGCACGTGGTGTGTATGATCGGATGGCATTCGAGATATGATTGGAATGAGGAGGTGATCTGCCAGCTTCTATGGCATTCATTGATCGCTCCGTACACAAAGTGATGTGGATGACTCAATGGCAGCAGTATGAGTGCAGCTTGGATGGTCTTTGCTTTCTACTTTCAGCTACTCGACTTAGACAGGGGACAAGACAGGGAGGACATCACCTATGAAAATATCATCGCTAAGATTGAGCTAGCTTTTATGTATTGAGATGGGTCGTGCATCTATGGACAGACCAAGGGCCTCCTTCCATACTACGTCTACCTCAATCGTATCCCGAGACAGCACCATTGTGTCTAAGGATGGGTACAATGATCAAATTGCTTCTTGGTCCCGCAATGTGCTTGTGAGGTTTGCTCCGTATGCTACTCTTTTTTATGTGATGGGCTTTATCTTTGAGGAGATCGAGAGTCGTAACACCTCGAATTTTAAAAATTTTGTAATAAAATAAATTTCCCTTTTATCTTGTTAGGATGCTAGCAATTATCCTAGGATAGGTATTTAATTTCTAGTAAAATGAATTATTTTATTATCTATAACATAATGTATGTTGCATTCATGCTAGTAGATTTTGCATTAGGGTTTGTTGGGTGAAAAAATGATTTATAAAAATGAGTAGAAAATCAATTAATATTTGTTTTGCTAGTAGAAAGAAGAAACAAGAAAATAGAAAAGAAAAAGAATCAAACCCTAGGCCACTTGGGCCGATTTCCCTAGGCCCGCCTCCCCTCTCCCCTCTTTTCCTTTCTTCTCTCCCAGCTACGGCCCAGACTACTCAGCCTGCTCCCGCCCACCTAACCGGCCACAGCTCGGCTCGCCCACAGCCTCAGCCGGCAGCAAGCACAGAGCTCGCGCGAGCCCATCTCCAACCCGATTCGACTCGAGGCGACGCCGCGTCCGATCCTCGAAGATGCACTAGGCCCCCTAGTGGGTTTTGGTGATAAATGACAAAGAATTAAAAACTCTAATGTGGTTATTGAGTGATTGCGCAGGATATCAAATGGATCATACCCACAGTGTAAGAAAGTGAACCCCTCAATTAAAAGTGATCAAAGTACTCAAAAGCAAAAGCCTCAAGTGTAGATTTGTAGCTTTTTTAGTATAGGTGTGCCAAACTATTAAGAGGGAGAAACGATCTTACGTGCAGGGAAGAATGTGCTCTAGCTAACCTCAAACAACTTGGAACCAAAATACCAAAATCCAAAACCCAAAAAGCCGACTTAATTCCTATCTTCACCACCTATGACGAAGTTCCGTCTCGGGCCGACGGAAGTTCCGTCGGTTCCAGAGAGTTTGGCACGGAATCGCTAAGCGTGACGGAAGTACCGTCTCGAAGATTTCTCCAGCTCAAATCTCACCCGACGGAAGTTCCTTCCGGGCCGACGGAAGTTCCGTCGCTTCCAGAGAGTTTGGGACGGAAGTCCCAACTCCGACTGAAGTTCCGTCCCGGCTTCTTTCGCGTTTGACCTAATGGGGTGACGGAAGTTCCGTCACCCACTAAGTTTCGTCAAAACCAATAATTCACCCTAGCAACGGCTCTTTGAGAGCCCACACTATATATAGCTTTGACCTACCCCGTGAGCAAAAGTGCTCGGTGCTTTTTGAACTCTCGGATCTTGCTTAAGCTCTCTCTCTCTCTACTCCTTTCCATTCCTCTTGAGATCTAAGGCCATTGGAGAGAGCCCCCATCTTGTTTCCAATCTTGATAGCATCAACCCAACCTAGAGCATATCTTCCCTTAGCAACTAATCTCGTTCTTCACTTGTTACTCTTGGAGATTCGTTCTCCTAGATTGGCTAGGTGTCACCCTAGAGCTCCCAAGCTTGTGTTGAGCCTTGGGAAGTTTGTGAAGGTTGTGATTCGTCTCCGCAAAGAAAAGAATCAAAGGAAGAAGAAGAAAACCGAGTTTGACCTTTGTGGTCACTTGGGAGGATTAGGGTTGAAAGAAATCCGGCTCTTTGTGAGCTCCTCAACGGAGACGTAGGAACCTCTTTGTGAGGGGTCCGAACTTCGGTGAAAAATCCCCGTGCCTCTCTTGTTTGTTTTTATTTTGTGCTTGTTTGTTCTCCTCTCGGGTGTGTTATCGCCCGATCTACTCGTGTGTTACGTGTCTACTAAATTCCTGCAGGTACAACACTCTCAAGACAAAAAGGGAGGTTTCCATTCAAGAGGAATCGTGAGATTTCCTCTCTTGTGTCAATCCCTAGGTTTTTCTCTCCCCACCCCGACGGAAGTTCCGTCAATGGCGAATTTGACCGATTTATTTTAAGTGTTGTAATTTTCAAGTTTTTATTTAGATTGCCTATTCACACCCCCCCCCTAGGCAACTTTCGGATCCGGCCGTCTTCGACGTGCGTGCCCGAGAAAACCCCCGTATATAAGTCGGTCGCCACCCCTACACGTCCCACATCCCAAGTTTCGCCGCTTGCAAGCCCTAGCTCGCGAATCGCCGCCACCACCGACGACCGACCGGCGCAAGCTCGACGAGACGCCGCCTAGAGCCGTCGCATCGCCCGTGGACCCCGTGCCGGCCTTCTCTTCGATCCACGACCGCCGCAAGACCCGAGCCAAGTCGTCGCCCGAGCTACCCGCACGATGCAACCAAATCCCGCTGGAGCCGCCTCACCGTCGCCAGCCGCCGTCGCCTCTCCCGTCATCGTGCATCGCCCTGGTGAGCTCCGTCGTGTTCCCTGCATCACGTAGGTAGTTTTCGCGCTAGATTTGGCTCACCGGAGCGCCCGGACGGCTAAGTCCGGCGAGCTCCCAATGGCGCCACCGCTCATCGGCGACCCGATCTCGCCGTCGGCCGATCAATGGATTCCCGACCTTCCGATCGGGTTTGGATGGTCGAGATTAGATAGATCGAATCGGTATTGGCGCTTTGCAAACAAGCTCCTCGCCGTTTTAGTTAATTAATAAATAACCTCTCCCATTTTACATAATCAACCCTAGGTTTAATCATATTTAGGTTTTAATCCTTTTGGAGCGCAAGAATGTAAATTTTACAGCTTTAGCCCCCGTAGAATTTTCTATTTATGTTTAGGTCCTGTAATTTTACATAAACACCCCGAGGTTTTTCATAAATTACAACTTAGTCATGTACTTTTTCATATAGACCCATGAACTTTTCCGAAATTACATTAAGGTCCCTATACTTTTTCAGTAATTACAATTAGGTCCTTTAAACTCGTTGTTTTACAATTTAAACCCTATAACTTAAAACGCTCATAACTTTTAGCTTGTAGCTCCGATTTAGGTGATTCTTGCGTTCACGAGTTCGTAGGACGAGTACTATTTAATGGTACTATTTTCATAGACAGTAGGTACTGTTTGTTGTACTGTTTTCTTATTGCTATGTATGTATGCTTTTCCGTGTGACGATGTTAGACGAGGAGCGAGTACGAGAATTTCCAGGACCTAGAGTTTGAGCAGCAGCAGCAGCAAGAGGAGACATGCAAGTGTCCTTGATGCACATTGCGCCTACATTCTTACTTTCCGAATTTACTTTTCATGCATTGTAGTTCATGCATTCTTACCTTTTGTTTTTAAGTGTTGTGATTTTCGAGTTTAAATTGCCTATTCACCCCCCCCTCTAGGCTACTTTCACTTGTGCTTTTTCATCTTGCACTCGAATCATTTTATTGCCAGTGGGAGGTTGTTTGAACTAACAGATTACATAACTTTGGATCGACTTGACTAAATTAATGAACAAACAAAAATTTGTACAAAACTAGCCCAGATGTTGAGACTGAGCCTATGATGAACCTCGGCAATGGTTTGAAGCACTTAGGTAGGTGCCGGTTGGGGTTAGTGATCCCCTTAATTGTAGGATCAAGCCTATCGATTATAGGCAGGTCCATGTAAGCACGTTTCCCATGATTTAGGGAGGACGTGCAAGCTGAGATGAACCTAACAAAGGTGAGTCTAAGGAGCTGGATCTGGCCTTGAGCGACGATGTTGCAAGTAGCGGTGAAGATGAATTCCACTCACCACCTAAGGAGAAGTTCAGCGAATATGTAGAAACATTAGTGATCTTGCTTCTGATTTGTGTCTCTATATATGCTTGAGGCAAACATGGAGACTTTGTTTTTCTTTTCTTTTTCTTTTTTTGTTGTTTGGTGTACAGCCTCTATTGCTTATACTCTTCACTTATCCCTATAGTGTTGCTACTAGCAACACTGAAGAGGAGAATCGAGGAGATTAGAAATAAGTCTTTTTTTAACAAACCACCTGCACTGTGGCAGACCTTGTGAATTATGATCATCTAGCATTTATGACATGAGCTTGTAAACTGCAGCCTCGGGATTGTTGCTATTTTTCTCTCCAAAAACCCAGCCATTCCAATGTAGCCATGATAGCTAAAGAACTCCGAGTAAAAGATACTAGTCCTTGGTTTATTTAGACGCGCCCTAATGTCTTCATATTGGCTAAGGCTAGTCTTGGTAAAAGTGTCATTACACAGTTACCAAGAAGAAATTCTTAAGAATCGTGTCGGTGGAAGGTCGTGGTGATGACACTCATCTCTCATCCCATGACACTCCCTCTCTTCTCTTTTATGTCATGTCAGCAAATTTAATGCTCATGATACTACCATAACACTTCCATTAAGATTGGCCTAAAAAACTCTGAGTAAAAGATTGCAAAACAAAATGTCATCCGTATGATATAAATAGAGTCTGCCGAGCTGTTAATCTTTTCTCAGCTTTCCTGTGGACAAAACTTAAATATCTGCTCTCAACTTCAGATCAGTACGGGTGTCCTGGTAGTCAGGTTAACACACATAAAACGATCGTAATACTGAATCAAGCCACTGTCAGGGGCCAATCGAAACGATCGTAAGACTGGTCATTTACTGCAACCTCTTTGCACCGGCCGAGCGCCAGATTGCTTCTCTGAAATCAAACGCTGCAACATTTAAAACCCCACAAGTCTGGATGACTAAAAGTCGCGAGTGAACTCGAACTGAACGTCTAAGGCAAGATTTTCATTTTCATCAGTTGAGAGGAAACCAAGTGAGTTGGGGCTATATTTTCATCTCCACCTCATATTTCTAAGAACACAATTGCATTTGCAGTTCAATAAAGTTGGAGTTTACAATCCTTAATTAGTCTTCACATAATCACATAGGATCAAAGCAAGAAAAATTAGTTTTTATTTTATTCTTTGATTTGACAGTACCGTAGCAGAATCCACAGAGCAAGTCTGTAGTTATTGCTAGGATCAGCGATGCTTCCACCTGTAACGAGATGATGGTGCGTGGATCGCGCCTGCACCATGTCGTTTCTTCTGGTAATGGTCCCGCTGCGCCTTGCCGTACTGCCTGACGGCATTCTTGCTGCCCCTCGCAGGCACCTCCCGCTCCGGCGGCGGTGGTACTGGCGAATAGTCATGCACCATGTAAGACGGATAAGAAAAGCCTGTGAAATCCACAGGCTCAGGGATCAAATGATACTGTGTGGGCAAATGAAACTCGAACTCCCAGTCGTCCCAGAAATGCTGCCGCTGCAACTCTGCTTCGCTTTGACGGCGATACTCGGTAAGCATGTCCAGGTAGAGTTCGCGTCCATCGTCCGCATCGAAGAGAAAAGAAGGCAAGCCCCACCAAGATTGGAGCCGCGGCAGCCGTGTCCTGGAATTCAAGTACCTCTCCTTCCAGCTGCCTGCCTCGTCGGAGATCTGAACCTCAATCGGCAGGCCAAGAGACTCATACATGGCCTTCCACAGCTCGCCATCGCGCTTCCCCACGAGGTCCCGCAGCTCACTGCTGGTGCATTCCACCATGGCCAGGTCCTTGCCATCGGTGAGCCTCTTCAGGACCTCCAATTTGGCGTCATCGGGCAGGGACATGAAGTTGGTCACCGGCAGGTCGTTCCGGCGGCAGAGCTCGAGAAGCAGAACCGGGAGCACCCAGTCCGCGAGCGGCCTCCAGATACAGGAGCCCCCGGATCCAGTCTCCAGCGCGCTCTCCACTTCGGCGAGGTCGCCGGAGAGGACCGGCGCCAGGGTGGCCTCGTCCAGGACAGCCTCGCACGCCAACTGCCCCTTCCGGCCGTCCCTCGTGACGAGGTACGCCTGGAACGCGACGTCGCCGTTCCCCCGCGCGCGCAGCTCCAGCACGGCGGCGTCGACGGCGGCGCCGCCCTCCAGGCTCGCAAGCTGTGCCGCGGTGTACCGGCGGGACAGGGACGGGGCAGACGGGCCGATCTCGTCCACCACCTTCAGGAGGTACCCGAAATTGGGCTCGTCGCCGTACGGCACGAAGCCGGCGCGGAGGAAGGCGGCGTGCGCCACGATTCCCAGCCGGCCGGCGAGATCCTCGTCCTCCCACTGGTCGTCATCCACAAGCCTGCGGAGCAGGAGCCTTGACATGGTGGATTTTGATCTGACACTCAGAGATTGAGAATGAGATTGGAACCGATAACCGTTCCCAGTTCGTGGTTCCCCGCTCAACGCTGTGAAAAAGTGGTGTGATTTGCTTGACCAGATCAGCTTCGATCGTTTCAAAGGCTTAATCGCTAAGATATTGTGAGTTTTCTTGTGTTAATCGTTTTATTTATTCATCGACTTGGTGACGGTGACACCTATAAGCTTCCAAAGACGATATTCGATTTCTCTGTTTCTTTTTTTTCTTTTTTTTTAAAGCATTTCTCTGTTTCTTTACTCGTTGTAAAGGGAACAGAAAATTGGCTCCTGTAGTCAAACAATCGAATGTAATAGTATAAACATTAGCCTCGGTCAAAACATGACATTGTATTCGACTATTTCTTCTCTTTAACATAATGATGCACAGTTCTCCTATAAAATACACATAACCTTATTAGCAGCATCAAAAGAGAAAGAAATCAGATCGGCTATGGACTGAACTCCGCAGTTTGGGCACGACCAATGGCTCAAATTGTGGTGACTTTTGAAAAAGTACTGCTATAGTGTCCAACTCGATTGTCTAACTAGGGTACAACCAATATAAAAGATATCACAATAAATAGATCCAAAAACATCACTTGTGTCTTGGTTGAACACACTAATTGGACAATTAGGTTGAACCTATGGCATTTTCCTTTTTGAAAAGCAAGTAAAAAATATCACATATTCACATGTTTTGGAGTCTAATGTCAAAAACGGACATGTTCTCAGACATTGTCTATTTTGGAGGAGCCCCTATTCCTTTGGAATATTTTAACTGTGTTAAATTCTATGTGCAAAGACGCTTGTGCCCTTTGCAAAAATAGATATGTTTTGTAAAACTTTTCAAATTTAGCTTTGTTTTCATATATTTAAATGGATTTCATCGAACATTTAAGTAAAAAATTGATTTTGATGGATTTGAGCACCAAGTCACCAAGAGCAAAACAACCCCATAATTCTCAAGACTTAACAATAATAATGAACACATACTTGGTACAGGACTCCATGACATTTGATGCAACAAAAACAGATCTGGTTGAATACAAATGGAATAGGACCTTTAAGAATAGACAAAGTACCTTTTAATTTTACGTATTTAAAAAAATATTTTAAATAAGATAAACGATCTAACGTAACGAAAAAAATTAATAATGTCAACAATTTAAGAACTGATGGAGTGTAAACCAGTTTCTAATAACTAACTCTAAAAGTCAGTTTCTTAAAGATATTAGGTTATACAAACATAACCTAGTAACTGTCGCCCTTGCAATTCTTGTCGCTCCCGACCGATCTGCAGACGGAGATCTTGAGCAGGCTATCCATAGAAGACCTTCCAATGGTGGAGTGCACCTGCACCGAGACGAGGGATCTCGTCGCCGGGCTAGCTCTGGAGGGCTCTGGAGAGCTCTGGAGGGCCTGAGAACTATAATTAAAGTTTTGTAAACATACTCTGTTCCTTAATTCATGTTGTTCATACATGTTGAGGTAGTTCATTTTTAGGCCATTGTCAGGCCATTGTCCTTGTCTGAAACAGCATGAATAAAGGACAGGAGTGAGTTTCTTATGGGATCATTAATGGTAATGTTATATCATGATAGTGTCATCTGTTCAAGCTCTCAGGTAAGCACCTCTGTTAGGTAAATTTGTGCAATATGCATGACAGATTAAGGTCAACATCAACAAACACTAAATGAGTTTGGATTCGATAAAACATATTCTAATGATCAGCATAGAACGATGACAAACTCATCCTACACCAGATAAAGAATCGGTGTAAGTTCAACCATTGGAAGGAAGTGTTCTAAGTAAAAGATGGCTTCACTTACAAAATTGCTTTAAAATACTCAATTTTCTTTTATAAGACAGTGAATACAAAACTACTGCTTTGTACAACAGTTTTTTGCCATTGAAACATCAACATCATGGTGTAACACCCTGCATAGTTTTCAAGAAAACCACTCTCTTCTGCACAATTCTCGAGCAAGGGCACTGAAATGTTTTAACCTATGTGAATTGCAATTCAATCCAACCACCAGGTATTCTTTCTCAGTAATCTTTGTCTACACATACCAGATTGGCATGTTTCTGTTGCTTTCACACTATCCAAGAGTCCAATTCAAGTACAGAAAATCTTTTGATCTGAAGAATGGCAGATCCCGTTGACTGCAATGTAAGGCTCAGAACAGGGTGAATTCATAAACATTTGCTGGGCATGGACCATCAAATGATGGTCTTGAAGGTGCATGGACCAGGCTGCCTTCCACAAAACCTACGCTCTGATCTCATACTTTCCAGCTTGAGTCTGGGCTCTAAAGCCTTTGTATGGAGCACTTGGTGTGTTTTTAACTTCCAGTTTATCAATTTGAAGACCGGATAGCACAACTCCCATAATTCTGAATTTCACCTGAAATGTTGGCAGCGTATGCAAATGATTAAGTCCTTCCTCCAGACGTAAATTTCCAGTTAGGCATGGTGCTTTATCTTTTGGTATCTGTCCGATTGTCCAAAGGCAGGTCTGCAAAAAGAAACTAGGAGTTAGACAGGAATAAAAAGGATACATAAATATCCTTTCTTTCAAAAGAAAGGTGAACTTGAATATCCAGTGCATCAACATTATCCGATGGATATCAAATTTCTTGCTCCTAATATATTTCATGATGCAGGTATAGGCCACAAGAATTATGATCTATGGAACAAATTAGGCATGAACAGAGTTACTATGGAGCTGATGAAAGATACACACTGACCATATCCGCGAGAACATCAACAGTGCCATAATTTGCATTCAAATCAGCAGAAACAATATGCGGGGGCAACTGAAATTGCACTTCTATAGAGTCAATGGGCTTCCCAAGATCATTTCGAGTACCGACCATCACATTAACACGGCAATTCCCTGAATCTGATGTTAACTGTGGCTTCACATAAATTGGTGTCTTCTTCAATTTCTTAACCCTGATAAATGTGAGCCAACAATTGGTAGTTTCAGCACACATGAGGCAGATAGGTCTAATCATGTAATAATCAGAAGCTTAAGACGTAAATATGTAACCTATAACTCATGAGCTTGAACTGTCCATCTGGAGGAACAAATGATAGAATCTGATTTGATTCCCAAGGCCGGAACCGGACACAGGGGTGGAATGTAAATTCATTTATTATTGCAGGATTTGCAAATGACAAGGTCAACTCTGGTAGACCTGGAAGGCTGCAGTTTACTTGTATTTCACCATATGCTTCACATTTGACTAGGGCCCCCTCTCTGCACACCAATCAACAACTAATGATGTCAACATCAAAACATTCTTAGTCATATAGCTCAAAAAAATTAGACCTTCCATTATGCCATTTTTGGTTGAGGGACTACAGTACCTGTTTATAGATGCATCAAGTTCCTCCACTATGTTAATGTAAACCTCATTGCTTGCATCCTTGACTACTGTCGTTCTCCAAGGTACAAAAGATGCAGTAGCATCTGGAAGTTTGCTGCCAATAGTGGAACTCTTACCAGTCATAACATTCAACATTTTGTTGACAATAGTAGGTGGTGCAATCATCTCTTTCAATATGTTTGGCTCAGTAGTGAGTGGAAAACCATTGTCCATCATTTCATCTAATATCTGCACTCGTAATACATTATACTGTTTAGTGAAGTTTAGAACAAGTGCATGCCCTATAATTTGCCATTTGGTGGTCATTACTTTAGTAAATTTGATGAATTTAACACTGAGTTTACAGTGTCCTCTAATAACGCTTCAGAATCAGCAACATGCCAAACACAAGAAAAATATTGAATTTATCTTTCATAAAATTTTGCATATTGAGATTCATGAGCTTTATAGCTAATCTGTCTCCATTACAAATAATAGTTATCATAAGATTAAATCTTTAAAACTTAACATATTTACATAATGAAATCTAGCTGAGTTGAGTATTTGTCAAACAAACTGGGAAATTGAGTAAAATTCTTGTGAAATGATCATCCACCAATCGTAATATTACATCCACATTGGAAGTAATAGAATAAGGCCCCTTTGTTTCAGCTTTAGATTGTGGATTTTAGATTATGGATTGTAGATTGTAGAATCTGGGATTGTAAGAATCTGAGTCTTAAAATCTGAGGGATGTTTGTTTGTGTGGATTCCACAATCTAACTACAGTCACTTACAGTGGGCCACGATGGCAAAGCAGTAAATATTTGTGCCATAATCTAGCAAAATCTGGGTGTTGCCAGATTGCCAGATTATGGAATCTGGATGCTCAGATTATAGAATCCAGAATCAAAATCCAGCCCTTTGTTTCAGCTTTTGGATTATAGAATCCAGATTCCATAATCTGGAGGGCAAACAAAGGGGGCCTAAGCAGCTGGTGCAGGTCTACATTGAGAATTAAGCATGTAGCAGAGAGTAAGAAAAGTAGAAACCCACCTGATATACAATTACAAAGTTATCTTTGATTATGTCTTCATTTAGATCTCCAAGATAATCTATCAAGACATCAGCTACGCGAGAGAGGAACTGGAAAATGCAAAAAATGTGAGCAGATCAGTAAGAAATTGCAAGATATAGTGAAAGGATTACTAAAATCCTTCGGCTCTTCAACATTCAAATTGTTCCTCCATAACACTCTATGTCTTCAGAGAACTTCTCAAATACAAAGAGCCAAGTCCAGTAAGACTATATAGTCTACAACATTTGAAGATATATTGTCTCGAAAAATAAAAACACAACATCATGTGATGCAGTCTTATATTCAACTCAGGGAAACCAGTTGCATCTAATTAATAAGCTAAGAGTATGGGGTCAGTGCAGATGCTTTAAAAGATTTTCACTAATATTTTCAGCCAAACAACTACCTTGATGCTTTCATTTACTTTTGTCTACAAAATAGATACTGTAGTTCACAATCTATCAGGATTTACTTATAATTTTGCATAATGGTACAGACTTCAGAAAGGATTGGTTGTTGTTCTTCTTATTGTTATTGTACGTACTTTTGAAAGTTATCCAAATTTTAGAAGTATATTTATATTGCAAGCAACTGTTTTACATGTAACATGAAATCAGTGCTTAAGAGGCTGTAGTTTGTTCAACACGGAGGGTATCACACTTGTTGGACCTTGATTGCACAATAACACCAGAGGGCCATGCTCAGGAATAGACATACACATACAAAAAAAAAAGGAATGTTGACACAAGCTTAAACTGGTTATCAGTCCCATCATACAAAAGAAAAAGGAAACTGGTTATCTCATATCTTTGATTACTAAAATGAGTCACAATGTTTGTCTTTTGCATTATGTGCATACAGGACATTAAGAAAAACAGCGCAAGTAGCATCACAGTTAAAGAGCTTCAAAGAGACAAGCCCATACCTCAATCGCCATCAATGGGGGCATCTCCACTTGGGTGCATGCTAAGAATGTTACACCATTGCGATAAATTTGAAACAAGTAATGCGTTGGTGACACCACAACCTGCAAAATCTTCAAGAACCCGAGAAATAACTATAAGTTAGGGTCCAGCCATATTGAAGAGCTAAGACAGATGGCATGAACAAAGCACCATATTTTCAGATGTACATGGGGGTTGCATAGATGGAATTGGAACCCACATTCTAGTTCATATGATTACCATCTATATACGCAGAATGCATAGATTAAGCCGGCATGGGCTACGTGAGCTCCGAGTGAGTGGAAAACTTTGTGGATTGGGTTGTTCAGTCGACACACTTGCATCCCGAGAATGATAGCTCATAATTAGTAGGTAGCAGCTTATAACTTATTATAACAGCAATAGCAACAAAAACAATACGGGTGTTCTCGAAAGAATTGGGGCAGCTAAGGTTCTCCTGGAGGAATGATAAGTGTTAAGAAGAGGATAAAGCTAAAATCTGGAAAAGGGGCTAGGAGGAGATTTCCTACTTTGGATGGGTCACCAGCGCCGTGGGCGACGACGTAGTCCCAGAACCAGCTGCAGATGCCGCGGTCCACGCGGTGCGCCGTCATCTGTTTTTCCACCATCACCTCCCTGGAAATCCCCACCCCAGATCACACCAAATTCAGCTCAAATCAGCTAAGGTGGGACGGATCCAACTGGGGGAGACCGAAGGGAATCGGTCGATGCTAGCAAAGGAAGAAATCAGGAGGATGTCGAGCGGAGATTACCCGGAATCGGAGAGGAGGAAGATGCACTGCAACATTCTGCTGCTCTTCGCCGCTCAACTGAACGAGATGGCGGCAGTGAAGCGACGCACAAATCAGGATTCAGGAGCCACCGGCGAAGGAAGAACAAAACAGGGCGGTCGGTTGAAATAACCGGGGTTAACCGGCCGGTTAACCCTAACCGGCAAACCGGTCCGGTCCGGTTACAGCGGTCGGCCGGTTAACCCCCGTTCAAATTTGAGAATTTTCAAAATTTAAGAAATTTTGTATATAAATTTCCTAAAAAAACTAGAGAAAAAGTGATGATTTATGGTGAAAAAACGAAATGAAAAGAAGCGGTTTTGATTAAGGAAAGAAATGAAACGAAAAATAATGGAAGGAAAATGAAGAAAAAATAGGAAAGAAAAAAGAAAATTGTCTCCTTATATTTTTCCACCACGCACAATTAGGAAATAAATTATTGACATGTAGGAGGCCACTCATCGCTTGTGTTCGGGGGAGTAATTAGCGCATGCACAAGGTTGGTGCATGTTTCATGCATGCAAATTTTAACGTGTATAAATAAATAAATAAATATGACATATGGTGAAAATACATATCTATTCCATTCTTCCATTTAATTATGGTTTCGGGTTTTGCATTTCCATAAGTGGAGTTATTAGCATGGTACTTAGAAATAAAATTAAAGATTAAATAATTCCCATGCATGAAGGAGAGTTATTAGCATAGTAATTAGGAATAGAATTAAAGGGTAACCGCCTGGTTAACCGTGATAACCGGATGGTTAACCGGCAAAACCGGCCGGTTAACCGATGTCCGACCGGTAGTGACTCAAAATGAATTTATGTTGCAAATATTGCTTGGACAACTCTATTTGGACTTGTATTGCATAATATGGTTGTGCTATGTCATGTGAGGTGGATACATTGTGAATTTGTGCCTAATATTGTCTTTAATATTTTAGGAAAGTGAATGCAATTTTTTCGCTACGTTTTGTGCTATTTTTCTAAATTTTATTGCATTTTCGCACTCCGTGCAATCCGGTCGGTTAACCGGTCCGACCGGCCGGTTAACCGGAGAAACCGGCCGGTTACCGTTCTGCGACCGTGGCGATCAGAAATCAAATTTTGTCCGGCTAACCGCCAGTTTTTCCGGTTATCCGGTTAACCGGTGGGCCAGCCCCGGACGGTTCTCACGGTTCAAACGGGTATCAAAACCTTGGCGGTCACAGCTCGAAGCCAGTTTTTCCGGACCCACCGGAGTTTTATCGTGGAAAGGAGGATATTATCGATAAGTTCATCGATAATTTACTAGTCGAATTGAGATAGTATTTTTATTATTCCTACTCCCATTACATTTTTAGTTGACAATGTTAGACAATATTTTTTGTGTCAGACAATATTTGTTGTTCATTTTGCCAGCCTCGGTGTCATGTGTCATGGACAAGATTTTCAATCGATTGAAATCGTAAGGGACAGGAGTACGCGCAATGGGATCCTCTCTCATCTCAATAGGGCTGGGCCTTAACAAACTTTCTTCCCTTTTTTCTTAGCACAAAATTAGATTCGTACAAGTCCAAAAAGGACAAAAATAAGCTGGTATTTATACACAAAGTTTTACACGATCCTACAAGTAGTAAATCATGAAAGAGGCAAATAAGCTTTACAAATAGTATATGACAATGCACAGAGGTTTACAACTAAGTAGATGGTTGAAACAAAGCTTGAGCAGGGAATAAAATTAACCAACGCAGACTATCTCACTTTTGATGTTAAATCATACTAGAAAATTAGATATGACGACTGATTTCCGTTTTTATTTTTTAACATGCACTCGAACTGTGGTAAAAATAAAGATATTAAAATTTATCCACAATACTTGTAGTTGTAGAGTGCAAAAACTTTTTTTAAAAAAAATGCTGTATTTCTTCATGGCCCACTCGTGTTCCTTGTACAACTAAGCCCAGCCTGGGTGAAACGAAGTCAGACCAATACGGTGAAAATCAGAAGGCACGTCACATGTGTTGTGCCTCCAACACGGCAGAGGATTTGGTTCCCAACTTAGGCCCGTTCGTTTTAGCACTGTCACATCAAAGAAAATCTTATTGTTTATGAATATTTCGATCAATTTAATAACAAAACCCTATTGATAGATTGGTGTTAATTTTCGAGATAAATCTAATGAGCTTAATTAATTTATGTTTTGCTAAAGTGATGCTATAATAACTGTCTTCTAATCATGACTTAATTAACCTCATTAGATTCGTCTCGTAAATTAGTCTAGGGGCCTGTAATTTATTTTATAATTAAATTTTATTTAGTACTCTTAAATAGTAAGATTCTTTTTTATGTGACAGCTATAACTTTTAGACCCCAGGAAACGAACACACCCTTAGGGGTATGGGTTTTCGGCGGGCTTCATCATCTCCGGCTATGGAAAGAGACTTCGAGGGTGTAAGCCGGCCTAGCAGTGGTGGCGGAAGAGACGACAGAAATGGAGGCAACAATCGTCGGAGTGGCCAACGGGATGTGGCACTTGTGCTGGGGTGGGGGAGGTTGATAGCGATGAGTTAGCACGGTGGCGGACATGAAAATTTGACGTGGCGACGAAGGTGGTGGTTGCACCGCTAGAGTGGAGCGGTGGTGGAGGAAGGCGGGGGAGTGCAACGCTTGCTTTCCTTGCAATGTGGGAGGAAGAAGAAGTACATGGATGGTCTGATAAGGATCCAACAGTCAGAATCATCGACCGAATGGAAGATGGATTTTCAATCGATTGAAAAGTAGTCTTCCTAGAATTATTAATTGGGTGTTGCTAATTTTCAGTCGACTAAAGTTTACAAAACTTTCAGTCGATCGGCGATCCAAGGTTGCTAGATCATCTTCTAACTTTGACTACTTCTTGCTGACAGGCCCATTAACGAATTTAAACAATAACGATGCAAATAAATAACAAATAATATTTTTTTCATAGAAAATACATTAGATAAAAATTTAAATCCATGTAATACAAAATCACATAATCTTACAAATTTTCCAACTACAAATTTACACAAAATCAAATAAATCAAGTCAAAACCATTCACAGCTCCATTTACATCCGCAAACCCATTGACATTGTTAACATGGACTGAAAGTTTATCTTCCTTTAGGTACATAGCTTTTCTTCACAAGAACAAGTTCATATTTATGATTAGACTGTTAATGATGTGGTGGATTTGCAGAGTTGTCTGAGCAAGCTGGGTACATGACCTAGGCTGAAACTTCTTAGAAACTTAGGCAAATTATGATATATTTCAATTCCAAAATATTCAGTAGTGTATATCATTATATTTTATATAAGGGAAAATAAGTGTGTATTTATACTTATTTCACAAATAATAGCAAGAACAAGATTAAGAACCAGAGAAGATTCAGGGTGCACCCAAAAGCACCACAACAACACCATTGTCAATAGTCATGTTGGTAGGAAGATGTTCACAATACAGTTCCTCGAACGATTATTAGGAAGTAATCATTCACACCGCGAGCATGGAGAAAGAGGATGAAATAGTGGATCGAGTTGGAAAACTAGAAAATAGTTGATCAATGAGTAGTCCGTCCGTGTGCTCTGTAAAAACCTAATCGTCCACATTCCGTGCAGATGTTGTAGAGGTGTGCTCTTGCAAATGTACAAAAGCTCACCATGGGAATGGGAGTGGTTGATAGCAGCAACAACATAGGAGGTGGATGTGTCACACCTATGGCACGAGAAAATGCCTCATAGAGGCGAGTGTTAACCTTGACGTATTGTTGCAGCTCGTCAAACACATTGCTTTTATTTATAGCTGCCTAGAATTAATCACGAGTTATTGTTTTAATAGTAGATAATAAGCATAATTAAATCCAACAGAAACATCTCACGGGGAGATCTAGCCGGAAAGACTGTACACGTCGCACGGGTGGGCCTGCGTAAATCTGGTTAGTTAGGCCGTTTTTCCTTCGGTCCGGCCCATATGGTGCAAATTCTTTTCGATTTTCTTCTTTCGTTTCCGGTTTCGCGATGTTGAAGTTGAGAAAGACAATCATAGGCTAGGTTTCGTCTCTGTTTGTTTGATTTGATTAATACACGCCTTTAATTAGAGATGGCATCGCAGGTAACTGCGACTACTTATTTCACTCAAGGTTAAGTGCCGAGAGCTGAGCATGCCAGATGTGGAAATCAAAGTGGCGTGGCCATTCCCGCAGCAGTATTATTAGATTTGCCCTTTCTTTGGAAGCGGAAAAGAAAGAAGAAATAAAATTGATAGAAAAAGAAAATGCTGACCTCTCGAGTCTGGATTTGCCATGTCCTTTTTTTTTTCGATCCGATTTGTCATGTCCCTGTCGACTTGTCGACTGTCGTTTGGTCTAAAGGCTAGAAGAAAGTTTTGGTGGGAACGGGACACATGGACGTGAAGCAGCAACTCGTCGATCGTGCTCGATGTATTAGCTAGTGATACGCCATCTTTTGTATTCTGAAGATGTGGTGCCGCTTCTCTGTCGACGTGGCGCTTTTACGCTACTCCCTCCATTCCTATATATAAGCATTCCTGAATTTCAGAAAAAAATAATCAAGAGTAAAAAGGACATGTATACTCTTCATTTTACACTACCTCATCAATTCCCACCCACCCATCAACCCATCAAGTTTTGTCTTATCTCTAGAAATGCTTATATTGTGGAACAATATTTGAATCCCTCAAATACTTACATATAGAAATGGAGGGAGTATATAGCAATAGGGGTTTCAGTAACGTAAACAAAACGACATGGATTTGATTGCGTGGATACTTGCTTAATCCTCGTTAGCAACACGAGTTTCATGTGAATAATAAGTGATGTTTGTTTACACCTATAGACTGGGCCTGAGATAAATTCAGAATCCTACTTATGTAAAAAAATGCATCAGAAACATTGTTAGTACGCAATGCAACCAGATGAGAGATTTAGAGAGGTGCGGAAAGACTCGAACATTGTCCGTAATTCGGAAGACTTTTGAGTGGCTGGACGATTTGAACCCTTCTTCCTCTGTCCTTTTGCGTTTCCAAGCGAAATCACCGGGTTAGCAGTAGCAAGGTTGAGATAACCGATTGAACCGTGAGAACCGCCCGGAGCCGGTCCACCGGTTAATCGGATAACCGGAAAAACCGGCCGGTTAGCCGGACGAAATTTGATTTGTGGCCGCGCCGGTCACAGTCCGGTTAACCGGCCGGTTTGCCCGGTTAGCCGGCCGGTTTTCAGGCACAGTGTAAATTGCAATAGAATCAAGAAAATTCAGAAAAATAGGGAAAAAATGCATTAACTGTCCTAAAATATTAACGATAATTTTAG
This sequence comes from Chloris gayana, assembly GCA_031894775.1. Taxonomy (NCBI): domain Eukaryota; kingdom Viridiplantae; phylum Streptophyta; class Magnoliopsida; order Poales; family Poaceae; genus Chloris; species Chloris gayana. The sequence goes on from JAUNZO010004953.1 coordinate 308,604, forward strand.
ACATAAATTCATATTATATCCACTTCATAGGACACAACACAACCATATTGCCCAATGAAAAGTCAAATATAGTTGTCTAACTCATATTGTTCACAAATTCATACAACAACAAGATTAATTGTACATAATACATAGAAAATATGACTTTCACTCATGTCTCGGCTATAGTTGTCAAAAACATAGTCTTCAACAAATATTATACATCAAGAAAATTTGGGAGAGGGAGGGTTAGTCGGCCGGTTATAGCGGTTAACCAGCGCTTTGACCGGTTAACCAACCGGTTATAAGGTTCTATAGCCTTTTTATCTTTATTTATATTCCGTAAATTTTTTCTATGTCAAACAACTTCAGTTTCAAATTATTCTTTTACTATAAATCTTTATTTCTTCTCTAGTTTTTTAACAAATTTTTTATACAAAATTTTTCAAATTTTGAAAATTTTTGAATTTGAACCGGGGGTTAACCGGCCAACCGGTGCAACCGGCCCGGACCGGTTTACCGGTTAACCGGGTTAACCGGCCGGTTAACCCCGGTTCTTTGAACCCTGAGCAGTAGTACGATTCACTTTGCCGACTTCATTCATTCAAGGAGGTCAACGCGTACCATTTGTTCACTTGATCACCGGCGCCGTACCTGTGAGAGCCCACACGGCCACACACCACCACCCGTGGCCATGGGCACCACACCCGACCGGAGCTTCTGCCTGCCTGGTTTCTTGTGCTGCGCGCTTCTGCCGTAATAAAAAATGCAACAAAAAAGTTGCTGCAACTGCAACACACTCGGGAGTCGGGAGTCTGGACGAACGCCGCAAACGGCTACAGGACAAGAGGGCAGAAGTCAGAACCCATGACGGATTGTTCCAATCACCCCGTTTCAATTCCATTGTTGCCAATCACGTCAAGTACTACAACTACATTTACAATGATGATCAAGCGGCGCAAGCCAAGAAATCGAGATTGGGTGTCCCGATGCAATGCCACCAGTGTTGGCAAGGAGAAAAAAGCAATTCCTCTTTTCTCATCCGTAAAATACGACGAACTTCAGTGATAGCGGATGAACCGCACCAAACCGGAATCCCTACCAGGAGTCGGCGTGCGGGTTGCAGTCGTCGGCGAAGAAGTCGTTGCGCTCGAGGAGGGACCGGAGGCCGGGGTCCTCCTTGCCGTTGGCGCTCGGGTTGGGCTCCAGCGAGCAGTCCCCGCCGGGGCACACGCAGCACAGCACTGGCGCCGCCGCGGGGCCGTCCCCGTTCCGCGCTCGCCGGAGTTATCGCGGCGGCGGCCCGAACCGTCACCGGCCGCGTCGTCGTCCCGCCGCCGGCTTCTCCCCCTCCCGCCGCCGGTCTCCTCAACCACCTTGACGCCGCGCCAGCAGGCCGCCGCCGCCGCCGGCAGGCCGTCGCGGATGACCCGAGCAACCGCCTTCCCCTGCTTCGTCGGCCTCCACAACTTCCTGCCTCCGCCCTCCTCCTCCGCCTCCTCCCGCCTGCCCGACGAAGAAGACGCCGCCGCGCCGGGGAGGAGGAGGAGGACGGGCCGGCGTGCCTCCGCCGCCGCAGGAGCGCGTCGCGCCCTCCGTCGCCTCCCCCGCCATTGGCGCGGCTCGGCCCTCCCGCATACATGCAACCGCCGAGAACGCGCCCCGGCCGATCAACAACCGCCGTCACAGGGAATAACAAGGCGGCGGCGGGGGCCGATTGATCAGGCTCCGATCGCCGGCCGCCAATCCGCCGGCGCGCAGGGCGATTGTGGCGACGCTGATTTGGATTTAACGGCGGCGGCGGTTGCTTCAGGGATTGGAGACAAGAGGGGAGGAGGAGGGGGCGAGAAGAGCAACGCACCCAACTCGATTTCGCTGGGCTATTATTGTGAGATGCACAGCCCTCAGGGTGCTTTCGCGTCGGGCGGAAACGAGTCGAGCGATTTGCCTCTCGTCAAAAAGAACGCGAGTGTGAAAGGAATGGGGCGGATTGTGGTGGAGGAAGGTATATGCGAGGGGGCCAGGGGGCAAAAAAATGAGCAGTTGCTTAGTTTAAGTCGACTTGGTGATCTGGCCAAGGCGCCAGTTGGAGATTACGAGCGGTGGTTGGTGGAGCAGCACATATAACAATTAAACCGTGATGATCGATTTGTTCGCTTAAGGAGACTCGTGACCGATTTGTTCTCTTGTGATCGATTTGATCAAGGGTTCAGGTGGGATGGGTTCCCAAACCAATCAGGTATTTCTGCACTTGAACTTATCGACTGAGATTTTTTCACAAACCCAAAGATATATGTAACTAATTTTCCAAAGGCGTCCGTAGGGAGGTGACGGTGTATCATAACTCACCCCCACCTGGCACCTGGTAACACTTTGACAAAAAAATTCTTTCTTGAAATGGGTGTACCAAAATGACTGGAAACCCCGTTTTTAGATGTCTTTTGTAAAAAAGAAATACACTTAAAATCAACTTGTAAAAAGAGAGAGAAAAAGGATTGAATTGTTTAACAATTCTCAATTGTTTGAGTAGCATATTGAGCCATACTTGAGTGAATAAATGGATTGTCTCGGCAATAATAACAGAATTTTCCTCAAGCAATATATGTGATATATATTAAATTCAAGTGTTTTGCTCGATGAATCTGATATAATAACACTTATATTATCTATATAGAATGTATCATGTTATACATATTGATGACCAGAGGTAAAAGAAACAAGAATTTTATAACGTGTTGGATTTTTGAAATGGAGTACTTTTTTAAGATTCGTAAGCAACAATGTCGTAGAAGGTCTGCCATTTAGCAAGTGACTGAGATCTTGACTATATATGTATTGGTCACAGCTGCGAATGAAACAAATTCAGCCATGAAAGTAATAATATTTTACCATTGTAGACCTAAAATTTTCTGAGCAATAAATGAACTCGATCGCATGAAAAATCCCAATAGCGGCACAGCTAGCAACTCGTCCGTTTGTCTTGAGTTTTTTTTTACAAGAGCTCCACATAGAAAACATTTTAGATTCTTTTTGCAAGGGCATTACTAAGAAATGGCGTCCATTTGTCTCTTAAAAAATATGTGCTGAATGTGCAAGGAATGGATCAGCTTATAATGAAGGTGCGAGAAAATATTAGTGCTCCCAAGGGGTTAGGTACTCCCGTGCTCCCATCGTTAATTTGCACTACAAATCTTGTTTGACAAACTATAACAAAAATATATATATGAATTGTACATGTTATCTTCTACCATTATGCAAAAGATTAGATGCAACAAGTAATTCTATAAGATGCAGCAAAAAAGAAAAATCAGAACAGTAACGGGTAATGGGTTAAATTGAACAGTTACAACCCGCAACTATTAAAGCTGATTTTCTCTTTTGTTTATTGCACCGTGCATAAGTACTTGTTGCATCTCATCTTTTGCATGAGGATAGATGATAATGTGCACTGTTGCATTTTTCATGCATTATTATGATGTATTTTGAGATTGGAGTAGAGGAGCACCACCTAAAACACCTTTGAGCACTAGATATGTTCTCAGGTATACAGTACGCCATATGTCCATGGGTAAAGAGTGTTTTGGATTCTTTACTTTATCTCGACTGGTGATTTTTTTTTTTCGGTGCGGATCTCAAGTTCTCAACCGGTGATCTAGCACAAGCACCAATTCCATTTGGTAGTTGGACTGGTGGAATCTGACGGGAAGGTTTGATTCCAGTTTTTACTTATTCCCAAGGACAGTTTTCGAGTTGAAAAAAAGGACGGTCTTTTATATTACTTTGTTGACGGGTTTCCCAACCATGCCATCTGAAGTAAGCTTTACTTGTAACGAAGAGGTGAAGAGGCTTCGAACTTTTATTCTTGTGGAGTTTGGCCATTGACTTTGAGCCCCTGGTTTCATCGGAAGCTAGGTGTGATAATATTTAAAACGATACATATTTGTGGTTATGAAGGTGCTCACACACGACCTTACTCTATATATTGTGGGATTTCTTTTTTTTCTGAATTATGTATCTTTTCTGTGAAATACATGTACCCCTCGGTAATTGATGTAGTCTAGGACAACTACTTTGTATATTCTTGGCCGTTGGAATGACATCATCATATTTCCAGGATGGAGGAGTCCAATTTTTATAAAAAAATATTCTTTCAAAAAGGGTCCTAAATATGTGCGAGATTAGGGTGGTACAAATATTGAGATTGGGATAAAGCTCACTTTATTGCTACCTTGAATTTTGGTCAAAGTCCATCTCCAATTCCGCTAAACCAGCTCATTGTTCACCTCTGGCCCGTAAATAAATCCTGCTGCTGATGTGGATAGGCATTAGTCATTAGTGCATGAGCCCAATACGAAACTTTGGTGTCCTGACCAGAGTCATGCAGGCATCGAGCCGTCGTCCTGTTCTGTTGTGGTGTTCCAGCCGAGGTCATAGCTGCTGGGAGCGTCTGGGATCAAGAGTAGTATTCCGTTTTAAAATTATTATCGTTGTTGACTTTATTTTGCTAGATTTGATCGTTCATTTTATTCAACAAATCTTAAAAATATAATATATTTTATTAGAATATATTTTATCACTAAAAAGTTGAAATATAATATATATTTGACAAATATTTTAAATAAGATAAACGGTTAAGTGTAACGAAAGAAAATCAATGAAAATAACAATTTTGGAACGGAGGAATATGTGACATGAGTGCTTTTTTTTTATTCTATGTGACATGAGTGCTAGTGTTGCCCTATTCCAGTTTCCGACTACGTTGACTAGGGGTGTGTTCGTTTCCTCCTCTAAAATTTAGCACTTGTCACATCGAGGAGAATCTTATTATTTATGAATATTTCGATCAATTTAATGTCAAAACCCTATAGACAGATTGGTGCTAATTTTCGAGATGAATCTAATAAGCTTAATTAATCTATATTTTGCTAAAGTGATGCTACAAGTAACCGTCTTCTAATCACGACTTAATTAATCTCATTAGATTCGTCTCGTAAATTAGTCTAGGGGCCTGTAATTTGTTTTATAATTAAACTTTATTTAATACTCTTAAATAGTAAGATTCTTTTTGATGTGACAGCTTCTAAAATTTAGACCCCATAAAACGAACACACCTAGGAAGTAGTAGGATTTAGGGGTGCCTGCAGCAACGATCGCTAACAGATGACAGTGCCCATGGGCCATGGCCATGGGAGCTCATGGGCCTAATGCGGAGTTTCAGTGAGAAAGTAGATGAGCCATAGGAAAGTCAACCCCATGATTTTGCAGTCCCTCTTGTACGGTTTCCTGTTGCATTCCAGATCTATGGAGAAAAGGAACTTGGTAAGTTCTTATTATCGTTCATTTCCGTCCAATTTCGCATTATTTGACTGATTTCAGTTGATTATCTTGTCAATTCTCGCTGGCCGTACTGTCTGCATGCTGAGGAGATCACAAGGTGTGGTTGAGCCATTTTCATTGCGCCTCGTGACTGATTTCAGCGAGTCGAGAGAAAGGGGAAATTTCAGTATTGAAATGCAATGTACCACATGTTGTGCTCTGCGTTTCAGTTGTAATGCAGTATCTAGAACTCAGCTTCACCTTTTTGTTCTGCAATTACTCACGCTGCAAGACATTGTAATTTCATTTATGGAAAAGAAATGTTCAGTTGAAATTGATTACTTTAAGCGATAAGTATAAAGTGTACTAGACATTAACTTTTTTACCGGTGATAAATAAAATAATTAAGAAGAAAAGAATACATCAGAAAACAATACAAGAGGCATATTTATGAATAAAGAAGACATAGGGTTGCCCTGAATGGAATGGAGTGGAATGGCTGAAGCAACAGATGGGGAGCAGAGGAAGAGATCAGAGGGTGGTCTTGTTGGCCCTCCTGACGAGCACAACCCAGCACATGACCCTGTAGAGCAGGAAGAATCCAATCATGACCCCGACGTTGACCCACTTCATTCCCTCATCGATGCCTCTGTCCCTGAGCACGTCGGCTCCTGTCCTCAAGCAGGCGCCACCGGCGCCGCCGGGCAACCACGCGACGCAGGTGTCCCGCGCGGCGCCTCCGTACTCGTTGATGAGCAGCAGGTCGAGCGGGTACCTGTACATGGAGACGTAGTACATGAATGCCCAGTACCTCGGGATGCTGGCCCTGGGGATGAAGTAGCCGGAGAAGAGGAAGAAGACTCCGAGGCAGACGCAGATGAGCGCGTTCCCGACGACGAAGTCCGGCGCCAGCGCGCTGAGGAAGAGCGCGAGCGAGCTGGCGGCGAGCAGGACGAGCCAGACGGCGAGCACGAAGGAGGCGAAGGCTGCGGCGCGGAGGCCGGCGAGCCAGTAGAGCGGGAGCGAGAAGAGGAGCGCGACGGCGAGGAGGCAGGGCGCGAAGACGAGCGCGCCGGCGAGCACGTAGGAGGAGAGGCGGTACGCGCGGCGCGAGGCCTCGCGCATGAGCACGCGGCGCTCCTGCAGCAGGATGGGCAGGGCCTCGACGGTGGAGGAGAGCAGGAAGCTGAGCGTGAAGGCGAAGAGGCCCAGGCGCAGCGCCACGCCGTCCGGGTCCGTCGGGGTGCGGAAGTAGACGCTGCCCAACCCGAGGCCCGCCACCACGGCCTGCGCGGCCCGCGCCGCGAAGAGTTCCCGCGTGCGGTACATGACGCGCCAGCACCGCACGGTCAGCGCCGCCACCTCCGTCGCGCGGCTGCAGTACCCGTGCTCGATGGCGCCGTGGAAGGTGTGGTTGCCATCGTGGAAGTCGTCGTCCGAGTGGTGGTGGTGGTGGTCTTCATCGTGGAAAGCGGCCTGCAGCTGCGCGGTGAGCTCCATGGCGAGCTCGAGCGGGTTGAGCTGGACGGGGATGTGGGCGTGCCCGAGCCTGGCGAGCGCGTCCTCGAGCGACGCGAGCGTGCCGGCGTGGGCCACGGCGCCGCGCGACAGGAGCAGCAGCGAGGAGACGTAGCCGAGCATGCGGTAGCTGGGCTGGTGGATGCTGAGCACCACCACCTGGCGCCGCGCGCGCGCCACGTCGCGCAGCAGCGCCAGCACCTCCACGGCGGAGCGGCTGTCCAGCCCGGAGGTGGGCTCGTCCAGCAGCAGCACGGGCGGGTCGTGCACCATGTCCACCGCCACGGACACGCGCTTCCGCTCGCCGCCCGACACCCCGCGCGCCGCGCCGCCGCCGCCGCCCACGTAGCTGTCCGCCACGTCCGACAGCCGCAGCTCGCGCAGCAGCGCGTCCACGCGCTCGCGCCGCGCGGCCGCCGTCGTGGCGCCGCGGAGCCGGAACCGCGCGGCGAACAGCACCGTCTCGCGCACCGTCAGCAGCGGCAGGAGGTTGTCGTCCTGCGTGACGAACCCGCACAGCCGCCGCAGCTGCGACCGCGACGTCACCGCGCGCCCGTCCAGCGACACGACCGGTGGTCCGTCGCCGGAGATCTCGGAGCCCGTGCCGCGGCCGGAGAGGATGCGGAGGAGCGTCGACTTGCCCGCGCCGCTGGGGCCCACCACGGCCAGGATGTTGGAGCTGGACGCCGTGAAGGACACGGACTTGAGCAGCATGCTCTCGCCTTCATCATTTCTTCCTCCACCGGAAGAGAGGAAGGGTGCCAGCAGGAGGGCGGTGCGGGAACAAGGCAAGGGGCAGGAGAGGTTGCGGACGGCCAGGGTGTGGTGGGGAGGCGACGGGTGGTAGAACGAGAAGGACGGCGACGCCGAGTCCGGCGGCGACGACGACGACGTCGACGTCGTCGACGTCATCAGCAGCGCCGGGTCCAGCTCCGACGACAGGTCCTCCATGCGCGCGCTCTCGCTGTGTCTCAGCTGCGCCGCGTACACGAGCCGTGGAGGCGGAGGAGAGCTCAACTAATACTGCCTCGCAGACAGGCTTTCTTGAACGTGTCGTGCACCCAAGCGCATGCGCGACGCATGCTACGCCACACCACCATGCCGTGTACCACCCGAGCCGAGTGTAATCTAATGGCGCACTCCTTCACTCCTCTCTACAGGTTCTTGTTCTGCTGGTTTGGGTGAGCAAACAGGACAAGAAAACGCGCTCGGTTGACCGCAAGTCACGGTTTCCAAGGACGGGGAGAGATTTGGGTGAGGGCCGTTGCGACCCGCGAGCTACTGAGACCAAACGCCCGTTTCCGGCGGTTGGACCTGTGCACCTAACCCGCGCGCGCGCGCTCGCGTTTCGTGGCGTCTGGTTTCGGCCTAGTCGTTCGTTCGGTCGTTCCCTGCCCAACAACCTCCTTCGTCACTGTGCTCTGTACCTCGAACACACGAATAATAGTTTTGCAAGTCGTCATTTCCAATGGCAACCTGTACAATTTTGCATCCAAGCACCAGTTTTACCTGGTTCTTTAAACCATGGAAACAACACTACTTAAAGCACTATATACTTGGGGCATTTTGTTGCACCAGGCTGTATCCATACTGAAAAGCAGGAAACCTTTTTCCATTATCTAAAAAAACTATACTTAGCACTTAAGAAAAAAAATGAGAGAATAATCTTGACTGAATGCGGGAGGGCGCCATGGTGATTCTTACGAAAACCCGAAAAAAACGTTATCAATCCGGTTTCGAGCAGATAATGGTTTTCGATGAAAATCGAACCTGATGCTATACCAAAAGCCAAAAATGGTTATATTCCCCGTTCGATTTTGTGAACCAGGGATTATAGTAAATAGTGGTATTAACATAAGATTAAGACTAGGTCTTGTTTGTATCCTCTCAAGTTTATAACAAATAAACTGAAGGGCCTCCAAGCAGGTCTGTTATTTCTTCAGTTATATAACCTACATTACTAGTTTAATATAAATCCATAATCTACTCCACACCAACTAAAACCAGTTTATGGCACTAAAATACTACTTTCCCTCTAACTACTACTAGAGGAACTACCTTTTATAAAAAACTATCTCCATGAACTTCAGCTTATAAACTGACCGCCAACCACCATCACTTATTTTTTTATATAAACCAGTTTATTGAAACTATCTTCATAAACAAACTTTTAATAAATTGTAATCGATCCAAATAGGGTCTAAATTGATTTAAATGATACTAATATATTATTTATATCAAGACTTGATATAATATAAGAACTACTATAGCATAGATTTAAACCAAATAAATATTATTTTTAATATTTATTCTTATTTTTTAGTCCTACACATTACTCAGATAACCATGTTCATACAATTCAGAAGCACATTCAAGATTGCTTATGACTGCAGTACTTTAATTCCCTGTAAATTTCTCTAATGCGTGAAATCCACAATCACCTGTAAAATTGATAACTGTAAACTGCAGAACTTTCATTACTCTCATTCTAGTCCTATGGCTGAGGAGCATGAAAACAGTTCCGCAAGTCATCTCTGCAATAATAGTGACTTTTTTTTGCGAGAGAAAATAATAATATGACTTGTTAGCTGACGTGATTTAACTCACATGAGTGGCAGCACAGGAAAGGAAAAGATTTAACAATGTGTTTTTTTTTTTTCAGTTTGTTTAAGAGATGAGTCACAATACTATTAGCACATTACGATATCACTAAGCACCGGTGTTAGAAAGGAAAGGACGAGACTATAATGTGGGCAGGATAATATTAACTCTCAAAACTCAGAGAAACCCGTGGAATATCTTGCAAGAGGCTACGGTAGCGCTGCAGTTCCTTGCTCGACCTCAGCTTGAATGCCCGGGGCTGCTGCTTGCTCGCGACGAGGCCTCCTTATGTATTTGGCGCAGATTGCGTCAGCATACTCCGTGCAGTTCTTCCTCACTAAGTTCTCCATGCACTTCAAGTAGGAGAAATCTGAACGGCATCCATCCTTCGAGACCACGAAAAAGAGAGTGTCCTGGAAAATTTGGTGCCTGTCAACCTGCCAAATCAAACGAGGTGATCCAAAATAAGATGGATAGTTTCGCAACGCTACACACTGTAATTGTAACTAATAAATAAAGAAGACACATAGGAACATAAGGAAGTATACCATTATATGGTCAATTTCACCAGACACCTTCGATTGCTTTTCTGGGTGGTGCTCAAGGACTTCCTCCTGGATAAACTTGTCATCTTCATGCTTAAGTCTATCACCCTCTCTGAGAAGTTTTAAGACATATATTAAATTAGCAGACTATATCATATGCAGCAGGCAAACAGATATACAAAAGGCTTCACTATATGCAACCACGCGACAATTTTCACTATTTAAAGAAAATAAGAAATTCAAAAGGCTTCACTATACACGTACTATGAAGCACACAATGGCGCAAAGTTATTAAGTAAATGTAAGTGATTTACCCTGCTTCACGGAAGATCCTTTTGACACGAAGCACAATAGGTTGAACTTGTAGAAGAATGCTTCTCTCCTCGGTTGTAAGTTCAAACCGTTGCCTCTTAGCAGTTACGTATGGGGGCGTCCATGCATTATTCTTCCTCTTACCTGTCCAGTTACCGGTTTTGGCACCCCATCCATTCCAACCTTTGCTGTTGCCGGAATCATTTGCCTCATACCAGTTGGTCGATGAGCCCTCATGAGTGGGCGCATTCCAGCCATCACAGGAACATGATCGCTTTGCATCTGAACTAGATGGGTTGTTTATGAAAGCTCCATTACTCCCGCCTTCCAAACTAGCAGAATCATTCACAGCATTTGCAAGTGGTTCGAAGCTTGAGTTGATTTTTATGCCACTTTCCCATGAGCCCCCCTTCTGGATATCTTGCTCCTCGAAATCATCTTCAAAAGTGGGCTTATCATAGTTGCCATCTAACTCTAGAGATGAGATCACATCATCTGCCTCGTTCTCTTCAGCAAGATAATCAACATCATCCAGGAATGTATACCGTGCCTTTTCTTGATCATTGGTCCTGACCAAGTGTAAGAAATCATACAACCCATCGCCATACTCCTCTCTGTTTTTCAGCTGCAACAAAGAAGTCAGAACATAAATTGAGAGCTTTCTAGTTGCATCTGAAGTGATTTGGGGGCCCCACCAGATATGAGCTCTCAAGCTTTGCTACTGAAATAACAAAAAACTCTGGTGGGTAGGGCATAATTACCTGATTATCATTCCAAAGAATCTGAAAAGATGATCCAGTTCCAATTGCTGCCTGCTTACCCCATGCACATGATGAGACCACACCGCCCAATGGATCATAAGCACATTTTTCTGCAGCCTCCTCAAAGCACTTCATAGGGGTCTACAGACAACAGATGTTGTTTCAGACAAGGTATCCATGTAACATGTGAAATGATCAAAACAAATTACACATTTCAGACAAAAACATACAAACAAAGTGGAAGCTGTGAAAGGCACGTGAACTTTCAATGAGCGGAAAGTTGTCTTGAAACCAGACTTATGGAACCCATTCAAGTTTCCAGTGCATGTCATGCTGTTTGCCACTAGTATCATTTGGTCCCTGCGATACATTTTTATACCTGTAGAAAGCCACTGCACAAATAAGAAAGCATAAGAACATTAATGTAAATGGTATAAAGTGGTATGTGCATTATACAACAATGGTGCCAACTGTATGCAAAATAAAATAAAATATGATGACTCACGATACATATCAGGTATATCCTACAGTGATCACTCAAATAGCTTGCTGCAATTCAATACAAGTGCTTGTTAGAAGCTCGGAAACCTCGCAGATAGTAGCGGTGAGTTGTTGGTGGCCTCAGCTGATAGCCACGGTGGCGAGCGCATTCCGTGGTAGCAAAGGCGGCGAGTAGATGGAAAGCAGGGCGCAAGAGAGAACGATGAAGCAAGAACCTTCTTTGTTCTCTTTGTTTGATTACAAGGCCAGGCTTTGTATATAGTCGGCTATGCTAACTATATTGCTAATTTAAACCGACTCCATCTCTTATCTGAATCGCATTAAAGAATTGAACTGAGCAGTGAATCCTAATCAATGAACCCTCGTCTCTTGATGCCTGGGTGCCTAAGTTTAGCCACGTTGACGCTTGCTATTACGCGCATAGACTTGATCGACCATAACAGTGCTATTCATAACAAATACCAATGCTAGAAGGGAAATTTTGCTGTGAGACGCTGTAAATAGTTGGTTTTGGCCGTACAACACTGCAAAAGTTGGTATTCGTTGTATGACACTGAAAAAACTATGGCTTTTGTCCCTAGGCACTATAGCATACGAGCAGGGTTGTTATGATTTTGTTAGCATAGTGAATAATACATGATGACTTGAAATTTTACACACTCATGCATTGCTACAACCTTTATATATATATGTTTTTCACTAAAAAAATGATTGTTTGCATAACTTTTCAAAATGAAGAATATTTATCTTACAGAAAAAAATAATCAAACAATTAAAAATTTATGAAATAGAAACATATAGTTGGATGATTTCAAGTTATCATGTATCTTATGCATTGAGCTAAATAAGTTCATAAAAACCCTTCTCTCCTACTATTGTCCTAGAACCAAGAGCCATGGTTTCTCAGTGTCCTCTTAGCAAACATTGACCTTTTTAGAGTCATGTGGCCAAAACCAACTCCATAAATTACTACATCCAGCATCTGGAATCTTATTTACCAAACAGGAAATCATCCCTATGACTTTTACTAACAAAAGCAGGTGGTCAGAAGGCAAACCTGCATAACTTGAACAAAGGCGCATGGTATGCCGAGAAGTGCCCTCACTTGTTGAATACCATAAGGAATGGACCTTCGTGTGTCAATGAGGTCAATAACAGGTATGCAGGCATCCATTATTACTCCCCAAGCATCACCATTGTGTAAAACTTCATCTTTTTCAGCAACAATTTCTAGTGCTGTCTCACCCGTTGACACTGTCTGTTTGTTATTTATAAATCTAGTTGCATCTGATTTTTTTTTTGAATTGAAAACAATGGGAGAGACTCCCATTTTTTTTTTTTGAATTGAAAACAATGGGATAGTTGCATCTGATTCAACCCATATAATTTTAGCCTCATTAATTCGACGGTCACCTACAGTGCAAAAACCAGGATGTAAAATATATAGAGGAAAGGAACCTGGCAACATAATAAGTACGAAAAAGAAACGCAAAATAAGCCTAAAAATAAAGTGTATATATACAAACTATACCTGATTCTAATTAAATAAAAAAACAAGTGTTATAGGGTGTTGTAACAGTACCTTTTACAGTTACATCCAAAAGGACTGATAAGACTGAATCATCTATCACACCCACTGCTCTCTCAACAGATTCAGATAATATAGTGCTACCGTCAGAGAAGGAGAACTGCAAACATGGAATCTTATGTAGCTGTTCATTTATTCTCTTCTGTGCGAATGAACAATCACTGCCATGGATAAATAAAGTTTTAAACCGAAAATGAATATAAATATTATATCAAGCATGCAACAATAAATGTTGTAGGTAATTCCCTCAAGAAAAATATTGTAGGTACATTAAATCAATTTAAAGATTAGTCAATACTGCAACTGACAAAATATCAATAATTTCATATTTTTTCGATAAATTTAGGTGCCACAGACACGTTTGTTGAAGTTCAGGAACTAATTTGGCAGTAGACAGAATGCCAAGCGGTTAGCACTTCCGGTACCGAGGAACAAAACGATTTGAGTAACCCCAACAATCTACAACAACTTTTACAAATATTTTCATTTACGCCAGCCTCTCTCCCAAAAAAGAGTAGCATCACCAAAATTCTGTAGCTTGTACAAACACTCTAAATTGAGCAGGTGGAAGCTCACAGGTTGCAGTAGGGAAACGAAGAGTTACCAAGTAGAGAAAGTAATATTTTTAAACAGGTGGCCGGGATGCCCTTTCTTCTTCCCATTTCTCTCAGCAACCTCTTGGCATTTTTGGAGAATTTGCTGAATACTGACATTTTTCTGTTCTAAATGTGCCTGCAAGAAAGGCGTGCATAAATATTGCACAGAACAGTTTAAGTACGAAAACCCAGAATACACCATCTACCTTGTCAAGATGAATATGGCCTACAAGAGTTGGGGCAGCTACAGATGTCCCTTCCAAACTTATTAGCTTCTGATGCCTGAAAATGTAGATGAAGTATTTGTAGCTAGTATCAAGCGGTGTCGACCAAACTTATTTTGCTTGATATGATTTTCTATTTAAAAGAAGCTCTGTCAATGAAATATGGAAACTTTGTATCTGTTCCAGTTTTGAGAACTGTTAGATCGTGCCTTCACTCATTTTGACTCCAAAAAATAATGCACTAGCCTGTTAACAAGTTCTATACCATAATAGTATCTCTTGGTGGGTAGAATCCGTGGATAACATGGTAATTGTGAAATTATTCAATTGCTAAGTGGACTCATAGCAGTCAAAGTATCATGGCACATTACATGGCCAATTTCAAGGAATAAGGAAGCTCAACAATAGTGCTGCTTCTTTATTTTCTTAACACGTGGCACCAGACAGTGAACTACTTCTTACTGGAATATATCAATACCAAATTCTTGAAATATCATTTATTACGAGTTTCAAACTAACACAATAAAATTGAAGAACAATAAATAATAATACCAGATCCTACAGTGATACAATCCAATAAAAGAAAGGAGTGTTTGAGGTTTCCATACGTACTCAAAGGAGATATCAGTGGCAAAGTCAGCTAGTGTAACTCTACTAAGACAACGTTGTACAGAAATGGCAGCCCTCTCCTTGCAAAATTTCTTGGCGCAAGTGCAATCATTAAGAAATAGGATAACTTTCCGATCTTTCACATTTTTTTATTATAGCCAAGTTTCGTCTGAAGCATTTCCTGTTAAGATAAAAGAATGAGATATTGTTGATTAGTATTCAAAGACCCTCAAGTGATCAATGCCTAGAAATCACAATTACACAATTTCTACCTCTACTGACTTCCACCAAACAATGCTTCGCTTTGACGAATCCGATACAGTACTGTATGCAGTGTGTGAGATATCAGTGGCAGCTAAGGCACCTACAGGTTCACCAGGAGGCAACGCATATGTAAAATGAGATGCCTCGTCACCTTCCTTATACTTCAGCTGTATGATTGTATTGCTGCAGATGTTTCTAACAGTTCCATCATAACATATAACTACATCCCGTAAGGTGGCCATTAAATCCTTGAATAAGGTTCCACATTTTTCAAGCCGTCCTTTGGAGCGGGCCATTACCTCCTTTTCAGATATAGAATGTACCAGCTCCTCGCATGGATTGAGACCATGAAAGTATGAGCTTTGCACAAGACCATAGGCCTCTGGTGGATGATCATCTCCATAGGCTGGGCGTTTATTCACAATATGTGAGAAGCAACCCTCCACAAGGCCGTTCGAGTACAACTTTCCTTCACGACGCAGTTGCAGACCAAGAAAGCCAAGCTGCTCAACCAAGCTCGACATGGAGGAGTCCTTTCTTCGATCAACCAGCTGCCCAAGATCAGAGTGTTCCATAATAAAATCCGAAATCTGTTGTTTTACTCTCTTCAAGCTATTTTCAACTTGCATTTCCAAAAGTTGAGTTTTCGAATGCCTTGACTGTTCAAGGATAAAAGACTGTTTTTGAATGCTACTCCGTGCTTCTTCCAGTAGAGCTTTGGGAACATTAAAATCCTGCAGGCTTATACTAAAACCATCTATCAGTAAAAACTCCATCAGTAATGGCTGCAGCATATTCAGAAATTGCAGAGCCTCTCCTGGACCCTTCTCGGAATGAATGGCAGAAACCAAATCCGCGAATGTGTCCTGAACAGATGTTCTGTCAACATCCAGCTTCATAACAGTGCTCTTTCTGGCTACATGTCCATCCCTTTGACAAGTTAACTTAGCAGGTAATGCACATTCCACTATTTGTGTGATTGTCCAAAATGGAATCGAGCTAACTACAGCAGGGCCTGGAAGTGGAGATGACACAAACATTGCCAACTGATTAGCTGACTCTTTTCTTAACATTGTTCTGGAAGACATATGTTTCAGAGCTAGCAAATTGTCATTACGTAGCTGGAGATTAAACTTTCCATTTTGGGAACTAGTAAGTTGTTTTTTCACGCTGAAAAGTTCCATGGCTTCAGCTTTTGCAACAAGTGATTGTGGATAATAAACATGTACACGGTCACCATCGAAGTCTGCCCCAAAAGGAGAACATATAAGAGGATTGACTTTGACTGTTCGGTCATTGTGGACATACACATAAAATGCCTGGAGAGAATGCTTATGAGAACTGGGTGCCCTGTTCAAAAATATTATATCCCCATCGAGTATTCTCCGACTGATCATTTGACCAACTTTAAGTCTAGTATGCCCTTTTGATCCAACATTGATTGCATAGCTTGCTTGACCATCACTGTACGTCTCGCAAAGTCCCTTGTCCACCACCTCTTGCAGCCTGTTAATGTTCATGTCTGTCACCTGTTCTTGCAAAGTTATTCTTTTTGCCACCTCAGAAGGCAGTCCAACTGCATCCACATTAATATAGGGATCTCCAGTAAGAACGCCAATCGATGAAAAACTTGACCCTTTGCTGAGAAATAATCCCTTCATTTTTTGGAGCCACTTTGTTTTTGACCACTCAGCTGCATTGATGCCAACTGCAGCTCTATTGTTGTTAATGCCTTGATGGACCTTTAAAATAAGATATAAAACTATAACTGACGATATAAAACTTATAAAAAATAAAAAAAGATAACATAAACACAAATGGTACTATAAAATCATAATTAGCAAATGTTTGGTTGCAGGATTTGTTTCAACAAACAATACTTGACTATTTTATGATGTGTGAAATATAATTTCAAATGATAATATTTCCAACTTTCATATCCTGCTACATACCTTTCTAATGCCCATTAGAGGTATGTAATTCCCAATAACCAGCTGTAGATCACATAATTGGGCGTCACATTCAAACTTTGGAGAATGAGATCTTGATCTTTTTATCTCCACTATCTTCTGAAGCACCTTATTCAATAAAGATTTCGAGCTATCCTGAAAATAAAGTAAATTCGGGTATCAGATACAATCACAGAACTAAAATTATAACTATAATTATGAGGATATTCACTAGAAAACACTCACATAGGACAAGATCTTCCCATCAGCAACCTCTGGAATGTTGACGCAGTTTGGAGGTACTGGAAGGTACTTCATCACATACCCAGATTGAACAATGCATCCCCGTTGAGCTAGCTTTCTTCTAGTGCCATCTGGAATATTTTTCAATATATGCAGAGCCTAACAAAAAACATGGGAGGGAATGAAAATTAGTGGTTTATTAAACAATCTGGATTATTTATATCAAGGAATGGAATATTATATGAGAATATTACCTCTTCTGGAAGAAGTGGCCTAGTATCAGAGTATCCACCATGGTGAAATCCATATTTATCAAGGAAGTCCCATGAACATTCTCTCGTGTCTTTTCTTGGATTTGCCCTCAACTCCAAACGAAATGCACCATTTTGTTTCTTTATTTTCTTCAAAGACAGTGCTGGAACATCCTATAAATAAGTGCTGAGTAACATGAGTCCACTCATCCAGACTACACACGTTATAGTATGAACACTCAGACCAGAACAGCAACAAGCCAAGATTGAAATTAGGACAAGGACAATGATATTATGAGTTCACAGGTCTACGTTTGTTAACTACTCCTTTTGGTTTTTAGTCAACAGTGTTACGATACAATTCTTATTTTATTTTTTTAGAGTATACCCAAAGCTACTTTTTATTCTAACAAGAAGTCGGGTGTTAAGGAAAGGACTTCCTACCATAAACATAGAGATAGCTTTGTGCGACCCAAAGTGTGCTACAGCCTATAACCACGCACTATGGGTCACATGATATTTCATTCATGATTATTATTCTGCTTTTGACCCTGATGGAGCTGAGTGTCCAGCTTGGTGTGGGTGCACAACACAAAGATTCATTGAGAAGTTCTTTACATACATAATTGTCATGGGAGTAAGGCCAAAATGTGAATCCATTTGTTCATGATTGCTTCATGGCTCTACTCTTACCTGACACAGGCATTGTTTAATTTTATTACTGAAGAAACTCAACTTCGGTTTCTGTCAGTATCTCCTACAGTTTTGGCAGCTTAAAGGAAGGGTAGCTCATCCAACGTAATTTCTCCAGATCCATGTATGCATTGCGGGAAGACTAATCATCGCTCAGACAAAAAATTTTTTATCAAGTATCCAAAGAAACTAGCTAGTTTTAGTGCTCTTTGCGGTTCGCGCTGCTGGTGACGCGGTCCACCTCCTATTCCAGGAGGCATTGCGTCTACTGCTGCATCATCTCTGGTACTGATGGTACTTCTAATCAAGAAATTTTTGGAACTTCTGGACAGTCACCCTCAGATCCCGGATGGTTTCAACACCATAATTCACATCATTTTGCATATTTTCTCCCTTAGAGTATTTACTTCCTTTGTGTCAAATTCATGGTTATCTCTTTTAAGTTGTCTATGTAGTGTGAGCCATCTTCGTCCATGAGCCATTTTTTTTAATAGCCAAGTCCCATCAATTCAGCTAACACTATCATATCACCATATTCCACTATTTGCCTTCACGGTAGTGCATCATCATCATATTCCACTATTTGCCATTTGTAACTTATATCATATCTTTTCATCACATGTCATTTGCTTTGGCGCGCTTGACTCGACGACCAAGGCTCCACTACATGATGAATTGAAGAGTTAGATTTTGGATGTATTTTTTATGTAATAGGCATTAGTGTCGATCCCCTTCAAATACGATGGCTATCGCATATGGCGTGCAGTTGAGGAGGATTTTGAGGATATAGTATTATTCTAGTCTAGTTGGGTCACATGTAACCCGTATATAGGTAACCCCTTAGGGGCATTATCTTTATCAATACTATCTTTGCCCATTGAAAGTGTTATTTTTTAGTTTTAGAAATTAACTTGGACCATTCATTTTATTTCATTGTAAATATTATATATTATTTTCTAATTTATATTATCATTAGAGATATTTTAGTGATAACATCTTTGTTTTAGTATTAAAAAATTAAATCAAAGTTGATTTTTTAAAAAAATAAAAATAATACTTTTAATGGAACGGACATATTATAATTCATCATCTATCTTAACACTAGTCAACGGAGCAAGAAGGTGAGAAAACTTCAAATCCTGTGAGACCCGTTGCAAATCCCCGAAAGAAAGGATGACATGTGCCAAAGGAATTGAGCTACGACTTACCTCGAGCCGTAGAGTTGGCTTCTTGTCAGCATGTAGTGGGAGAGGGGCCGATTCTTAGTGTCGAGCTCGGAGGAGGGCTCAAGCGAGGATGGGGATGGGGTCCATAGCGCGTGGAGGCCAGCCATGGCGGAGAGAGAGAGAGAGAGAGAGAGAGAGAGATTTGCTGCGGGCGCGGCGAGCTGCTCCTGCTACTTGCTTGCTGGCCGCCTGGCCGCGCTTGCTGTTCCTGCTGCTTTGGTTGCTGGCGGTAGCAGAAGTTCAGGGAAGAAGACGAGGAAACGAACCGTGGCAAAATGTCGGGGAGTTTGGGGAAGATGGGTAGGTCATTTGGCTCATCAGTTCTTGAAAATTACTCCCTCCGTCCTTTAATTCTTGACATTTTTCCATTTGATCGTTCATCTATTTTAAAATAGTTTTTATATAATATATAAAATTATAAGTTGTGTTTTAACGATTATAAAATAAATTATAATAAAATATTTTAGTCAAAGGGGGATGAGTTGATCCTAGACATGAAAATACCCCTAAGATTCGGGATAGAGCTACTCCTCAAAATCAGTCGGATCATCTCATCCCATTTCAGCGGCTTCAGCTAAGCCGCTCTTCCTCTGTCTTGTATGCCAAGCGAACGCAAGTGTGAGGATGAAACCCGTAGGCTTTGAAGAACATACGTGATGCCAAGATCAGAGTTGTGGATGTGTCAGGCACTCATGTCACGCTGCACCTCGACGACAGCTCTGCGGTAGGCAGACACGGATGGTGCACTAAGGGTGTTCGATGAAATGTTTAACTGAAAGGCAACTAACAGGAAGAAACTTCGTCTATCTCCATCCCTGGTCCCTCCTAACAAACAAGAAACATGGATCATCCCATTCCCTCTAAACAAACACGAATTGAAATCATCTCATCCCTAAAAAATGAGATGGTTTTATCTCGTCCCACCTTGTCCCAAAACCAAACGCATGCTAAAAGAGCAGGGGTAGACAATAGCAGGGGATCTTCTTCCACGCTCTTGCTCTCATGTTCTAGGATCTGTTTAGGGTGTAAGTTCTTGCTTAGTTGCTTGTATACTTCAATCAGATGGTATTAAATAGTACAAAGAAGCAAGATTCAGGGAACCTTGGTTAAAAAATTTATCCCCTTGCTTTCTACATCAGAAATCATTTGTGAGAAGCCAGCGTGTTCATTCCGCTGAATTCCAAATGTGGTTAGTGCTAGAGAATCCCAAAAAAATGGTGTTTACACATCAACTGCACCGATATGTGGCGACAATTTCTCCAGGCATGTTAAGCATCTATTGTGATATCTTTAATTTCAGCTTTGCAATCTATTGTCACAATCATAACCCACACATACCAGTAACCAGTCAAACAATGTCTATTTACTTCACGGCAGAAGAATGGATTGAAAATGTCAATATTGGTGCATACCTGATAATAGTAGCATGATGTCGCTGGCATACTTTTCTTCACATCGCTGTGTTTATCCTGAGAGTGGTATGCGAAGGTGAAGCATCAAGGTACCATACATATATTAATAACTTAGGGAAAACCCATGTAGAGGATAAAAAAAGAGGGTTAGTTGGTTTCGTTCAGAAAATACCTTCCCTTTCTTGATTCGAAGGCACTTCAGGCGTATGAAGCTCAGTAGTTTCATCAATTCACTAACATGACAAGGGTGGAATATGGGTACAGGTAGCTCAATGTACCCAAAGTGCCCTAAAAAAGAAGACAAAATTATTTGTTTGCAAAGGAAGGTATCTCTCGGAACCTAGAGATCAATGTGAGAAAGTGATTTGCTTATGAATCAAAAGCGTTTATGAAAACCTTCACATTTGTCATTTTCTGAAGCACCACAAGATTCACATTGTCCAGCTTCAAGAGGCAATCCAAGAGATGGATTTCTAAGCTCACTATGGTGAGTAACAGGACAGCCATTTTTAACAGAAAATGTAAGCTGCAAAAACAAGACAATCAGAATTTTATTAATCTTTGGAAAGAAAAACAGCGCTTGAGACAATGTATGAACATGTTTTGTTTTGAATAAAAAGCAAGGGAAACCTATTTAAAAAAAACAAATATTATGCGGAATATACATATGTAATCCACTTGAAGACATAACAAAGTTTGTGCTTATGTACCCTGTACTTACAAAGAAACGTGAACAAAAGCACTTCTTTTACTAGAATAAATAAAGTTCCATTTGTAATAAATAAAAACATAGTGAATCTACAGTATGGATATTTTTCCTCGAGTTGTCACAATTCGACACTGTCAATTGTACCGGCAATTATGCTATTGCTGAGATGGATAACTTACTATCTCTTCCGGAGTGGAAAGGCTAAACTTGATGCTCCTAATTTCTCCTTGGTTGACCAGTATGGCAGACTGGTCCTTATCCATACCTCTGTAACAGAAGAATGCAGAAAACAGTAGTGTCGTCTACTCATCTGTATGCGAGAGAGAACTAACGAACCAAAACTAGCAATTAGTTGGTCCAAGATACACAAGAAAAAAAATCAAGAGAACAAAAATAGCAAAAGAAGTTAAGGAGACAAACGAGGCAAGAATAAGCACGATATCATCATTCATCAGAGATATGATGATAAAAATCAGACCAAAAACAACGCAATAATGCAGTGACGCCCAGAAGAACAGCGGAACATCCACATTTGGCGACCAAGCGGCCAGCACTTGAATCCACGCCTAGCACTACGCTCATGCCGTGAATCCGTCCATGCATGTATGCCACAAACCCTCCATTTTTATTCCCCGTGTAGAAATCCAAATCCCGCGGGCGCGAATAGGCGATGACACAAATTCACAAAAACACCACAAAATTACGCTACCATGGCCCATGGGGCAGCCTGAAGCCTGAACGCCCATTTACAGAGACATGGCCCGAGACTAGCTAGGATCAATGACATCCCGGAACTTACCAGGACGAGCTCCCTCGCCGGCTCCACGCCGCCCACCTGGTCGCTTGGTTTCCTTCCTACTACGCCGTTTTTTCCCTCCGCCTAGCTACGGCGTGGCGTCCAAGCGAATGTGGGAGGAGAGGAAGAGGAGGAGGCGAGGGCTTTTTGATTCACTTCGGAGAAGCCGAACAGCCGATGATCCCTGGTGGGAAAAAGAGAGCGAGGACCTACAAGTCCAATTCAGCTATAGTTTTTTATTTGACCAGTATCGGTGAAGAGTGTCATCGTACAGTTATTAAGAAACGTATCATGGAGGGTCATGGTGATGACACTCATTTCTTAACCTATGACACTCTCTCTCTTCTCTCTCATGTCGTGTCAGCAAATTTAATGTTCATGATACTACCATGACATTCTCATTGAGATTGGTATTAGCATATTATTAGGCGGGACGATTTTCTTTCAAGATCAAATATTTTGGGGCTTGCTTTTATTTCAGTCAGCTAAAAGTTAGAGCAATTTTCAGTCATCCTGGTATGGGGTTTTGGATTTCCGACCTTTTTAGTCCTGTTAAGAGAAAATAGTGCAAACAAATGACAATATTTTTTTTATAGGGATACATAAGATAAATGTTTGGAATGCGCACATATCCCTACATTTTTTTTCAAATACAAATCACATCAAAAAATTTCAGAACCATTAGCCACGCGTCGGCGCCCGCGCCCTGCTCCGCACGCTCCACGCCCGCTCCCGCGTGGACGCCATGTCACCTGCCCCTACGCTTGCCAATAGACGCGGGTCATGTGTCAACTTCCAACCTTTCAGTCAACTGACACAAAGAAAAAACATATATTTTGCATTGGCATTTTGTTTCTACTCTTGTGTTTTTCTAATCAGAAATTCCAAAAAAAAATCCTTAAAAAGTAAAATACTAGGACATTCATTTTTTTAAAAAAATAAGATTCATTGATATTAAACAAGATTACGTCCTTTGATTACAGAAGCAATCCAACCTACTCCAACATTATTGATGGGAGACAAAAAATCTTAAAAGGTCATAAATTCCTTCATCTAGGATCACTATCCCAAACAGATACATCACAAAACAAAAGTCTGATCTGAACGAACATGACCATCACATCCATCCACCATCGTTATCCTCGTATCCATCTCTTTTGCAAAAATGAGTAAATTGATGAACCTCTACACACAAGTGTGATGAGCTAGTAAGTTGATGAACCTTTACACACATTCTCATCTCCTTTACTAGATTCGTCGCTCGATCTCACCGCCCAGATTCACATCTTCAACCCACATGGATATATGTCTTGACCTTCTCCTCGAACCATGGGACTCGGAATCGCTCGACCTCACCGGCTAGGAGTCGAGTGACACACAACGATTACTGCCCCGCCTGACCTAGGGCACTTGGGGTTGGGTAAGACGAAGGATAGGTACGAATCATTAAAAAAAATGCAACTCCAAGGGCCACGGTAAGTGTGTGCCACACTATTGTAATACTCCGGCCCGTTAGAAGTCCGTAGTAATTGTGGATTGGGTCCAAGTGGCCCATGACATGGAGTAGAGTGGGGTTAGTCTTACATTGAAAGTTTAGGTGCGTGAGGATCATCATATAATCTTCGTTATTCTAACCATATCACCACCAGATTAACCCTTTTATATGAAGTGAGGACGAAAGCGTAAGAGTAGTGCTATGCATGAATACGCATGCTCGCCCCTACAAGAGGGTCGGGCGGTAAGTGGATTTTTGAACGCGGGCGTTACAGGACATCACGACCTCAACTCCCTCACTAGACGTAGGACATTCGGTCTAAACCAATATATATCTTTGTGTCCTCTTGCAAACCATCGGAGGTTAAAACCCTGTTAATTACTAGCCGTCGGTAAAAACACCGACATGATCCTTTTATGGTTTATAAGGCCAGTCTCAATCCAAGTTTCATATGTGTTTCAAAATCATTAAATAGTATGCCACATCAGCAAAAACATTTATGAAGAGAGAGAGGAATGGAGTTTCATCTCTATGAAACCACTGTGTACACGGTTACCTAGACTACGAAACTAGAATGAAACTCTAGTGAGACTAATTTGTTTCATCTCTACATATTTTATCAACTATCATTGGTCACTTAGATGCAATAGTTAAATACTATGTTAGTCTATGAAACCGTGACATGAAACTTTGCATTGAGCGAACATGTTTCATCAACATTTCTATATGACGTGGCATACTTGGAAACCGTAGCATGAAACCTTGTATTGAGATTGTCCTAATGTGCAACTTGAGAGAATCCAGTTCCGTATTATTGACATACAATGATATTTATTAATTGTGATATCATGAACAAATTAATTGTGTGTAAACCCTGTTGGAATCTCTTTTTTCTATTTTTAATGTAGATTATTAGGTAATATCTTAGAAATCTATCTTCCATTTTATTATAAAAACGTGTCTTACCAGCTTCATCGCTGAAAAGTATACTCAATTGTTACAGTTGACAGTAAACTTTTATTAGTTTTCACAAAAAAAACGTTGTTAGAAAAAATGAATTAATCGGTCAAGAAAAGATGGCACTAGTAAATGATGATCAAACAAGGTAAGCAGTCTTGTTTGCTTCCGGCGTTGCTGCGTGTCGCTGCCTCAGGCTTGAACTTACAAAAATTTTGTACATTTGATTAGCTTGTTAGCTACAGATATATCTGTCCAAACGGGCCGCCCGGCACGGCACGGCCCGGACCCGTTGAAGCATGGCACGTTTAATTTCGGGCCGGCCCGGCACGATATTCATTTCGTGCCGTGCCGGGCCCGTCCACGGGCTGGAGCGTCGGCCCACGGCACGGCACGAAATACATTACCCGTGCCGGGCCGGCCCAAAAAGCCCGAAAGCCCTTTTTAGCCCGTTAAGCCCTAAAAGCCCAAAAATAAAAAAAAACCACATGAAACCCTTTGTTTTGCTCAATTTCAAAACATGAATTGCAAACAACCACATTCAGAAAGAGACAGAAAAATTGGCCAAAAGAAAAGTTGATATATTAATAACTTGAGCTGGCTGCCTCATTAAAAACCCTCGGCCTAGGGAAAAAGAGTACAGCCAGCTCATTGAAAGTTGATGACAAGTTACAAATTACAACCATATCGAAGAGTCCAAGACAAAATACAATCTAATTGATAGTATCATGCTGCCCATCAGGAAGAGAAACATCGACTTCAACATCGGAATCAACCACCACATCATCCATGTCCAGGTCTTTATATTGCACTTCAAGCTTCAAATGGTGATCCTCTACGGTTTGCTGGAGTCGATCCTCACCCAGGTGCCAATCCTTCAAGCAAGTCAAGATTTCCACCATCTCACTTGTCAAGCTTCTCCTCCTCTCCTCAAGTAACCTGCCGGAAAGACTAAAAACAGATTCGGAGCTAATGATTGAAACAGGAACCGTTAGAAGATCTTTAGCCAAGAGAGACAAGATGGGATATGTATGCTTGTGCTCAAGCCACCATCTTACAACATCAAACTTATCATCATTATACACCGATATGGGGTCACTATCAAGATAGATAGCTAACTCGGATAAGTGAGGAAAGGATGGCATAGGCTGCAATAGAGTACTAGAAGACTTACCATTATCGGTGTCATTAGAAGCATAAATCTTACCTCATGAAGTTTTCTTCCTCCCACTTGTTTGATTGCTTGAGATGGCCTTTGGAGCCTAACAGCACCAAACTTGTTCTCATATGTGCCAAAAAGATTAGTCACAGTATTTCTCATAAGGATGAAGTAAGCGAGAATAGTCAACCGAGTGTTATCGGATAGGAGCTTCAAAGCATTATTGAGGCCCTTCATTTTTCCTCTAGGATCAAGAACAAAAGCCAATGCATATAAGATGGGAATATCTTCCCAATACTTAAGGTATTTCTCTTTCATATGAACAACCACCCTTCTCAACAACTTGTCATTTTCATAAAGACTCAAGTGACCGAGAAATCTCAATGAGTTGATGCAAAACCAGATTGGATGTAGGATAGTAAACACCGAGAGAGGATAACGGTTGATGCATAAAACTGTTCAAGGAAATCAACAACTTTCTCAGCAATATGCCAGTCATCTGTGGACAATAATTCATATCCATGCACTTTGTGATATTGGCTATTGATAAAGACAGAAAATGTGCTCCTATATGGAAGCAAATGTTTGAGCATAAGAAAAGTAGAATTCCACCTCACATCCATGTCCAGATTGAATTTTCCGGGTGGAACACCAAGTGCCAAACAATATTTCTTGTATGCAGCAATGCGGGCATTGGAAGAATTCAAGAAAGAAATAGCACATCTAAAATTCTCAACAACGAGGCTTCAAACGTTTCAATCCAGGACTTGATAATGAGATTAATGATATGGCATGCACATCGTTGATGCAAAAAAAGAGAACCAATATAACCGAGAAAACAGAGGAGTCAAGATGTTCATAGCATTAGCATTAGCGAGAGGCATTGTCAAGTGTAACAGAAAAGACTCGATCACGCAAACCAAACTCAGAAATCACAGCAAGAACATGTTCGACAATGTTCTCTCCGGAATGCTTGACATCAATCAGCCTCATTCCAATAACCCTTTTCTCAAGAATCCATTCAGCATTAACAAAGTGAGCAACAACAGAAATATAGTCCTCTTTAGCTTTACCGGACCGGATGTTCGATGTAAGAGCAACAGATGACACACTAGTTTGCAAACATTGAATCAATTCAGTTTTAGATTCAGTAAAAAGCTTGACAAAATTCCTAGTAGTGGTTTGCCTAGACACACTGCAAAAGCGGGGATTATGGGCAATCTTAATGTATCGTTCAAACGCATCGAGCCACCAAATCCGGTCCGAGCTTTAGCAGCCCGTTCAACCTTAGCCAAACAAGTACGCTGATGTCTAAGCAAGTGATCGGTGCCTTTGTTTGATGTCGCAGATTAACTGAGATTTGCAATAGCGACGAGATAGCAGCATAAGTGACAAGGACACCATTTACCTCTTTGGTTACCTCATCGAAATCATTCCAAGCCTTTGACGTTCGCTTCCTTCCCCTCTTCAACCCACGACGATTGCTTGTACTCGCAGAGTCGAGTCGACATTGATGAGAGTTGAAACGAGTGGAAGGAGACGGCGTCGCGGACCTTGGAGGAGGCATGGCGGACCTTGGAGTCGCTGTCGCACCTTGGGAAGGGGTTGCAGGAGGAGGAGTCGCAGCCGCGCTCGAGTTTGGTGTAGCAGCCGCGCTCGAGCTTGGTGTAGCTGCCCTGCCGGAACCCGTCGCCGCAGCCGCCGAGCACGTACCCGCTGCCGCAACGCCCGTCCTCTTTCCCGCCGCGGCCCTAGCACTCGGCCTCGGGGACGTCCACCGGCCACGGCCCGGAGCCGTCGGCGCACGAGCTGGAGCCGCCGCGCCCGATTCCTCCCCTTGCGAATTCCCGAAGAGGAGGAAGTTCGCTGTGCGGAGAGCGTCCGGACTCCGATCCAGGCTGGACATCGAGCCGGCGACCGGGCACGGCTCCTAAGACCGTGACCCCCGCCGGATCTCGCTCGGACCACCGCAGAGAGGAAACGGGGGTGGTTCCGGATCCACAAATTCTCGGAGGAGGGCTAGACGAGAGGAGGACGCGACGGAGCGACGGGAGAGAGGAGGGCGGCAACGAGCGAGGAGCAGCTGCGGCGCGAAGGCCACGACGGGGAAGTGGAGAGGCGAGGCGAGCGAGAGAGAGGCGACGCGCGGCGGAGCGTCGGAGAGGCGAGAGGAGAGGGAGAGGATAAGGTTACGGTTCCGGGGAGGAGAGGAATGAGGAGAGGATAAGGTTCGGGTTCGGGGGAGCGGTAGGTTTTATAACCCATTGATCGATCCGACCGTTGTTGGGCTGGGCTGGGTAAGCGGGCCGTGCCGGGCCTTCTAAACGTGCCGGGCCGCCAACAGGCCTCACGGGCCACGTCGTAAACGGGTCGTGCCGTGCCTGCCCGTGGGCTCAGGCGACGGCCCAAACACGGCACAACACCTCGGGCCATGCCGTGCCGTGCTTGGGCCGTGTTTTTTTGCGGGCTTGCGGGCGGCCCAAAATGCACGGCCCAAATGGCCAGCATTAGCTACAGATCAGCATACAAGGAAATTTTATGCCGACAGCCAGACCAGGCAACACCCGTTACCAAATGGGCCTTTTAATACATACGAAGCCCTAGATTGCGAAGTTGAAAAAATGGTTTTGAACGATTTGCGGTGTTCGGTCTTCTTCAAAGGGCCAGTCGTTTGTTATGTTGCCCGTCAGGGCTAGGCATATGAAACACGTGCTCCATTCGATTCGGTGAGCTGCTGACCGGTGACCTCGTTCAGCGACTGCGTTTGTTGTTTTAGGACACCAACCAGACGCAAGCACATGTTGATTTGGGACGTATACGTATATACGCAGCTCGGCTGATCGGGCACACGCACCGAGCCGAAGTCATACGTATATACACTTACGGTACAACGACACGTCTAATGACGTATACACATATATATTTTTTAAGCATGACCGATGTATACAAACGTAAAGTCAATTGACAGCGCGGTAATACTTTTGATTTTGACCGAAAATGGATGCGACCCTGGCCCGTACCACCTGGTGGCTGGAAATGGTCGGCTTGGTTCATACATCATACGGACCGATTCTACTGCATCCGTCTAGAATATAAACATTTGTTAATTTGTAGATGTCATGTTTAATCCTTCGTCTTATTCAAAATATGTATGAACATATTATTTATTTATTTGTAATTTATTTTATCATTAAATATATTTAAGTATGCTTTGCTTATTTTTATATCTTTATAAATTATTTGAATATGATAAGTGACCAAACATTCCTTATATTTTCTTGAGAGAGAGAGAGAGAGAGAAGTCTACTTGAATCGGTCGGGCAGGCTTGTCAATTGCGCTAGACCGGCACAAAACTCCGAGACATATGGATTTTGCACTTGACCCAAATATTTTCTCATAATTGTTTATAGACTACGGAGTAACTTTTGGCTGGCTCATGAAGAGTAACAGACTGTAGTTTTGCCCCTTCAATAATATTGTGGTTTTCTTTTCCAAAAGATAGCTGGATAGATACAGCGTCCCTTTGACTTTGAACGAGACAGTCAACACCGACACATCTGTAGACCTGAGTACATATATGTCTTTTTTGTGACACAAGAAAATACCTCATGGGAAAACTCGTTATTTCAACAGTCGTGACACTTGAGGAGGACCATGATGACATTCTTGCTTCTAAAGCATGTCGGCGGCCTAAAAGCCAATTTGCAGTGCACAAGAATGATACGCGCGCAAGAAAGCTTTTGACGGTTGACCTCATCCATGTACATTTATACAGAAGAAAACAATTTCTCCTCTCCGCTACTAAACAAATGGCTGCTTGTTATTCTTATAGTACACCGTCAAGAAGTGGAAAAGTCTGCATGTTCAAGGACCTGTTTCGGTTTATTTTTCATATAGAAAGGATGCATGTCAGATCTATAAGCATCTTCGTCGTCCTTGACTTTCAAAACGGCCAGGCCTTCATTCCTCAAATGCCTACCATTGATTGATTCATTTGGGCATTGAATTTTTTATTGAAAATATAATCGTGATTTGGACATTCTAATATCTGTGAGACGCAAACTGAAAATTTTAAAATAAGTTTAACCTTTAAATAAGAGTTCATCACTAAATATAATACATAATATTTTGTTAGGGTCTTTCTATTGGTCAAACAAAAACATGTTAATGTAAGTAAACCACTCAACTTGTCCTCACAACTCAATGTCCAAAATTTTAGTACTCCCTTCATTCTCAAAATAATATCATTAAAACAATAAATCTAGTCCATAATTGAATTGATGATAAGTGTTCCATATTACTAACGATACTGATTTTAAAATGGAGAGAGTGCTTGCATGTTTGACTTGACCAAGGGAAAACCTTGTATGGCATTGTCGCCAACTCTTTGGATGAGATTCAGTCAAATTCGCAATATCCAATAAAATCAGTCAAATTTCAGAATATTTTCAAAATGGCTTGCATTAATTTCTTTCTCAGGTTTGTAAAAAACTGCCCATAACAGCAACCCATCGCTGAAAGATGTCTTAGTCAATTAGTACTTTACAAGTATGGATGCATCGTTGCAAACCCCGAACAATACATTTGTGATAAGTATGGTCAGCTAAGGTAACAGATTCAACACTCGAAGCTTATGCTCTCGGGTGAATTAGGCGTTGACATTGCAAGCCTCCCACTAACAATAATTAACAAAAAAAAAGGATGGTTGTTTTGATTTTGAAGACCAATATCTGGTCAACCCTCTAGCTAGCGCAAAAAAAGAACAAAAAAATCAAACACCAGCCTCTGACCATTCCAAAGTCAAACCCTGATGCGGTCAACCCCTGCCTATATATACATCTCCACACAACAATTCCTCAGGCCTTGTGCAAATCCCATCCAACTTTTTCCGCAGTCTTCACCTTCGCAGCTTCCAGAAGCTTATAGGCTTCCGATCACGCCATGGGTAACCGCCTCTCCCCGTGCCTGTGCCCCGGGGCGGCGATAGGCAAGGCCGCAGCGGCGCGGGTGGTGTTCTGGGGCGGGTCCACGAGGACGGCCGAGCGGCGGTTCATCACCGCCGGTGATGTCACGGCGGAGCTCTCGGGCGACCACCTCGTCTGCGCCGCGGACTCCTTCTTCATCGGTCTCCCAGTTCCGACGCTCCCGTCCGGCGAGGAGCTCCTGCCGGGGCGAACCTACTTCGTGCTCCCCGCGGCGCGGCTCTCCTGCAACAAGGCGCTCACGGCCGCGACGCTGGCGTCGCTGTCGCCGACCCCGGCGAAAGTTTCACTCGCCGGTGCGGCGTCCCCTTTCGAGTACGTCACCGGCGGCGATGGCGCGGCGCTCATCAGGGTCTTGCCCGAGTTTATCGAGAAGGTGATCACGTCGTGCGGCGGGGGCACCAAGTGCGGCGCGGCGCCGGGGGCAACGGAGCAGTTGTGCAGCACGCCGGAGTTGAGGAAGCACTACATGCAGCTCGTCGGGGCGAGAGCGGAGCGGCCATGGTCGCCGGGGCTCGAGACGATATCGGAGGGCGAGAACAGGAGGAGGATGCCGTCGCCGGTGAGGCTGGTGGGGCTGGCAAAGACTTCTTCAAGATGACGGCGCTTGCTTTGATTGATTTAACAGATGGGGATTGAATTTAGCCTCAGTTTTTGCTTCTTGATTCGACAAGAGATGAAACAATGTGAATAGATTGAGTTATGGAAGAGGTAGATATGGTGTAGATTTGATATAGTTTAGTTCATTTATCCGATCCTGTCTATGGATGCCAACTTCTCCTCAAAAAGAAAAAAAATGACAACTGGAAGCAAAGGAGTGAAAATATCGCATCTCTGAAATTTTTCAATAAGATTTCAGAACACAAATTTATTCATTTTCTAATTCAGGTCAATTCCCGAATCTCTTGCAAGTGGCATTCACGAGGTTAGTTCCGTTCTAATCTAGTCGAGATGGCAAATCAAACTTTGGGACATGCAAATAATCTTTCCATGCACTAACTAAATAACGAATCTACTTATATATAAAAGACGCAACCCACTATGAGACTTTAATGACTATTTCTCTCAATTCACGTTGCGCCACATCATCCCAATTAATTTCAACCATTAGATAAAGAATGTGTCTTAAAGATTAATACGATTTATATGATTTTCTTGGCTATTTGTAGCCACACGATCATCATCTTACTTAGTAGAGGCAATTATAATTTTTTTATCGCTATAGCTGTTGTGTTGGAGCACATAACACAACATGTTGCCTTACACAGTGCTTGGTCTTTATAATGTTTTATTAATGCGCTTCCTCTCAAATCTCTTTAAGGTCATAGGACAATGAAACAATTTGGCTCTATCTCAAGGTCTGTCTAGACTATACGCATCATTCTATTATCCATCAAATTTATTTGGATTATGTTGCAACTTAAAATAGCTTAATAAAACCGCTATCACGGATGTTTTTAGGTTTTTGATCTGATTCACTTTTATACAGAGTTTTTGTGTTCTAGCATCAATACAAAATTGTTTTTTCCTCTATCATTTCCTTATATGTATACATTACAACTATTTGATACAAAAAAAAATCCTCTATTATTTCTTTATATGTATACATTACAACTATTTGATATTCCATTGTCTTTTACTTTCCAATGAACAATTGTATATAGAAGATTCAACACTTAAGTGAGACATAAACGTGAATTCTTTCTCTGACGCATATGATTATGTTTTTCTTAGTCACTTAACTACTTATTAGTTCAAGATTATAATTCTAAAATTAATATCTTTTAGTCCCGTTACAACGCGCGGGGTAATCAACTAGTCCGGCATATGGCTAGGCATTTTATTCACTATTGATGTTGATTGGGAAACGCTTGGGCGCGACCCCACGGCCCGTGCCAAAGCAAGAGGAAGAGGAGAGGTGGCAGGAGGACTTGCGGAGCAGTGGCGGAGCGTGGAGGTTGGGCGGGTGGTATGTGCGGCGGCGGGGCGCCACCACGCCGCCTGTGAGCGTGTCGGAGCGCAGGGAAGGGACGGGCGGTGCGATGCGGCGGTGGCGGGTTAATTAGTGTGGATGGCGCAGCGTGGCAGTGAGGACACGGTCGACCGGCGGTGGAGGAGTGCAGGGGTGGCGATTGGAGGGTCGAGTTTAGGTGTTCAGGTTTGATGGGGTTGAGGAGCTCTAGCTCCGGCGGCCATGGAGGAAGATTCTGGGGAGGGGCCTGGCCCGGCGCGCGGCGGTAGGCGACGGTGCCACCGCCGTGGTCACGGGCGGAAGGAGGGCTGTGGGCGGGACAGGCGGCGGGGGAACAGAGGAGGGGTAGGCCGCGTTCCGACTGGCATTGTTCTGACAGCCGGTCAAACGAGTAAATATTGTTCTTGAAATTCAAGACAATTTTCCCCATGATATTTACATCACAATTAGTGGTAGTACAAACTTAAGTTTGATTCAATGTTAAAAGCCAAACAGGTTAACACCGCAACCTCGGTTCAACCCAGCCAGATCTATGAAAATTAATCACTAATCTCATATATTCAAAGTTTTAAATTGGTATTTGTTGAAAGAGAACTGGTTTGTTGTGGAGGATATTTCAATGTGTTGTGATACTTCTTTCGACCTGGTGTAGAGTCTTTCAATTTGTTGTGGCAGGCCTTTCGATTTGCTATGATGGGTCTTTCGGTTAGTTGCAATAATCTTCGCACTAGAGGTGTGCCAGGAATTCTGCCCATTGTGGTAGGTCTATTGATTGTGTCATTAGCTGTTATATAGTACTTGTTTTTGAAGTTTCTTAACACGAAGGATCTACAATTATTCCAAGTCAATTTTGGTTCAAATATGATATCATTTTTTACCATTATTTATTGTTCACATTACATTTTATTGCGACCACTTCAAAGGAAAAATCTTTTATTGCATTGTTGAGAAGAAATGCTGCAGTGGATTTTTATTTCTTGGGCTCCCTAAGTCGAATTGCTCGAGATACTTTACCAAGTACAAGTGTGTGATTGCTTGATCAAGGAGGAAGAAGGGAATACAACAAAAGTTGAAGGAGAGAGATTTGTTTCGGTGAAAATTAAGAGCATCTTCAAAAGACATCTAAAACCACCTTCTCCTAAATTAATTAAAATACTGAGGTTTATGTTAATAACTTGACTCCCACAGGAACTCATAACCTGCCTAATATTTTGGTTGCCCCTAAATTCTCCTCATTTATAACTACAAACACAGAAAGAGTTAGGGACCCTAATCTTTCTCTTTTTAATAGAATTAATGCACTTGTGGTCTCAAATGGTAATGTGGTCCAAATAAAAGTAAACACACTTTAAAAGAGTTTTTAATTTATTTCTAAAGGATGACTGCTCGAGGAGGGCAGAAAAATTACACTCCCAAAAACAACTTTTAGAAAGCAATACTATGGGTATAAGGAGACTAGCATCTAGATAGAAATAATTTATTTCATATGTTGTCAATATATCATAATTGACTCCAAATTAATTAATGAACATATGGGTTTCATCATTATTTTTTTCACTCCCGACAATATATACATTGGCTCAAACAGTGAGATAAGTTACGACAGTTTTATCATGCCCAAATCAAGACGTTCTTTTGACCAACATAGACTGGTATAAAATGAAGCTCGAAAAATACTTGGTGTTATCAAGGTTTGAGTGTGATATACTAAGTAATTTTCCATTCTTGTCAATCCGTGACTCATAATAAGTACAGAATAGAAAACTTTTCTTTTAGTGTGTATGTTATTTTTATATATTATTTAGTATTCACTAACTATTGGCTGCAATATTTTTTATATGTTATTTTTAGTATTAACTAACTATTGGCTGCAATACTTAGTGAGTACTAATTCTGGAGCAATTTGTCTTGTCGATCACAACGAAGTTTTGTATAAGTTTGATTTACAAAAATGACAAACTACGTAGAGAAACATACTTGCCTTGTCAATAGTTAATACAAAATATAAACCTAATCAACTAAATGCAAACTGAGTGTAGCTCAGTTGTTTGGTTCTTTATGATGGAAGTAACTCACCCAGATTCAATATCTAGACATGACACGAGTGTTGTATTTACGACTAATTATTTTTTAAGTAGTAAGTGATGACATCTCATTTAGATTGATTTGTGAATCTTAAGGTCAGTTGATCTAATCTTGCAGAGATGCTCAAAACAGTAAGGCGTGCATGCATATGTTGAGTGATGGTAGATATCTATGTGTGTAATCTTTTCATGAAAAAAACATTTGTAAAAGGAGTCATGTCTGAGCTTTGGCTTAATATATCTTCTCTTTCACAAAAAAATGCCGATTTTTGGAATGGAAAATGCTGTCCTCATGAGCATCAAATCAAAGGCCAAAGAGGCTTATCTCACGATCAAGCATTTCATTTCAAATACAAACGCCTAGAGAAAAGGTTGTGAAATCCAAACGTAGCAGTAGTATACATTTACCCATCAATGGTTACCCAAGTCCCAAACAATGCCAGGCACGTACGGGTTTGACCGATTCAGATCACGAGTCAACAATATCTAATCTTCTCAACTCAATCATGTACTCTTGCTACTAATTAGTGGCGACCAGTTGGCCTCCAGGTAGGTAAGTATTACACCGTGTCACTCGCAATCTCCACAAGCTTTGCAGATAAAGATCGTGTGTGATCCGTGGCCACGCATTTCTACCAAAAGGAGCAGCATCTCGAGTGGATCTCGCTCTCCTGGCGTGCGCCCGAGTCGTTGCCGAACCCGGAGCTTATTGCGCGGCCAGAACATATCATTCGTCGTACTTGACCGAGAGTGCGCGAGGGCGGCAGGAACTCGGGTCGTTGCTGAAATTAAAGCCACTTTACTTCGGAAAGTTAGCTAAAGCTCCGCGCAATTGACCAAATCTTGGGTGCATGCATATGCATATGTATCATCTCTGCGCGGGTGAATTTGTGAACTGTTTGCTACTGGTAGATAGCTTTTCTCTCTAGAATTTGAGTAGAGAAATCTATTTGAAAAGAGATCTCCAGTTTGCACATAAAGATACCTTTTCAAAATAGATAACGCCAGTCCAAACTAGCAACTAGTTATTACGATTTGTTGGAGTTATCTCAACCTAATTGTTGTTTGGGATAATTGCATAAACCTCCTCATATGTTTCAATTTGCACATATTTAATTGATTCAATTTTTTTTTCATTTATAGTCAGTGGTGATCTTATCAAACTCACAAAAATGTGAAAGTATATAATATTTATATTTTGAAGAATATACAGCAAAATGCCAAATAGAGTTTGAACGGTGTCCCACAATGTTTGAAATTTGGTTACACTTTTTTCACAAAAATAAGATAATTTAGACCTATTTAATTTAGTTATATTGAATTTATTGATAAAATATATGAAATCAATCACACATGTATCATCCACTACCGGAAATCACGTAGTTGCCGTGTGCCCGAGGCACACGGCGAAAAGCCTCTAGCACACGGCGAAGATCTTTGCCGTAGGTGGCCCACGGCGAAAGCTCGACGGCGATTGCGCCTGACGGCAAAGCCACCTTCGCCGTGTGCCAGAGCTCGGGCACACGGCGAAGTGTTTGCCGTGTGCCACAGCAAGCACACGGCAAACGTAACAGTGCCGTCACGTTATGTTTGCCGTGTGCCCGGCATCCAGCACACGGCGACATATTTTGTTCTTTGCCGTGTGCCCAGGGACGTGGCACACGGCGAAGATTATGTACTTCGCCGTGTGCCCAATGGAGCGGCACACGGCAAAGATTATGTACTTTGCCGTGTGCTCGAGCTCTGGCACACGGCAAAGATTTGGTCACTTTGCCGTGTGCTGCTTCTGGCACACGGCAAAGTGACCAGAACGAATTCCCAGTATGGTCACTTTGCCGTGTGCCAGGCCTCGGCACACGGCAAAACGACCATCTGCAGCCATATTTTTTTCTGTTTTTTTAGCCCCGGATACCTCATTTAACATTTCAAATAGAACATATATCAAACACAGTAGAAATATATCACATCATCATCAATTCATCGCACATATCATCGCACAACACATATATCGCAAATAAAACACATATCATCCGTTTGTCTCACAACATCACAAATATCGTCACAAACAACACATAATATTCGTAGGTCGTCCACGAGTACAACAAACCATGATTTCACAGATGTGGGTCGAAGGGTGGTGGCTCGAACGTCGGTGGGCCGAAGGGTGAGGGCTCTAACCCTTGTGGGAACAACTGCTGCGGGGGCAACGTAGGTGACATGTTCACCGAGGCATTCGATGCCGCCGATAGGTTCTGCAAAAAGTAGAAAAGTTTGCAAACCAGAGAATACTCATTTTAGTTAAGATTGTAAGTTTCTACGATATCTAATTCTCTAGGTTATCTTAGTCTCTAAGTAATTGTAAATTGACCAATGTTTCTTGATTACCCGAGGAGTGACTGGAAACATATGAGACATAGTTGGAGGCAGTGGCGGTGGTCGTCCTGCTGCCAACTCAGCTTGCATGTGGGCAATGTAAGCAAACAAATTGGCCATATCTCCCTGCTGTCGCGCCGATTCCTCCTGTCGCTGCCTTCTCTCTTCGGCGAGCTCGGCCTACAAAAGTTTCCATTG
Organism: Chloris gayana; assembly: GCA_031894775.1. NCBI lineage: Eukaryota > Viridiplantae > Streptophyta > Magnoliopsida > Poales > Poaceae > Chloris > Chloris gayana. Next base: position 345,918 of record JAUNZO010004953.1, read on the forward strand.
AACTGTTACAATGCAGTGATAATACGTGATTAGAAATTGAATAATTGTTTAGTGAAGCAGAAATAACCTCAAGTCTCTGCACTTGGAGATCTGCGACGGTCCGGCGTGGACGTATAGGCGGGGCGAGTGGCTGGGTCCCTCGCCCGAATCCGTGAGAGGGTGGGGCAATTACTCGTGTCCACGGTGCCGTCGCCTATGATCAACCGGCCATGCTTCTTGCCTCCTCCCGCCCTCATGGCCACCTCAGCATCAATAGGGTGGGCGGTCGGATCCCACTCGAGCCATAGAGTTGCTTACCCACCTCCGTATATGCAGTGATACGGGAGTAGACGGAGGGGTTGCTGTAAGCCGAATGAGGGTTTTCGGGGTCGTAGCTGGCCTGAGTAGCCTTTTTCTGGTGGGCCATAGCCCAGCCCACGAACTCGGGACACTCGGCGCCTCCATGTGACCGGGACTGCAAACAAAATAACAAGTTCATTACTATTTATGCATAATTACGAGATAAAACAAATAAATGACTCTGCATACCCATCGAGCTCTGTACTCCTCGTTGCTAAGGCTGCCTTGGTGGTGCGATGGACCGAGGCATCAACGCACGCCGGGCTCGGCCGGCGTTATGCATCTCCTCCCACTCGGGTGAGAACCACTTGTCCACTATGCGTTCCCAGCACAAATCGTCATTACGGCACCACGGCGCCGGCACCTACACGGGACAAATGAGAGACGTCAAAAAATCAAATGAAGCAATGCATTAAATCGGAGACAACTCTATATTTACCTGTAAATATTGCTCCCGTGTGAGCTTCACAGTCCTAGCCGCATCTTTGGTTATCTTCTTACGGAGGATATGGCCATAGTAGTTAATGACGCACTGAATTTGCGCCTCGTAGTGCATGTCCTTCACGAGCTTCCGACATCGGTTGTTAGCCACAACCTTAGCCATCTCCTCGTACCCTGGCTCACAAGTGTAGAAATCCTGCATGTATACATAATGTGTTTAGTTCTTATTGCATAAGTGTACAATGAATGGAATGAATGAAAAGTGTAGAGCGAGAAAGACTTACCCACAATTCAAACACCACTCGATCCGCCTTGTTGACGGAGCACCTGTTGAATGCGTCGATTTGCTCGGTGGCGACGCGGTAGTGCTCCCAAGTCCACGCTGGCTCGTACCTTTCACCAATGTGAACCTGACCTGGGAAGTGCAGCCTGACCAAAGCACCAAGGACGGCGTTCACCTTGCGTTTATGACTACCAGGGTGATCAATTTCCAACTCCTGCGAAAAGTGATTATGAAAAAAATATTAGTTTGATATTAATAAAGATTTTCACATTATCAAATGAAGGAAGTAGTTAGAAGTTACTTACGATGGCATTACTGGTCGAATAACCGGTCGCGTGGACAAAGGTATCGGCCCGTCGGGAAGTCTCGTAGGACCCCGCAGCCACACGGTAGGCTGCTGCTCCGCCTGCTCCCCCTCTTGCTCCTCTCCACCCTCACCCTCATCCTCACCCTCCTGCCCGTCCCCCTCCTCCGACTCTCCCTCCTGCCCTCCCCCTCCTCCGAGCCCCCTCCTCCGAGTCCCCCTCCTCCTCCTCCTCCCCCTCCTCCTCCTCTCCCTCCTCCTCCTCTGCCTCCGGCGGGGAAGGTGGTGCTACGGACCTACTCCGAGTCACTCGACCCTTAGCCTTACTGCCACCGCTCCCGTTGCCCCTAGTGCCACCGCTCCCGGTGCACTTAGAGCGACTGCTCCCGCTGCCCTTGGGGCCACCCTTCCCCGACCCAAGCCTCGTGTGGACCCGAGTGGTACATCCGAGTCCGGCATCTGTCTCCTCCAAACGGACGTGCACCGTCGCTGCGGCACACCGCCCACCATCTTTGTCTGGTCACCTGGAATTAAAAAGTCGGAAAAACAATTAGCACATATGAAATAAGTAAGACATGATTAGAAACATGCATATAAAGAAATATATTATTTAAGACATAATAGTAGCTTACATTTATTAGAAATAATCATCCCAATCGGGATTAATTGGATCGTCCGACTGATCATCACTATCATACATGTCGAGATCACATTCGGCACATGCTCTGGCGGAGGAATGACCTCATGAATGCCTAATTGTAAATTCTCAAGTAATTTTAAGTCCTTCGGATTGGAAACTACATCTCCGATGTCCTCGTCATCACCTCTTTCATCATCCTCGACATCAACCCTTTCATTATCCTCGTCTACTTCCATTTCCATTGCTCCGGTTAGGTCTATCTCAAAACGCCCTTGTAACCCAACTTCTTGAAAGAATTCTCCGTCATATGTTTTAGGGTCCATATTGTAATCTTCATTATTTGGGACAGGTAGTCTACCGTGTGGCGATACCTCGTGCACAACGTCCCACCCTAGAAGACGTTCGTCGGTTTTGCACGGGTATGAGAGATAATAGACTTGCGTTGCTTGTTGAGCCACAATATAAACATCGTCTCCTGCATAGACGGATGATTGTCGAATTTCAACTAGTCCAATACTAGGTATCCGTCGTACTTGGTTAGGATCAAACCAATGACATTTGAATACGACAGGCTTCAGAGGTTTGCGACCAATGAATGAGAGTTCGTATATTTCTTCAATTATTCCATAGTACTCGACCCCATCATCGGCTTTCGTACAAACTTGGAAATTTGTTGTCCTCCGATTAGGCCGACTTTCATCGTATCTTTTACTGTGAAAGCGATATCCATTTACGTCATAGGCGTTGTACGACATTACCCTATATTCACATCCATTTGCTATCTGTCTCAGCTCGGCGATCATTGACGCATCATTTCGGCTCTTTTGTTTGAACCAAGAAATGAAATCCGGCATTCCACGACCCGCGCCCTTTTTAAGAAGGGCATCAACATCTTGAGGAGTCGGTGCCCTATTTCTCTGCGCAGAATTGTTGAGTAAATTCTCTATACAAAAGAAAATCGAGAGAAGTTAGATGCATATTAGTGACTATCTGTTATAAATACTATAGTGCAATATCAACTTACTGTAAGTATGGCTGCACTTCAGAAAGGTTGGTCAACACATACAACATGATAGTGCGGAACTCTTCATGTTTCAAGGTCTTAGGAGTCCCACCACTTGCACTTCCAAGTTGCCCTACGAATAGGCTGAGATTGTAATCATTTTCGTTGGCATTGTAACGAGGGGTGGATTGTGCACGCTTGGAAGGGTCTCAGCATAGTATTTTGATGTGAAGTTTGACACCTCTTTACTACAGTATGCCTCTGCCATGGAGGCTTCAATTTTGCACTTGTTTTTACATTTGGTTCGAAGAACCTTTAATTGTCTCTCAATTGAATAGCACCAACGACCATGCACAGGTCCACACATTTGTGCCTCATGCGGGAGATGCAAAATCATATGCTCCATCGGATTAAAAAGCCGGGGGAAAGATCTTCTCCAGCTTACAAAGCAACACGGGAGCCATTTTTTCCATTTCTGCTATCACAGTTCGAAATAACTCCTTAGCACAAAGGGTGCGAAAAAAATAGCTTAACTCTGCAAGCACTAGCCACACATGGTCGGGAAGATAACCTCGAACCATGACTGGAAGAAGGCGTTCAATCCATATGTGGTAGTCATGACTCTTCATCCCATTGACTCGCATAGTACTTATATTCACACCCCTCCTCAAATTCGCTGCATACCCATCGAGGAACATTAAAGTTTTCATCCATTCTAGTACTTCCTTTCTTTGGTACCTCTTTAATACAAAATCGGCTGGAGGCTTTTTCCATCTTTTGCCGTCTTTAGGAGACGGAATGTCGAGCTTTGGTCTATTGCATAAGCTAGCTTGATCCACTCTAGCCTTAACGTTGTCCTTAGTCTTACCAAGAATGTCCATGATTGTAACCCAAAGTGCCTCGGCGACATTCTTTTCAGTATGCATCATATCTAAAATATGTGGAAGAAGAATGTCAATCATATACGACAGCCTCCACAGACCCGAAATCCGAGTCCATGCATGCTCCTCACCATATCCTTCAAAACCACCACCGACCTTTTCCTTGAGCGCGTTTAATTGCTCAAGAATTTCGGCATCTGTCAATATATGTGGCGGGGGTTCTTCAACCACCACACCTTTTGTAAAGTTCTTTTTGTCCCGTCTGAATGGATGACCCATAGTAAGGAACTGTCGGTGTTTGTCAAAAGCAACGTACTTGCCACCATTCGTCAACCAAAAGAATTTGACAACCGACTTGCATACCGGGCATGGAAACCTCCCGTGAACACACCAGCCGGAAAAATTCCATATGCCGGATGGTCATGCATGGAGTACATATACCACACTTTCATTTTGAAGTTCCTCTTTCTAGCTCTGTCGTATGTCCATACCCCAACATTCCAAGCATCAAGCAACTCATCGATCAAAGGCTCCATGTACACACTCATTTTAGTCCCTGGATGTCCAGGAATTATCAACGACAAGAATATGGTTTGTGCTTTAAACATGATGCCGGGAGGGAGATTGAGAGGGATAACAAACACTGGCCAACAAGTGTATGGGGCAGATGACATTCCATAAGGATTGAATCCATCCGTCGCCGGTGCAACCCGTACATTACGAGGATCCTCGGCTTCTTCAGGATGTTGCCTGTCAAAATGCTTCCATGATTCACCATCGGCTGGATGTACCATATTCTCGGGACGGTATCGTTTGCCTTCTTTGTGCCATGTCATCTGTTTTGCGGTCTCCTCGGTCATGTAAAGGCGTTGAATCCTCGGTACGAAAGGAAGGTACCGTAGGATTTTCACGGGGATTTTGAGCTGCCTCTTATGACCATCACCAGAATCTACCTCAATGAACCTGGAGGAATTACATTTAGGACAATAATTTTTTTCTGAGTTATCTTTCCTGAATAAGACGCATCCGTTAGGACAGACATGTATCTGCTCGTACGGCATCTTAAGTGCACGAAGGAGCTTTTGAGACTCATACATGTTGCGCGGCAGATTGTGACCACTCGGAAGCAGGCTACCAAAAACCGTCAACATATTATCAAAGCCGTCTCGACTGATGCCAAGCTGAGATTTTAAAGCCATTAGTCGTCCGACGAGCATCCAGTTGAGAAACATCCGTATGGTCGTGAAATGGTTTACGTGCCGAAGACAACATGTCGTAATAGGCTTTTGCGGTAGGCTCCGGCTGCTCCTCCCCAACATGGCTAGGTCCTTCATCAAAGTGGGCGTGATGAAAATCATCTAACATGTCTCCACACCCGGCATCAGAATCATATTCTGCAATGCGTTGCCTCACGACCTCGTCCCTAGCTCGATGGGCTTCACCATGGCAGATCCAACGGGTGTAGTTTGCCATAAATCCATTGTTGCAAATGTGTTGACCCATTTTTAATTGTGTTTGATATGTCTTGTTCTCACACCGGCACATGGGCACATTGCTCTACCCCGTCCTGATTGAAATGCCTTTTTCAAGAATTCATGGACCTTGTAAATGAACTCATCCGTATAGTCACGCTTACCCCGCCATCCCGTGTACATCCAATCACGACTATCCATCCTTTAACATAGCGTAGCGGATGTTATAAAAATCATATATAGCTACGCGATACCTATCATGCTCTAATAGGTAAAGATAGGTCCTAATCCCACCCGAGGATGTGTACATGGGTAAGCTTCCATGCTCCACCCCTATCCGAGACAGAATTTCGGCAGCACCTCCCCGCTGTTCTCCAAATACACGTCCTATTAAGGAGATTGTGTATCCGGAGAACAACAGGGGTGATGTCGAAACTCTATCTCGGATAGGGTGGAGCATGGAAACTAACCCCATGTACACATCCGCGGGCTGTCCAAAAAACGTGGACAATTCGAAACGGATACGGTTGTAGATATGTAAACCAAAACATATTTCCAACCGTATCTTTTTCGAACGGGAGACGCCTAACTAGGTTACGCGACCTAACAACATGATATGAAACGAGGGGTGGTGTTGTCTCACCTTACTACGCTGTGAAGCGATGAGTCAACAACAACGTCACTATGGAAAACTTCTCTGCAAGAAGAAAAAAATTATTAGTATCAAATGAAAATTTTGCCGAACCTGCCCTAAAAATTATAGTAAGGAACGGCGCGATGACCGACATTCACATTCAATTCCATACAAAATTCGGCACCTACAACCTGTAATAAAACAACGACTCCATGTCCGACATCCACGACAAATTCCATTCACCAAATTGTGTTTTCTACTTTACTATCACCAAATTGTGAACATGCATGCATACATGAGAAAATATTATGACAATCGTTTTTACCGGCGCGACGAGGACGGGTGCAAGGACGCCGCGAGGACGCGTGGGACTCGAGAGGCGGCTGGTCCGGGACGCGCGGGCAGACGCCGCACGGGCGGGCGACGTGCGCGCGGGCACGGCGGGCCGCGCCGGCAGCCGCACGGACACGCGCGCGGGCGGGGCGCGGGCCTGTGGACGCGCGCTGCGCGGCGGTGAGCACGCGCGGGCAGGGCGCGGGCCCGTGGACGTGCGGATGGGCGGGGCGCGGGCCCGCGGGCGGGCGGGCGACGGGCGTGGCCGGGCGCGCGGGCGGCCGCATGGACGCGCGCGGGCGGGGCGCGGGCCCGTGGACGCGCGCTGCGCGGCGAGCACGCGGGTGGGCGGGCGGGCGGGCGACGGGCGCGCCGGGCGTGCGGGCGGCCGCACGGACAGCGCGGGGCGGAGCGCGGGCCCGTTGACGTGCGCACGCGGGTGGGCGGGGCGCGGGCCAGCGGACGGACGGGCGCGCGGGGCGTGTGGGCGACGTGAAGAGCAGAAGAGTGAGAGAGAGAGTGAGCCGAGAGAGTGGAGAGGAGGAAGAAGCGCTAACGGGTAAGGGAAGGCACGTTTGCCGTGTGCCGTAGATCCGGGCACACGGCAACCTCCGGATCTACGGCACACGGCAAACTTGCATGTTTGCCGTGTGTCACCGCACCGACACACGGCAAACATGTGTTTTTGCCGTGTGCCAGCGCGTTGACACACGGCAAATACACATGTTTGCCGTGTGCCGCGGTGTTGACACACGGCAAACTTAATGTCCTTTTTTTATGTATTTGACAAATATAACCTTAATTTTCGGTTTTAAGACCATAATCAGGTGTGAATCAAATAAGTTTTTATTTTTCAATACAGAAACCTATTATTTCATGTACTTATAGTTACAAAAAAATTTATAAAATTAAAAATGGTATAATTGCATGTTATTTTATTTAAGTTGTCAAACTAGTTCGCAATTGCTAAAAATAAGATGTTAGTTCGTGTAATTGTGTATGATACATTAATGATGTTTTTAATTAGACTTATATTTCAAACATGTCCTTGCATGTACGAACATTACCTCATCATTGATAATTAATCTATATGAACTTCATAACGTATCCTTCACGTTATGAACATCGTATTTGATGACATGCAGAGAAACATCTCGACTATTTATCACATACTTAGAATATGATAAAATAGTACTTATGACAAATTTCATGAATTTTCGGCATTGTTTCAATTTTGTATAATTTAAAACTTACTTCACCCGATGGTCGTTGAATGTTATATGCACGTGATATTCAAAATTTCATTTTCACAACTACGTATTGTCTTAACCTAGCATCAATATCGTGAAAATTATTCTTTTAACTAACCTTGGTCTATTATTTCATGCACTTGTAATTCAAATTTCACTTATTTCAAAAAAGTAGTTAAAAGTCAATTAATTTTACGTAAATGTAGAAAAAATGGTGAGAAATGATCCAAATTGTTACATAGGCTACTAATGCATGTAATTAAGCTAACAAAAAGTTGTGGAGGTTAAACTTAAAAAAAACAGTTATAGTTTGCCGTGTGTCACTGTGGGACACACGGCAAAGATGGTATTTTGCCGTGTGTCTCTGTGTGACACACGGCAAAGAGGTGAATTTGCCGTGTGTCAATGTTACAGCACACGGCAAAAAGTGGATGCAGTCACGGTCCCTAACGGCGTTGGATGACATGTGTATTTGCCGTGTGCGTGTCACGTGACACACGGCAAAGGCTGATGTTTGCCGTGTGCTCCTGTGTTGACACACGGCGAAGCTGTAGATGGCTGTGTGCTGATTCTTTGCCGTGTGCTGAGCCGCCTGGCACACGGCAAAGACCTTTTCGCCGTGTGCCCGACTTCTGGCACACGGCAAAACTGTTGGCACACGGCAATATCTGGTTTTCTGGTAGTGATCTGGTGTTTTTTGTAACAAAGTATGATAGGGTAGATGGGGATTTGCAATAAAAACAAATATGGATGAAAAATCTCAAACTCCAAGTAATATATGAAGTGATCGTTTATGCAATTAACTATTCATATTTAGCGAATACATATAAGTACAATACCACTTTTTATAGTTCTCTGTTGCATGTATTGCATTAAGAAGAGCAGGATTGCAGGAAGCAAAGATTACACGGAAGATAGAGGACGAGAGGCCACAGGAGAATCAAAGATTTTTTTTAAGTAAAATGCACCCATGCCTCTAAACTATTTAGGAATGGTCATTTAGGTCCATGAACTCTTAAAGTGACTATCTGAGTTCCTAAACTATTCGTGGATGGTCATCTAGATCCATAAACTTTATACTGATTCTCTTAGGTACCTGATCTATTTATATCGTACCAACCAGATCCACATCGTCACACCAGCCACTCTTCATACGTGTTGCCGCCACACAATCACTCTCCGTGAGAACGTTGTCGAGTCTACTCGATGACGTAGCAAGTGTGCTCTGTCCATCACAGTCCCACCCTCCCATCCGACCTCGCTCGCCCCATCGTGACCTCGCCTTTTCGCGTATGTTACTTGTTATCCACTTCGACGGCGTGCGTGTTGTCCACGATAATAGTCTATCCTCCGTGCGTTGCGCCTTTCGCGTATAATGTGACACATTATTATTACATCTACCTAGTGGGTAGCGGGCACAGGTCGGATGGGGAGGCAAGGCCGCATGGGGGCGGGGGCGCAAAAATAGAGCACACTAGTTACTAGCTAGTATCTTTAGGTAGGCTCGGCGGTACTCAAATAGAGATCAATTGTGCGGCGGCACACATGGAGAGTAGCTGGGCGGCCTTGTTGTGCGTTGAGTGGTTGGACGGTAGTGTTGTGGACCTGATTGACATGATATAAATATATCATGGACCCTAGAAATTACTATAAAGCTTGTGGACCTAGATGACCATCCGAGAATATATTAAGGATCCAGCTGGTCACCTTGAGAATTCATGGACCTAAATGACCGTTCCTAAATAGTTTAGTGACCTAGAATGCATTTCACTCATTTTTTTTAGTGACCATACATCGTCAAACAAACCTGCACAGAGACATATCGTCCACATTATTCTCTCTTCTAACTGCCTCAACCTTAACATTCAGCTATTCCAAAAAAAAAACTTAACATTCAGCAAACGATATGCTACTACGCTCACCGAAACGATCACCCCCTCCCTCATTCTCTCTCACTGGCGCGTGGGTCCATGGCGAACTGTTTTTATTCTTCCTCACGTCATGCACTCTAGACGCAGTCATCGATCTTCATCACTGGGCGTAGGATCCCTTAGCTGCCTGGGTTTGTACCCCAGAGTCAATCCTCCTTCTTCTGGATATATAAACAGAAGGAAGGCCAGCTCGACGGTGTGTAGTGGTGCGTGGGCGGGGCAGTGAGGCAGCGAGGGCGCCACCGACTACGGTGGTGATCATCGGCGGTGGCAAGAGCAGGGGAGGAGGCGTTAGATTGGATGAGTTAGCGCGGCGACGATTGGCTGAACGGGCGGCGAGGCGTCGAGGTGACCGCCGACCGCAACGGTGGTCAGCAGCGGTGGCATCTTCGATGGGTTAGTGATGGGCGAGGTAGGAGGGACGACGGGTGAGCGTAGGGCAGCATAGCGAGGCGGCGGAGGGGAGGCGAGATGGGGTGTTGTTTGTGAAAGGCAGCTACACCTCATGTCACAGGTGAATACGATTGACCCCACGTCTCAAACATCCTATAGCAGTTAGCACGAAGCCAAAAACTTGTTTCATGACGTACCGGGATACCTTTGTATGGCATGATAAGACATCCCAACTCAGAGTCTGTCCAAGTTAAGAACGCCTGAGCTTTGAGTTCCCCTGATGAGGAACCAAAAGGGACCCGTCCAGAGGATAGAAGAACCTCCCTTGTCCTTTGCATCTTTTTTTGAAAAAAAAATCATTAATATGAAAAATAGATTACAAACTATAAAAGAAATCCAAATCACTCTAACTCCATTGGTAGGAGACAAGAAACCTTAAAAAGCTATAAATTCTACCATCTAGGATCACCGCCCCAAAAAATTTGTGCCACAAACATACACTTCTATTTGAGCGAACATGGTCATCTCATTATCTACCACCGTCATCGTCATACTCATAACCTCCACAAGCAGACACGATGAACTTGCCACTGTCGAACCCGTTGTTGGACCCATAATCCTCTCCTTCACCAGAATCGTCGTGAGAGAATCCAAATCCAACCGACATATAGATAGATGTCGCTGGAAAACTAACTTTTACTAGCCAACCGTCATGGCTGCAAAGAACCAAAATGAGACAAAGGAACGGTTGAAGTACCTTATTCTCATTGATAATGGTGCATTCGTCTTGTCACCATTGTGAAGAAACGACATTCTCTGTTACACCATATCAACGATCTTGATGACGTCTAACATCGCTGCCAACCTAACAAATTATAAGTATTTAATCTATTAGACTAAGAGGAGGATGGATCCCCACCTCCTCACCACTGACGAGATCGCTAGAGGATAAAGAGGAGGGGGACCTATGGAAAGTGGCTAGGGCTTTGGCGGAGGAAAAAAGCCAACTAAAATAAAATTATTGTCCTTTGCATCTCTGATAATTATAATGCAAATGTGTGCTTGTTTCCTATCCTGCTAGAACTAGAAAGTGCGTTAATATTAATTTTGACTCATTCATGAAGAGAAGGCTCCCATTTATTGTTGTTTTACTTCTTTATCCTTGTTTTCTCCTTTTCACATGCTACTGGGTTGAATATAGAAGTAACAAAGAAAAGAGATTACCAGAGGATCGTCCAAATTTCAAAGGTCAGTTTCTTAACTCTAAAAATCAGTTTCTTAAAAACCAGAGGTCATCCAAACAGCACTTATAATATGGGATAAAGAAGTAATTTTTTTATCACGTTATATAAGGTCCACATTAGGGGTGAAAACGGATCGGATACGGACGGATATTGCTCACTCCATATCCTATTTCATATTTCTTCTCGGATACGGAGTCGGTCACGGATAGTGCGGATACGAATACGTTACGGATATATGTCGGACACGAATACGAATCGAATACATATCGAAATCGGTCCGGTAACAAATAATTTTTATCGGATAACACGTTACAAGATAATGCTAATAATATGTGATCATAAAAGCATATTGCATGACTAAAATGTATTTCAAATAGAACTTCACACACGCACAACAAATTCCTCAGGTAAGTCCATATCACCATGGCCATATGCTTCAAACTTCACACACGCACACAAATTGAATGCAAAGAAACTTGTTGTACTTGCTCTTGCCTGTGGACTGATCGTTAGGTGTTAAGAGAGCATGGACACGGTCAGGCTGCCAGCACAGTTGTAGGGCACTGACGCACTGTGATGCTGCGATCTGAATTAGGAGATGAGACAACGAGAACTGAGAACTCAAATGGATGAAACGCTAGGGTTGAAAAATATATACCATATATACGTATTCACATCCTAATTCCAGTTACGTGGTTTACGTGGGATTTGACATGGGCCAGATCACTAGAGTCCTCGGTTATCCGACTGCAGTTAGACGGAATTATCCGATGAGTACGCCGGTATATCCCGATCCGCCGGATACTGCCGTCCCGATTCCGAAGCCGTATCCGGCCACAACTATCCGAAACCGTAGCCGAAACCGACGACTATCCGATTTAATTATCCGTATTCGCTCCGAACACCATCGGTCGGACGGACGGCAAATATCCGAACTGCTTTCACCCCTAGTCCACATGCATAGTCCATGTTTTCTAAAGATACCATAACATTAATGACATCATATCTTTATTTAAATGCTGATATCCACATACCAAATCATTCAACATTTATTATATTAAAATTTATCACACTGTCTAAATCTCAACCGTGGCACTCTGTGGGTCTGCTTGTTTTCTAAGATGATTATATAATCTAGATTATTGATATTAAATTATATGATCCACAGGGGTGTTTGATTACCCAAATTATTGATGTCTTGATTATTGATAATTGATTTCAGACGACAAGAATGTCTCTAGCTGCTATATAGGACATTAAATTTGTTCCTATATCACAAAATTAAATAAAATTAGTACCAAATATTTCATAAATCCACGGAGTCCATACAAAAACTATTTTAAAAAATAAAATTACATTCTCCTAGCAAAACGTGCATCATACTATTGTATGCCACCTTAGCTCTTGCAGGTATGACATCAGAGTTATGTTGTTTCACTTTGGAAAAAGTTCATTTTACTCCCCAAACAATCCACTTTGTCCAAATTACACCCCGAATAAAATTTGACTCACTTTACTCCTAAAACAATTTATGTGGTACAATTTACTCCCTTATGTAATTTTTTTATTTCTCTTTGTGCAAGCTAAGTTTAGTGATCAAATTTTGCACAACGATAGTTTCTATTGAACTTTACATTAAAAAAATATAATATATATTTTTTAAAAATATAATATATATTTTTTAAAAATATAATATATATTTAAACATACTCGTATAGTTTAATAGCATCAAATATCATCTTAATTATATAGTTAGAGAATTGTATATAAAATATTTAAGAAAAAGATAAAATATTTTCTTTTATATAGAAAATAATACTATCTATCATCATGCAAAATTTGAGCTTCAAATTCAAATCGTACAAAGAGAAATAAAAAAAATTGCATAAGGGAGTAAATTGAGCCAAATTAAATTGTTTGAGGGAGTAAAGTGAGCCAAGATTTTGTTCGGGGTGTAATTTGGACATAGTGAATTGTTCGGTGAAATAAAATGGACTCTTTCCTATTTTCTGGATCCCAACAAAATAGTATTTTCTGACGCAAAAAAAAAAAAAAAGAAAGGTCCCAACATGATAGAACTTCCATATTCTTTGAGTATGTAACTTGCGCAAGCCATGCCCCACCCCAGAATTCTCAATGTAAAAAAATGAAAAGCAAAGCATGACCGAGAGAACTTTTGTGCGTTTCGTGACATACGAGGTGGCGAGCAACATGGATTCAGTGACTCAGTCAGCAATGCTATGAACTTGCCACCGTCATCCTCTACTCATAACCACCACAAGCAGACACGATGAACTTGCCACCGTCGAACCCGTTGTTGGACCCATAATCATCTCCTTCACCGTAATTGTCGTGAGAGAATCCAAATGCAACCAACATGTAGATAGATGTCGCCGGAAAACTAACTTTCACTAGCCAACCGTCATGGCTGCAAAGAACCAGAATGAGACAAAGGAAGGGTTGAAGTACCTTATTCTCATTGATAATGGTGCATTCGTCTTGCCACCATTGTGAAGAAACGACATTCTCTATTGCTCCATATCAACGATCTTGATGACGTCTTACGCCGCTGCCAACCTCGGGTCTTTGGAAAAGCCTTCAACCTAACAAATTATAATTAATTAATCTATTAGACTAAGAGGAGGATGGATCCCCACCTTCTCACCACCGACGAGATCGCTAGAGGATAAAGAGGAGAGGGGCCTAAGGAAAGTGGCTACGGCTTTGGCGGAGGAAAAAGGCCATCTAAAATGAAATTATTGTCCTTTGCATCTCTGATAATTATAATGCAAATGTGTGCTTGTTTCCTATCCTGCTAGAACTAGAAAGTGTCGTTAATATTAATTTTGATTCATTCATGAAGACAAGGCTCCCATTTATTGTTGTTTTACTTCTTTATCCTTGTTTTCTCATTTTCACATGCTACTGGATTGAATATAGAAGTAATAAAGAAAAGAGATTACCAGAGGATTGTCCAAATTTCAAAGGTAAGACATAATTAATTTCACTCATATTCTTGAGACACATGTCCATCCAAAGAATAAATGCTAGTAAATAGTTTACATGTTTTCCCATCATTTGTTTTGCATATATAGAGTTCTATTGATCGCCAATCATTTGTTTTGGGTAAGGAAGATAAAGATAGAGATAGGAATGTACTTATTGAAAAAGAGGATAAATGCTTTGAGAACCAGGAATGACTACGAGTATTTTAAAAAATGAAGGAAACTGCTATGACTTTTGTGATAGGGCTCTTTGGATACCTCCAATTTCTAAGAAACCCGTTTTTAGAAATTGGATAGTCTCCAAACATACTAGTTCCTAAAAACTGGTTTATGAGTTTTTAAGAAACTCATAATCCGGTCTAACAACCGACCCAACATCAAATTTTTATCTAAAAATATGCATTAACACTGGTTTCAAATTTTTAAAAACTAAATCCAATAGACCGACCCGATTTTTATTTATAAATCAATTTCTAAACTCTAACTCTAAAAATCAGTTTCTTAAAAACCAGAGATCATCCAAACAGCACTTATAATATGGGATAAAGAAGTAATTTTTTTATCACGTTATATAAGGTCCACATGCATAGTCCATGTTCTCTAAAGATACCATAACATTAATGACATCATATCTTTAAAATAGTGATATCAACGTACCAAATCACTCAACATTTCTTGTGCTAAAATTTATCACAGCGAATCTATCTAAATCTCAACCGCGGCACTCTGTGGGTCTGCTTGTTTCCTAAGATGATTATATAATCTGGATTATTGGTATTAAATTGAACATTGCTATACATCCCACCGGATCTTCCGACCATAACTTCTAACTGCTAATCGTGTGGCCTTAAGTATGCACACATGACGCCATCAAACCCATTAGACGGACAATGATGCAGTCGCAAGAAGCAGTCGGAATAGCAGGACGTACGTGAAGTATTTCTGTATTAAATTATAGAACACTGCTATACACACGACGTGACCTTCCGACCTGGTCTTCCGACCAACACATGTCGCGTAGGATTAGCAGGAGATCACTAATTATGCTTAGCATCAACGATTCACAAAGAGTTGGAACGTCCAGTCGCACATCCGAGTCGGACGCACAGCATTTTCGTAAATTATATCATCCAGAGGGGTGTTTGGTTACCCAAATTATTGTTGTCTTGATTATTGCTAATTGATTTTAAAGGATAAGAATGCCTCTAGCTGCTATATAGGACATTAAATTTGTTCCTATATCACAAAATTAAATAAAGTTAGTACCAAATAATTCATAAATCCACGGAGTCCATACAAAAATTATTAAAAAATAAAATTACATTCTCCTAGCAAATCATGCATCATACTATCTATGCCACGGCCACACGGCCATGGGTTGCAGGTACGACATCAGAGTTATGTTGTTTCACTTTGTGAACCATCCATAGGAGCAAACTAGTTCTTTCTTCTATTTATAAGAATTTTTTATATTTTCTGGGTCCCAAAAAAAGTATTTTCTGACGCAAAAAAACGAAAGGTCCCAAAATGATAGAACTTCCATATTCTTTGAGTATGTAACTTGAGCAAGCCATGCCCCGCCCCAGAATTCTCAATGTAAAAAAATGAAAAGCAAAGCATGACCAGAGAACTTTTGTGCGTTTCGTGACATACGAGGTGGCGAGCAACATGGATTCAGTGACTCAGTCAGCAATGCTATAAACGCCGCCATGCACCGTGGATGGCCAAAAAGCGCAGATTCATAGTTTTCACGCAAAGATACGGTGCTATTTATCATTTTATTTACGCTGTGTAGCCAGTACAGCAAGATGAGCCGGTTGCCGATAGGATACTATCTAGTACTTATGTTTCAGTTCATTGTAAATTTGGTCTTGCCCTTTTTTTTTAGTACTATTTGACTCCCTACTTGCTTAACCCTGTTTCCTAATAACTCTGTTCGTCCTCCTTCCCTCCTCCCCTGTTTCCTCCGGACGAGGAGCCGACAACCGGGGAGCGCGCGGCCCCCGCGTCCGATCACCGCCTGCGCCATCGCGGTGAGCACCCCCTCCCCTTTTCGTTCCTCTCCCACCTTCATCTCCTTCTGACGGCGCAGCTCCATACGATTCCAATCTCATATTCCCGGTGGCCTCTCACCCAGCCTTGCCCCCCGGCAGCCGCTTCCCGAAGCCGGTGCTCCGCCGGTATCCCGACCGCGTCAGAGCAAGTGTGGTGGGGCCCCTGTTTTGCCGGCCGGGAGGCATCAAGGATGAGCGGGAGGAAGAATGCCGGCAAGGCGTCCCCGTGCCTGCTCGTCCTCATCTCCGTCGGCTGCTGCTTCGCGACCTACAACTTCCTCACGATGGTGGGCCACGGCCGGGCCCAGGACGGGCCGCGCAAGGTCCTCGGCGGCGGCGATCGGGACTCCGCCGTCCCGTCCGACCCGGCGAAGCGGTTCCACGTCGCGCTGACGGCGACGGACGCGCTGTACAGCCAGTGGCAGTCGCGGATCATGTACTACTGGTACAGGGAGATGAGGGCCCGCCCCGGGTCCGACATGGGCGGCTTCACGAGGATCCTTCACTCCGGGAAGCCGGATGGCTTGATGGATGAGATACCGACCATGGTGGTGGACCCCCTTCCCGAAGGCCAGGATCGGGTGAGGACTTCTCCTCCACTGCCAATGTTTCGTTTGCTGCTGTTCATGCGGGCCACATTGCTCTCCTGCTCATACGGTGTTTTATGCAGGGTTACATTGTCTTAAATAGGCCGTGGGCGTTTGTTCAATGGCTGCAGAAAGCAAAGATCACGGAGGAGTATGAGCTTTCATTTTTTGTTCATCATGTCTGGAAGCACCATTCCACGTTTGCCTAACGGAAGCATTTGCTTTGCAGCTATGTATTTATGGCAGAGCCGGATCACATCTTTGTGAGGCCACTGCCAAACTTGGCCCATGGTGATGAACCTACCGCATTTCCATTTTTCTATATCAGACCAACCGAGAATGAGAAGATACTAAGGAAATTCTTTCCAGAAGAAAAAGGGCCCGTCTCAGAAATTGATCCTATTGGCAACTCTCCAGTGATCATCAAGAAGGTATCAAATGTCTGATTGAATGTTCCAGCTTTGTTATTGCACTTGCTAACAAGAGCCTGCCGCTTCTTGCCAAAATAGCACACATATCCATGAATGGTTATTTCAATTCTTAGTTTTGAACAGCAAATGGTTGCGATTTATTTTCTTCTAACAATGTTGTTCAATGCTACTTCAATCTGTTCATCACCATCTTGATTGACACGCTGTGGATACCTTTGTAAACATTTCCTTTTAGGTCCTACTTGAGAAGATTGCTCCCACATGGATGAATGTTTCACTAAAAATGAAACAGGATGAGGAGGCAGACACAGCTTTTGGATGGGTCTTGGAAATGTCGGTGCAATTCAGTCTGCTATTGATTATTCTTTCAACATATTCATTCCTATTCATGTGTGCTTTCCTGTTCTTATTCATAGGTATGCATACGCTGTTGCTAGTGCATTACATGGTGTTCACCATAGTCTCCGTAAAGATTTTATGATTCAGGTGATAAGAAAACACTGTCTCTAGAGTGCATCAGTAAAAATGGTACGTCATTGGTGTGAGTTCATATCATGACAGATGTGCTTAATTTGTATTGCAGCCTCCTTGGGACCTGAAAACAGACAATACATACATCATCCATTATACATATGGTTGTGACTACACGATGAAGGTGAATGTACACTTAGACCTTAACCACCTGTGCTATATCCAATTAATCTTGTTAACACACTCTTTGGCTGTGTAAAATCTGTTCATGTGCATGACGAAATTATAGGTTTCTCATGATTGTCTTGTGTTCATATACTACTTCAGGGTCAGCTAACCTACGGAAAAATTGGGGAATGGCGTTTTGACAAAAGATCTTTTCTTCAATCACCAATGCCAAGAAATCTATCACTTCCCCTCCAGGAGTCCCGGAAAGCGTGGTATGTACCAAGATTTTTATATAAACACAACTGTGCTCTTTTGTTGATTTGATTTTCACATTTATGAAATTTCTGAATTTTCTTGTTGAATGTATAAAATTAGCTTCACCCAGAATTACACCTACTTTTATTTACATCCTCTTATTTTGCATCTACTAGAAACAAAATTACTCTAATATACCGGAGTCTATCGCTTTGTAACACGTGAATGGACCAAGCAATTGTTTTTCATCGACTGACGTTCTAACATTACTGGTTATTAACATCACAACACCAAGGTTTGTTAGCTTAAGCTTTATCAGCGAACCCAATGAAAGTCATCCACCAAGTGGGAAATTTATAGTTACTAAAATGAACAACTTTGCTTTGATGTCTTGTCTTGCAGCCCTCATCTGAGGCCTAATTAAGTACCCTTTAATTTGACAGGTGACAGAAGAAATAGAACTAAAAAACACATTCACTAGACTAATACCAAACAATTGTACTCTTGTGGTTGATTTCCCGAACCGCACAATTTGAGCCCATAGCTCGATAAAATTCGTATCGTACAGTCACATAACGTTATTTGGTTCAATGCCACATTAGAGTGTGTATATTTTACGAACCTTTGGGTGGTTTATGTGCATGGTTCTGTCGGTGAGCCTACTGAAGGATGTGTGTGATGAAACTTCCATAGCCTGTATATGGGACTTGGCAGAGTAGGGAGATGTGTTTCGTGCTGTACATGCAGAGTTTTTTTTTTTGAACATTCCTTGTAAAGTAGTTATTGCTTCATATTCCACGGTTTCCCAAAAGATACCTAACCATAGCTTTGTATGCTAATCTGAATTGCCTTTTTCAGGTCACCCTTGTAAAGATGGTCAATGAAGCGACTGCAAACATTCCAGGATGGGACGATGAGAGATAAGTGATTGTTTTGCTGAGCTGAAACATTGTTTCAGCTGGTGTGGCTTATGTTGGAAACCATAGAAGAATACATTGATCAATAAAAAAAAGGAGCATCTAATTCATATCCGGAGGATCATGGCCAATGGCCAAATTCTATAGCGCATAACTTAGGATTTGGATTTGGATTTTTGTAGAGCAGGAATATAGGCTATTGATTCGTCCCCTGGTTCAGTTAATTTTATTCTATAGAGAAATGTAGTTTAGAGCCTCCAGTGCATGTCATGAGATACTTATAGTAGCTATCTTCTTTTTTTAAAAAAAGGGATCCTGTTAGGCACTGATGATTATGATGGGCACAGAAAATCAACATAACATTTCAGACAACCTAATACCTTCTCTAATTTCTTTCACTGATGAGAATCAAAATTTTCCTGTCATTACCATGTTGTAGGCATTCCATTCCATGTTTCTATTTTTCTTCCATACAACTATTTTGCGGGAAATGCAGTTTATGATTTCTCTTCTTTCCCCGTGGCAACCTACACATTTGTAGTGGTGTAAATCGTATAAGCTATATAGATTATGAACTGACATTTGTTATAGTGGTGGTGGAAGGAGGAGAAACTTTCTGAAAATGCACAGTGGTCCGCGTTAGCATATATCTGAAACTCTGAACAATATCAATGGAAATAGCAGCAGTGTTGAACTTTGCGTGTTGTTGAATTTCGGATGTATAAAAGATGCAAAACTACACTAAGCTATATATAAAGTTGGCAGCTCAAGTATTTCATTGATAATGTTTTTTCTTCAGTATATATTGGAAGACCAGATTTGGGCGCTTGTTTCTACACCCGAACTCTTTTCGTAGCCCTTGGGCGCCTTCGTCGACGACGCTTGGCTTTGGGCGCGATTGGGTCGTCCCCTTGCTCGGTTCGTGCAGCACTGTGGTGAGGGTTGACCAGGTGCACGCGCGCCACGCTAAAAGACGTGTCTCGGTGGAATCGACCACGGTGTCCGGAACCCACGACACGCCCTTCACGTTGAGCGTCCAGGTGCGGACGGCGGGGGCGTGCTCAGAGCTGCCGCAGTTGGAGCATCGGAAGGGGAAGATCTTGACGAGCTTCACGGCGCCGGATGCCGCGGACCCGCCACGACGGCCACACGCAGCAGCCAGCAGGGGCGGCGCCACCGCCACGTCGCCGCCTCCGCGGGGAACCACACGTGCCGCAGCACGGGGATGTCGTCGAACACGTCGGCGAGCAGGACGCGGCCGCGGTCCTTGTCGATCCAGCACAGGTTCCCGTCGCCGCCGACGGGGACCACGGCGCTGGTCGCCCACGAGGAGATCAGTACCGTCCTCCTCGTGGACGGTGGTGATTCGCGGCCGCACGACGCTCCACTGGCCACGGCGGAACAGGATGAGCTCGGCGGCGGCCTTCTTCCGCGTCGGCGCCGTTCGCCCTCACGATCTGGAGCATTGCCACCACGAGCTCGCCCTCGCCGCGGCGCACGAGGGCACGAGGCCCGTGGCGGAGACGTCCAGCCGGCCCAAGCCGTCCCTGGAACCGACAGGTTTTCTGAGCAGAGACAGGGACGGCGGGCGCGACGGGTGGTCGCCCACGTTCGTTGTACACGAAGTAGCTGCGGGATGAACTGAAGTAGATGAGGACGGTGTCGCCGTGGGCGGCGACGACGACGGCATGAACGCTGCCCTCCGTGGTCAACGGAGGGACGACACAGCGGGGGGCGTCGCGCGACGGAGGTAGATGGTGACGGGTTCGCCGTTGGAGTCGCGGGCGGACG
The DNA here is from genome assembly GCA_031894775.1 of Chloris gayana. Classification (NCBI taxonomy): domain Eukaryota; kingdom Viridiplantae; phylum Streptophyta; class Magnoliopsida; order Poales; family Poaceae; genus Chloris; species Chloris gayana. The sequence goes on from JAUNZO010004953.1 coordinate 366,745, forward strand.
CCAGTGTCTTGGCGGTGTCCACGGTGGAGGAGGAGCCCGTTCTGTCGCCACTACTTTGCTTTGTGTGCGTGTCGTCGGCCCCAACAATACGATCGTGTGCTCCCGGCGTGGTCCGCATAGGCGCAGAGGTTTAGAAACAACCGATGTTCCCAAGTTTGGAATTTGAGCAAGAAAAACGAAAGCTTTCTGTCATGCTGAGGTTTTTTGTTCTCTTACGACAGGACTTTAAGAAAGGATGGACAACGCCGGTTGCGTTTGCTATCGCATCAGACTTGGTACCTGATATGTGTGCCTTCAGTATCTGCCCTGTTGTGGGCGGAGGGCAAAGGGGTCACTCAAACAAAAACAAGCATACTGAATTCTATCGCAGATACTGAACAACCGTCCGCCCAGGGCAGCGGTTTGGGAATGTGCCTTCCGGCGGCAACTGGAATGAAACTAGGATGCAAATAAAATTAAGAAGAAAAAAAAATAGAATCACCAACACTAGCATGTGTTCTTCCTTCTCATGTCTTCTGTAACTTTTGATCCAATGATCAGTATCCTACCTACAAAATTCACATGTTGTCTCGTGTAATATTTAATCTAATGTTATATTTGGAACCTCTGGATTCACATATTCACTGAGACATTAGTTCGTTTCATGCATTTTGTAGCCCTGAAGATTTCCAATGCACAATCATTTTTAAAAATTAACATAGATTAATGAGTGTGTTTGTATCCTGCATCTTAGCTCTAAGCAAGCATGCACAGAAGAGATTTGACGATGGACCCTGATGATAGCATGTATTTCGTTCTATAGGTTGATTCAACTTTTTAAATTATTTTTGCAGTTGCCTCTGTTTCCCTCAACTATCAGATGGTCCATCAGTAATAGAAGCTGCCATCTTTCTTGCATCAGAGCCTTGGTTAATGAGTGACCTACTAACATGACATATAAGTTAAAGAAGTTGGTATTACTAAATGTTTATCCATTTTGTACTTACACTTTATAGATAGAGTAAATTTCCACAGTAATTGCCAATTTTCAGGGTTTCTCCCAAAATTTATGATACAAGCAAGTCAACATTATAACTCGTTGTTTATTTTCCCTCAAATATCGATATAGGCCATGACTGAATATGGTGGAAATCCTGGCAAATGGAAATTTTTGTTTTCATGTATGTGACTAATTAAGCTTCCTTCTCATGTTTTTTTTTAATTTTGCATTAATTTGTGCACCAGAGATGATAATTGAAAAGCAATTCAATCTTACTGTCACATTGTTCTTACATCCTCCTAATGCTATTTTTCATATTTAGATTTCAAAACTACAAAAGTTGTATCAGCTGATATGTGATGTCCACCACTGAATATTCGATTCCAAATGAACTGAACAAATTATTGGCATGCTTTGTTTGCATGGCCTTGATCAAGCGACAAGAACAGAGCAGAGGGTTCCATTTCTTGTACAGTCTCACGTTGTTAAACCTACATCTTTGTGGTTGTTTCAACTTGGCACCTGATATGTTGTGTAAATATTAGAGTTCCTAATTTTATAGGGCAGGAGATTTGAGAAATGGTTGCTTCGGGTGACCTCTGCAGTCTGCACTGTCAAGGATGATTTGAGAAATGTCACCTTACTGGATGAGGTCTGTGATCAGTGGGTCTATATATGGAATTGTCCAGAGTGCATTAACCAGAGAAGAAGATGTACTCAAAATTTCTATGGCTAAATAATTTATTCTGTTATACTGCTACTCAAACAAGCATACTGAATTCAGAACAAGCGTTCGGACTTTGATTGCGACCGAGTGTTTGGATCAGTACACTGTTGTGATCGAACCTGAACCACTTTTTCTATCGCAGATACTACTGAAGAAGAACCGTCCGCCGCTGAAGAAGAACCTCAAACAAGCATACTGAATTCTGTCGCAGATACTGAAGAACCGTCCGCCCACAACAGAGCAGCGGTTTGGGAAAGCGCCTTCCGGCGGCAAACTGGAAATGAAACTAGGACGCAAATAAAATTAAGAAGGAAAAAAAAAGCAGAATCACCAACACTCTTTTTCGTCCATGGTAGAAGAAATATAATTGCAGAAGATGAACATCTCGTCCAATCAGAAGGCAAGATACATTTTTCTAAGGAACGCAGAATGCAGGCGGCAACAAACAATGCGGGAAGAAATAAACGACGATGCAATGCAACTAAGTAAATAACATAACGGTAGAGAAGTTGTCCAAGATCTAGCGGTCTTGGTCGTCGGTTCCGGCTTCCCTGCCGCCGCTGGTCCCGCCAGCGACGGCCTTGCACATGTCGCTCATGATGCTGGCTACCTTGACGACCATCTCTGCCTTGACGGCGATGTCCGAGGACGAAGAGGAACCGGCGCCACGATCTGCAGGATCCGGTCTTGGTGAGGTACTGTGCCCATCTTCGCGGCGCGGGCGCGTGCCGTCCGCTTCATGGACGGTGGTGCTGGTGCGTGCCGAGGAGGACCGGGAGGCTCCGGACCTCCGCCTCTTCGGGACTCGGACGCCATCAAGAACGGCCGCCATTGCAGTGTTGTTGTTGTTGTAGTGGACCTGCGCCTCAGGCGGCTGATGAGCGGTTTCCGCTTCCACCCACTCCTCCTCCTCGGGCTCCTCCTCCTCCTCGGCATCCTGAGGCACGGGCTCCTCCTCCTCCTGCCGCCCTTGCACTTCCACGTGCTCCTCGTCCTCCCCGAGCCCGAAGAAGGGGCGCAGGTGCGGGAAGAAGAACCACGACGCCAGGGTGCCGTTGGAGCGGTGCTTCTTGTACTGGCCTTGCAGCCACTGGATGCGCGTGCTGCACTGCTTCGCGGAGCGCGCTGTGCCGATGACTCCGTCGGCGGTCGCGGCAGCGCGCAGCCTGTTCACGGCCACCGCAATGGTGTCCCACTCGTAGGGCAGGAAACGGTCTCTCCCCTCGGCGCGGCGGCACGAGTACACCGGCGACCACACCTGGATCAGCGCCAACGTCTCTTCAGGTTCCCAGTTGCTACCGGTCGGCCTCGGGATCACCGTGAGCTCTCTGGGCTGTGCGGCCATGGCGATCGTAGACGAGGTTTGCTGTGGTTCGGTTTGCGGTTTGCGCTTTGCCGGGCGAGAAGAGGAGGAGTAGGGGAAGAATGAGGGGGTTGCAGCCTACCGATGCGGGAGGGAACGAAACTTATTTCTGCGGGCGGAGAGGGATGATGGGCATCGTGGCCTCGTGGGAAGGAGCAGGAATCATCCCCTCCGCCCACCCACCCACTCCCCGCGACTTGGGCTGTCAAGGCGCGGCCCGTCGGTGACCCATGATTTTTTTCTGCTGTTTCAGTATGGATTTGCTCCTTTTCTTTGAGTTGGGCCTCGTTCTGTGGGCTGGGTTTCTTGATATTCTTGTGAAAGCTGGTATGCTTTTCTTTTTTACTTATATTATAATATGGGATGTTCTAGCACATTACCGTGAATTGTTCCATACCACTACCACTACCACATTCATGTTTGTTACATTATTAATTTCGGTATGTTCTTGCATATTACGTTAGATATTCCATGATTTATACTGAATTTTTTGGGCATTATATTTGGAACAATTCTATTGTGTGCTTAAAACAATTCATAATCAAATATGGAACATTTGAACATATTGGGTGGAATATTTGTCTTTTTTTTCATTATAACATTTGGATACCTTTTTTGCAACAATTTCATTTTAAAAAACAATTATCTTTTTAACATTTTTTTGCTAACGTTTTCAAATGGCGGAACATTTTGTTTTAAACGGTGCAACATTCTATTTTGAATGGTGGAACATCTACGAAGTATAGAAAATTTTGATTGCAAAATGTTCTATATTTTGTATTTATGAAATACAGAACATTTTGTTTCAAATGACAGGACATGTTCTCGTTAAATAGTGGAACATTCTATTTCAAATGGTGGAACATTCAATTATGAAGGATACAACATTTTGTGATTCTTGGTGGAACATTCGATTTTAATTGGTGGAACATTCTCGAATGATAGAACATTCCGTAATTTTGGTGGAACATTTGATTTCTTTATGGAACATTAAAAATTTAAATACTTTAAAATATTAAAACAATTGGCTTCAATTACTAGAACAATCAATTTTAGCTACCGGAACAATTATTTTTAGCTATTGGAACAATCAATTATCAAAACTAGAACAATTCAAAATATGACTTTTTTAATAAAAATAAAAATATATGCATGTGGAATCTCATTTGTTGAATTATTTCTAAAGAACGCGATGGTGAAAACGGATTTGAAAACAAAGATTTCATTTGAGAGAAAAAATATTTTCAAAATTTGTAATCAAAAAGAATTCGTGCCAGCCGATAGATTCTCGACACGTGGCGCGCTGGGTTTTGACCTGTGCGCATGGACGCTGGTGGGGGTGGGCGGAGGGTGCTTTCTTGTTGGCATAGGGCAAACGAGTAAGAGCTTCTGGGCAGGAGGCGTTTGATTTTCAGGCCCTATTTGAATGCCTTCGCGGCGGGGAAAATTTCTTATTGGCCATCAAAAAATTTTGGTTTCCTTATTGGCCATCAAAATTTCTCAATTTCCCAAATGGCCACGACTTCAATTTCTTTTGCCTTAGTGGCCACATTTGACCAATTCCTAGTTAACGGTGTCAATTTTCAAAGGAAAATACATATTTACCCTTGGATGGAATTTTGACATAATTTTTTTAAATTGTTCGTCTCTATAATATTTTATCAAAGAAGAAGGAAATTAATAGCAAATATCTATGTTGATGCGCAAGTCATTCACAAAACCTAGACATACAATTTTCATGCACATGGGAAATTTAGATAAACTTTGACATTAATTCTTCGAGTCAAGTTTTTATCAAAAGCAACACGAGACTACCTCCAAGTCATATGTACACCAAAAACAACAGAAGTCGTGTTCAACTACACTTTCATGTCACAAAACAACAGCATCATAGAATGATATCATAGACTAAGCCTTATTTTACTTCTAGTAGCCATCGATGGGCTTGTTTGATCAAACTTTTTACTCCTTGTGCCCATTGCAGGGCTATCATGTGGAACATGTGCGTTCACCTTCTTTGGCACATCTGCGCTCACCTTCTTTGCCTCTCCCTTGTGCTGGTTCCCACCTGCAATTTTCTTCTTTGTCTCCTTAGCCTCTTTCGCAGCTTGCCTTTTTCTTTTTTTTATCCTTGCCGGGAGCTGGTTGTGATGCACTAGTAGTTGAAGTTGGATAATCAATGGATAGTGACTCCGGTTGATTGGAACCTGAAAGTGCATCTAGGCCCTCAATTATGGTTTTGAGTGATTGACGTCAATACAATTAAAAAGGACTAATGTTTTAAATGAGCTTGTGCGCAATGCATATCTAAAATTCAATTGAGAGCAAAGAAACACAAAAAGGAAGTGACAATATTCGTTCATACGTGCAAGATTTGAAAATTGGTCTACTCATGCTCAAGATCAAGTTGTGAAGCCTTTTATTTTTTTGTCTTGAGTATAGGAAACACCGTACTATCAAGAGGGACACACAAGTATGAGGTGTGAAAAATGAAAGTGCTCAAAACTCCATCCAAATTCAAAATAACCTTTGGAGTCGGACAATGTCCGACTCACTCGGACATTGGACTCGGACTCAGAAGGTTGGCAAAAGAAAAACTCCTATGGAGTCGGACAATGTCCGACTCGATCGGACAAACCACTCGGACTCCGGAACGGTCGCCACTCTTTTGAAACCCTAGGAGTCGGACAAATATCCGATCGCCCCAAATACTCGGACATATCCGACTCCGACGGATTTAGGAGTCGGACTTCGAGCCAAAACATCAACTTGAAACCCTAATGTCCGACTCACTCGGACAAAGTCCGAGTCAGATCTAGCCCAACGGCTCTTTTGAGTGCCCCGGCTATAAAAGAGGACCTCGTCCACTTTTGGCCGGTTGGCACCCTCCCCACTCTCAAAAACACTCCTAAACTCACTCAAGCTCTCCTCTCTTTCCGATTTGATTTCCCACTCCAATCCTTGGTGGATTTGTGAGAAGATTGAGGAGAAATTCGTTGAGCTTCATCACCATCTCAAGAGCACTTGATTCTTTCTCATCGCCGGTACTTGTTGTGTTTGTTACTCTTGGGGATTCATCCCCTAGACGGTTAGGCGTTACCCGGCGAGCTCCCAAGCTTGTGGTTGAGACTCGGGTCGTTTGTATTGCCCCTCCCTTCGTGAAGCTTTGTTTTAGTGGATTTTAAGCCGGCCTTTGTGGTGGCTTGAAGAGGTTTAGGGTTGAGAGCAACCCGGTCCTTGGTGGACTCCTCAACGGAGACGTAGGCTTCTTGATGGAGCTGAACTTCGGTGAAAAATCGTGTGTCTCCTTGTCTCCCCTTTTGTTTCTTGCAATTGGTGTGCTATAGCTCTAGGTTGCTTTTGCTTAAATTCCTAGATTAACTTGCATAAGTGGCTTGCTTGCTTGTGTCCTTGTTGCCCTAGCTTTCTAGTGTTGCTAGCTGCTTGCTTGTTGTTTAATTACCGTGGATTTGTCCAACTTGGCTGCCGATCTACTTTCCGCACGAGGCGGTCGGACTTTGTCCTACTCTAGTCGGATATTTGTCCGGAGTCGGACTTTGTCCTACTATAGTCGGACATTGAGTCGGACAAATCTTTCCTGCGTATTTAATTTGTTAAATTAAGTGATTTTCGGGATTATCGCCTATTCACCCCCCCCTCTAGGCGACTTTCGGAACCACTGTCCGACTTGCATCTGAAAATTGTACAATGTAAGTGTATTATTTCAGTACATTATAAAAGATAACTTGCACAATTATCTCAATAGGGTACATAAGGATTCGTAGCAGGTTTGGTAGTGTTAACCTTGATGGAAAATACATAGAGGGTGCTGGTGCTTCGTTCTCATAAGGAACTATGCTATTTTCTATTGATGGTTTATCAATCTTCCTCTTCTTTCTTGGTCCTCTGAAATTATAAGAAATTATATGTTCGAACAGAATTTAAGTAAATTAAAATAGTTATATGTAGTACCTCACAGCCATCTCACAGCCATCATGGCTGCAATATCTTCAGGATTTCCATCCTTGCAATTGTTTCAGTGGTGCCCATATCTCAAACATATACGACATTGGTGTTGCCCCTTCCTCTTTGTTGTGCTATTCTTGCTCTCAGTGCATCCTTTATACCTCCGATTCTTCCTCCTTTTAGCTGTGGACTTCAAAAGTGGTGGATACATAAAAAGCCATGACTTGATTTGGGCCATTGTAACTTGTCTTCGAGAGCAGGTATTAATTTAGCATATGCTGCTTGAAACTTTTGCACGAGTAAAACATGTCCACATAGCTCTCTAGAGGCGCATCATCAAGTGACGTGATGAATGATATAGCATGTATGCAAGAGATGCCCGAAACTTACCACTCTCTACAAGAACAATACTTTTTATTTAAATTCACCACAATCTGAACCCACTTCCTCCCATTACTGAAATTTCACCAACTTCATTAGAACACTTGACTACTTCCAAGTCTAGATTTCTACTCCTTTCTTTTAACTTCTTAATTATATGAGGTAGAATGACACCTTGCAGCTTTCTTGTAACAGCTTCTCCTTTGCTCCCACTTGATCATAAGTAGCTACCTAATCTTGTCCATAAAATCATTCAAGTTCAAGCTCTTGTGGTGCTTTATCCAACTATTAAAGCTCTCTGCCAAATTGTTAGTAACATAGTCCACTTTGCAAAAAGTTGAGAATTGACTCCTAGTCCACAATCTTGCGCGGCGGCAGGGTGCGGCAGACGGGCTCCATTCGTCTACTGGGAGCTCTTCATGAAGCTCTCCAATGGAAGATCTACATGGAGGAAGAGGAAAGAGGAAAGAGGATGAGCAGTAGGGTCCACTCGTCAATGAAAGAAATTGGAGAGTGTTCCGAATGACATGTGGGGTAACACTCACTAGCTTTCTCTTAGTCACAGTCCCTAACGACTTTTGACTTTCTTACGACTTAAACACCACTCGCTGGTTTTTTCACGGCACACAGCTCACAACTGCTTTTTTAAAATCCACATCTCAACCAAACACACCCCGAGCCATGGTGGAGGACGATGACAAACAGGTTTCGGTCACCCTGGCCGGAGAAGAAGGACATTGTGGCAACTCCGATTACTTCTCCTGTCCATTAGACAGTTTGGTGTGATCCATAAAAAATCACCTTATTTGATTTGAGATGATTCAAAAAAGTAAAAGATGTTATATAATGTTACAAAATAAATAATAATAGTATAAATCATGTTGATTGAAAGTATCCACATTTTCGATCCATTGAAAAGAATGAAAGATGTATTTCTAATGTTGGGGTGACTAGAGAGCCTTGTTTGAATGGCCTAGACCAAAGCAACTACTGCAAGAGGCGAAAGTCATCAAACTTCGGTCCAGAATCCTTCTACTTTTTTGTGAAAATGATCAAAGTAGATAGAAAATATTAGATTTTGGTAATTACTTACCGAAATCGGCCTATAACACTAAAGGCCGCCCATGACGGGTAAAAATTAAATTGGGCTATTTCCCTTTTTGTTTTTCCATTACTTGGGGACGCGTGGCGTTGCCCGTCGAGAATTGTTGACGAACTTCCCCACTTTCTCCCACTCTCACTGCAAACGCCCCACGAGACGAAGGCACCCGCGATTGAGTCAATGCGGTTGGGCCCGAGCAGCCGTTGAGCGCGATCCAACGGCCCGCCCTCCCGCTGCCGGTCGCAGAGCTTCCGAAACGAGCGGAACGCCTGTCCACCGGCCGCCTCGCCCGCGACACGGGGATCGCGCTCGTTTGTTTAGTCGACTACTTCACTTCGGTCCCCTCGCACATTTCACATCTCGCGCGCCATGGCCGCCGCCTCCTGCTCCGCTCGCTCGCGCGGAACGCGCGGCGCGGCTGCGCGGGCCCGGCCGCGTTCAGCCGCTACCGGCACCAGTATCATCCCTTCACCACCGCCGCGGCGGGGGCGATCGGCGCGCGGGACGAGGCCGGGCGGGGGTTCCCTGGGCTGGGCCCGACGGCGAAGGGGAGAAGGCGCGGGTGGTGGTGCTGGGGACCGGATGGGCGGGGTCGCGGCTCATGAAGGACCTCGACACGGGCGGCTACGACGTCGTCTGCGTCGCCCCGCGCAACCACATGGTGTTCACGCCGCTGCTCGCCTCCACCTGCGTCGGCACGCTCGAGTTCCGCTCCGTCGCCGAGCCGCTCGCGCGCATCCAGCCCGCCGTGTCCAAGTCGCCCGGCTCGCACTTCTTCCTCGCCCGATGCACCGGCGTTGACCCCGACGCCCACACGGTGAGATCCCCTGATTTTGGATGCGCTCGTGTTGATCCTACCGAAAACTGTTGCTTTCGCACAATTAGTTGATGGTATGTGTCTTCCCAGATTCGGACAAATGCTCAAAGTGCGTCCTAGTCTTGTGCATAATTGCTTTTGACTTTTCAGGATATGTGTGACTTTGATGTCTACAGTTAGTTGGTTCGAGGAAACAAAGGAATCTTAGCTTTATACATCTAGAATCTGCTGCAGCTGCAGGCCTGCAGCTTTGCACTCTGTTACAGATGACTGGCTGGTGTGCTGCTATTCATAACATCTTGATGTGCAAAATATAGAAATGTTCTTGTAATTTCTGTGACTTTGATGTCTACAGTTAGTTGGTTCGAGGAAACAAAGGAATCTTAGCTTTATACATCTAGAATCTGCTGCAGCTGCAGGCCTGCAGCTTTGCACTCTGTTACAGATGACTGGCTGGTGTGCTGCTATTCATAACATCTTGATGTGCAAAATATAGAAATGTTCTTGTAATTTCGCAACCTTGATCGTTTCCTTAAGCCAAGAATGTTTATGTTGAGTGGGAAATCGGTTCAAATGTGGTCCCACCGAATATAATCTGTTTAACCTCTTAGTTCACTTGACAATTTTTGTTGGATCAAAAAATCGATATCACCAAAATTTGATTTGCAAATTAGACAGTTTCTGTTACTACTACATGGTTTAGTTTGGTGTTGTAGAATGATTAGGGACAACACGGCGACAAAAAGCATGATGATTTACAGCATTTTATGTGTTTTAGTATAGATAAATATATATATATATATGTTTACTTGTGTAACAGAGGAAAACTACATAAACGTTTCCTATCAACATTTAGTTTGTTTTTTTTTCCTACAAGTTGGCAGTTCTATCTATTTATTCACCTCCTTTTGCATTTAGATTGACTGCGAGACAGTTACAGATGGTCAGAAAGATGCCCTGGAGCCATGGAAATTCAAGGTTGCTTATGACAAGTTGGTTTTTGCATGTGGAGCTGAGGCATCAACTTTTGGCATACATGGTGTTAGCGACAATGCGGTCTTTCTTCGGGAAGTTCACCATGCTCAAGAGATTCGCAGAAGGCTCCTCCTTAACCTGATGTTGTCGGAAGTACCCGGTATGCCTTCTTTACTTATTTGCATCTTGCATGTGCAAATCAACTTTCACTAGAATAAATAGATGATATTCCCTTTGACGCTTCGACCATTTCTGAACAACAATTCCCATAGTTCATTGTTGTATATATTCTATTTGACATAATACTGTTCTAATTTCTGATTATTGATCAAGTAAAATTAGAATAGAAAACTGTTAGATAACGACATAGTCAGCTATCAAAGGCCAATATATAACAAACCTAATGTTATGCCGCTGTGCACTAACAGAACAATGCCATACAAACAGGAATTTCTGAGGAAGAAAAGTCCAGATTGTTGCATTGTGTTGTTGTTGGAGGTGGGCCAACAGGGGTGGAATTTAGTGGTGAACTAAGTGATTTCATCATTCGAGATGTTAAACAACGTTATTCACATGTGAAGGATTATATCCATGTAACTCTAATTGAGGTTCGACCTATTGATTTACGAATTTTGCTAGTTCCTTTAACAAACTCTCCGATATTGGCTAATTCGGTTTTTCATTTCAGGCAAATGAGATATTGTCATCCTTCGATGTTCGCCTCAGGCAATATGCTGCTAATCAACTAGTTAAGGTTAGCAATGTCTTTTAATGTCATATCATTTTTGCCTTCAAGACTTCAACAAACCAAGATTTTGAGACTGATATAATTTTCTAAGATAGCACGCTGACAATGATATGGTTGGGAACTTGTAGTAGATCTGCTATGTATTAGAACTTGTTTTTTTCTCAAATCAGAAAATTAACATGCTTCCTCATGTTCACCCACTAGTCGGGTGTTAGGCTTGTGCGAGGGATTGTTAAGGATGTACAACCAGACAAAATAATTCTTGATAATGGTGAGGAAGTTCCTTATGGTTTGCTGGTATGGTCCACTGGAGTTGGTGCTTCATCATTCGTGAAGTCCTTGCCGTTTCCTAAGTCACCTGGTGGAAGGTATAATAGATTGGTTGATCCTAAAGTTATTGTGTGTATGGGTGCATCATATACTTAACGGGTTATGTAACCACATCTTTGTATATTTGTCTGTGCACATCCTGAGAAATTATGTCGGTACATATTATATAGTGAATGTGCTGCATTGTCTGTGTGGACATATCTTGTACTTCTGAGCACGGGTAGCATGCTTTGTTATGTGAATATTGGTCCCATATGTTAGGATCTTTAATAGGTTTATCAATGGTGGCAGGATCGGTGTCAATGAGTGGCTGCGTGTTCCTTCTGTTCAGGACGTATATGCTATTGGTGACTGTAGTGGATTTCTGGAAAGCACTGGCAAGGAAGTTCTTCCGGCTTTAGCTCAGGTAGTTTGTTGAACCATCTTGCTAATCCATCTGTGTAACAAAGCATTGGCAATTTACTGTGACCATCTGGGGTGTTTTTTAGTCACCGGGTAAAACATGCTGTAATGTTGAAAGGAAATTGAACAGAGATATACATGAAGAATAGCATTGTGAATTTCTGTCATTTTGTAGTGATGTTAAGTTATTATTTTTATGAAGAAGTGATGTTAAGTATTGCAAGCAGGTTGCGGAACGGCAAGGCAAGTATCTCGCACAGCTGCTGAACGGTGTCATGAAAGCGGGAGGAGCACATGCTACCTCTGAGGCCGAAGTTGATGTTGGTCCACCATTTGTGTATAAGCATCTAGGTAGCATGGCAACTGTTGGAAGATACAAAGCTTTGGTCGATCTGAGGCAAAGCAAGGTCGGTTAATGTTGTTCTATTTCTAAACTTTGACAGTTTATTAACCCCTCACAACTTACTGATACAATTATTCCATTGTCAGGAATCGAAAGGAATATCTATTGCTGGATTTGTTAGCTTTTTCATTTGGCGCTCGGCGTACCTAACCCGTGTCATTACCTGGAGGAATAGGTTTTATGTGGCTATCAACTGGCTGACCACGCTGTTATTTGGCCGGGACATTAGCCGTATCTAGAGTATCTATAGATGTCTGAAAAGTTCCATACAGTACTTGTAGGTCACGGTCACTTTGGGTTTTTTTCCCTTCGTTCTTTACCCCCGTCTTTGTATTGGTCCATATCTGCTATCTGAATGTAAGCTCCAAATGCACAGTGTGCACGTAAATTATGAATAAATCTTATGGTACAAGTACAACCAGTTACTTGAATGGAATCATACTTGTGCAGCTCTGTTTGTTCCTTGTGGATGGAATCAATTTCACGGAAGATTCACTCGACAGTTCATGACAGAATAATATTTGAACATAATTATTACGTAGAAGATTGAATAGTGGAGCTTGCACGTTCTGATGAGTTGAAGATTTCTACACAGAAAATCAGCGCACGAGGCCTCAAAGTGTGTTTACGGACTAGGTACCATCTTGACTTTGAATAAGGTTCACATGTAATTTTGTATGGAATTTGTTTCGTGTTGGTTAGTGTTATATTAATGTTTGACACAGGTTCAAATCAGAACTGGAAATATATTTGGGGTCCTTGACTGAAAAGACATTGGCTATATGTTAGCCGTGTATACTTGTATTGTAATTTCCCTCGAGATCAACGGGTTTTCCGTATAGTACTGTATGTACATTGGAAATGACGCGTCATTGGATTATGGGATAGGTCAGTTGCATATTTTGGCAGAGTTGGTTAGCTCCCGATCTATCGATGGCCGCCGCGGATGTGGCGCTGGTGAGAACTCCCTTTCCTTCCCTCCCTCTTGCCTACAGGCGGCGGTCAGGACTCAGGACAGCGCAGCCTGCCCTGCCCCCTACCGATCAGGGGGCGTTGGCCTTGGCTCCGTTCGGGTTGCCGCAACGCCGAATGCCACCCAAGAGCCAAGACCAGCAGGTGTTCACTAGTGCCTTTTGCTCCGGTGGTGGATACCATGGCTACCTGCCTTGCCTGCTGCCGGTCCGTGAGAGCTCGGCATGGCTAATTCACGCGCGTGCGTGAGGAGCCGAACCAGTAAACCACTTTTTAACACCAAAATTTATATTTTTTGTAAACTTTGGCATCCTGAAACTTTCTATTTTAGAAAACTTTGGTCACAAGTTTTGTAGTAAAAGTTTTCCTCAAAGTTTATAAAGAAACTTTGATCACAGACTTTTGTAAAAAAAAAATTAGAAGTTTTACAACAAACTTTAGAGCGAAAGTTTTTCTAAAAGTTTCACAACAAATTTTGGAGTGAAACTTTTTCCTAAAAGTTTTGCGTCAAAACTTTCGATAGCAAAGTTATGCTCAAAATTTTGAGTAGAGAAGTTGTGATGAAACTTTGAATAAAAAATTATTATAAGGAAGTTGATTTGCTAGGAAGGGTGCTGAAGTCCTTTTTTTCAAAAAGAAAAATTGCAACGTCGTACCATTGGGCTGCCATCCTGTTGTCTTCAGATTCGGCTTGGGCTACGACAGTACAAATATGTGTTCGGCCCGACAAAATGACAATGGCCCGATGACAAGTTCCGGGGGCCTTTCTGGCATGGGCCATGGACGGCGCACTTAGCACCTTGGCTCACAGCCACAGCTGGCCCAAACGGAGAGCTCCTATTCGCTCAAACAAAGGTAGCGTTTGGATCCAGCTGACTAAAAGCAAAGTGACTAAAAGACGTTTTAGTCTGTTTTAGTCCCTGGCTCTGGCTAATGGGACTAAAGACGTTTTAGTCTGTTTTAGTCACCTTGTTTGGATGTTTAGTTAGTAAAGGAACTAAATTTTAGTCACTTTCATTTTAGCCCCGGGAACCAAACGGCACCAAAGTTAAGCAATTTGTACAACTAAGAACTAACTTACTACTCCCTCTGTCCCATTGAAAGTATCGTTTTTACTTTTCTGATTTCATGTTTAACCGTTTGTTTTATTTAAAAAAATTATCAAAATACTGAAACAAAGACATTATTATTAAAGTATCATTAATGATGAATTAAGTTAGAAAAAAATTAATAGTATTCATGTAAATTTTTTGAATAAGACGAACAGATCAAACCACCATGTCTAAAGTCTAAAATGACACTTTCGATAAGACGGAGGGAGTAGTATAGAGTAAAAAATAAATTTATGAGAAGTACCCAGTCTAATTTAAACAACCCTTTGTGATCCGATTACATAAGCACTGGAGACAGCGGCTAAGGCCTCCTTTGGAATGCAGGGTAGGAAAAACACAGGAATAGGAAAAACATAGGAATTGAAGTTGTATCCATCTCCATTCCTATAGGAATTGAAGACACAGGATTATGGATTGGAAGCCGTTTGGTAGCACCATAGGAACTACAAAGGAATCGTAGGCTGCTCTCCATTTGAATTGAACTGCTAGCCGTTGGGTTCGTAGTACGGATGGAAGCAAGGAACAAGCTAGCCGTTGCACTATATGCCTTTATATGCACCTGTGCATATAGCCTTCCTCTTGTATTTGCATTCTCTAGAAGCTAACCGGAACAACTAGCTGATCTCTCACCAAGTTGGTCGTGCTTGGTCACCAAGCAAGGGCTCCACTTCATTTGGTGAGTTATAGCAAGACTCTTTTCTATAAATATATTAGGTACGAATACATATGCATGTAAAGATTAGTGACTTATTTTCTCAATCCCCTCACGTCGGGCCATAGGTGATAGAACAAACGAGCTGCACATTTGGGTGTCTCTCTTGTTTCCTTTTTGTTTTCACAACTATGGATTCAAACTATCGACGGCGATCGGAAAGTGAAGATGAGTTTGTGTTTTTTGTTCTCCCTACCATAGAAGGAGATTCATCGGAACCATCATCTAAGTAAGAAACCAATACATACATCAAAACTTTCAGGGGCTGTTCGTGTTACTCGAAATCTTAACAGGACATGAGAGTCTAAGTAAAAGGAACTTTCGCATGGAAGCCGGTGTTTTTCATGCATTGGCAAACAAGTTGCGTGAGAAACAACTACTTGCTGATTCAAGATTTGTATCAGTAGAAGAGCAACTTGGTATATTCCTATATGCATTGGCAAAAAATGCAAGCAATGAGACCTTGCAATATGAGTTTCAACACAGTGGCGAAACAATAAGTCGCCATTTTGGGGCTGTGCTAGATGCAGTTACACAGCTTACATGTACATACATACGCCCACCATCCCTACACCCACATCAGATTTTAAGAAGACCAAAATTTCACCCCTTTTTCAAGGTATGACCAAATTTTTATTCAATTCCCTTACTTTCACTATAAGTAAATAATCATAATCAGAACTATATCATGACTGTAATTTAATTGGTATAGGATTGTATTGGCTCTATTGATGGGACACATATGCCAATGATACTTCCATTAGACAAACAAGAACCGTATCGAAATAGGAAGCAAACAATATCTCGGAATGTTATCCTAGCATGTGATTTTGACTTGAAGTTTGTACATGTGCATGCTGGCTGGGAGGGATCAGCCTCGGATGCAAGAGTTCTACATGATGCACTTAACCATAGCTTTCAAGTACCGTCCGGTAAATTTTACCTTGTTGATGCTGGGTATGGAAATACATCACAATTCCTTGCACCATATCGTGGAATCAGGTATCATTTACAAGAACAAGGAAGAGCAAATCAAAAGCCACAAAATTACAAGGAGTTGTTCAATCTTCGACACGCACAGCTCAGGAACCATATTGAGAGGGCAATCGGTGTATTAAAAATGAGATTTCCAATACTAAGGACAGGCTCGCGTTACCCGGTTGATAAACAAGTTGACATCCAATGAGTTTATTCTTCCTTTACAAAACTTTTAAATCATCCAATGAGCACTGAATCAGTCAATGGAAGTTACACAATATACATGAGAACTACAGGAGTAGCAAACTGCACTTGCAAGCAAAAGAATATTTATATGCCAACTAAACCTAGATTGCCTCATATACTCAAGAACATTTGACCAGCGTTCACAACAAATGCCCAAAAGTTTAATTCACAACACACACGCAATGTGAATTCAAGGCCAATCTTCCCAAAACGAAATGAAGAAAAGTGGATTCTCAGATTTGGGATTAAAAAAATGACCTAATAGATGGGGAATGGAAAGAAAGAGTACCAACAGCTTGTGTACAGGCTTGTACGTGTTGCTAGTGGCAGGAAGAAGGCCTTGTGGTCCGCGATGGGAGGAAAGCCTGCGGCGCCTGCGCGTGGCCGGAAGCTACGGCTTCGTCGCCGTCGTTTCTTTTTCCGCCAAAGCTTTCTCCGTGTTTCCCTTCCAGAAGGAGCAAAAAGGTGGAGGCCCTCGCTTTTATCCTAAGACCTGAAAAGCGGCGCGAACGGAGCGAGCCAGCGCGCGAAAGCGTCGTCGTTTCGCAAAATTCCTATGAAATTGTGTTGTAGGAAAGCAATCCTATAGATTTTTTCCTTTCATTTCCTGCGAACCAAAGGGACACATAGGAAAAGTTTCTAAGGAATAGGAATCCTGTAAAATTCCTTTGCGATTCCTCCGTTCCAAAGGCCCCCTAAGATCAAGAGCAGGACCAGCTGTTCCAGCGCATCAAATAAACAAGCACCCTGAACGGTGTACATGCTCCCAGAACAACAGCACAGCGGCATGGACTACAAGCTTAGACCTCGTCAGGACATTTAGTAGTGACGCTTAACACCAACTCTGATGATGACAGTTGACAAGATAGCAGTGCCCTACCGCCATCTACCCCAAAACACACAGAGAAGAAATTTCCAATTTTCCATCCTTCACAAGACTATAGCAGACTCGCCATACCACTAATCCACTGCCACGTTGTGCACCACTTATTGGACAGGACGCAATTAGGTTACAAACAGACAAGCTAAATTGCTATACTCCAACCTAAAAAGGGAGCCCTTGAAGAAACCCGTTCCTGTATGCAATCAGGACTTGTCTGTGGATCAACACCGCCTTTGTATCTTCTCACATCTTGTCACTCTTGATGCATGGGATCCGGTTGAAGCCATAGATAATAATGGGACTTGGACAATGATTGGAAGTCCAGAACAAGATAGAAAATGTTTTAGGCTTTTATTGTATGTTTGTACTCATGTCTTAACATTTAGACTATATGTAACCTTTTATGATATGAATTACACAAATAAGTGGATTCGCCCAAATCTTGTCCACATCATCTAGTACAAGTATGCCGGTGATACGTTGTACTAGTTCCAATGATCATTACGTTCAGATTAGTAGTAGTAGTCGTACTAGTGATGATTCCATTCAGATTAGTACTAGCACAATAAATATTTTATAAAGTAGACCGGGAAATCTTATGAGCACATGCATTGCATATTGGCCTCCCGGCTACAAGTTCCAATGCACGGATAAGATGCCTAACAGCCAGCGCACACACAGACACCACGCTGTCAACCGAAGCACGCAAGATAGAACTGGAAAGCGAACTGGAGCTGAATAGACGCTTGGAAGGCAAAGCACGCCAAGCTTAACGCAAGGGGCGGTGAAGTCACGGCATGGGGAGCACCAAAGAGTCAAACTTTTCCGCTGGCAAGCAAACCAAACAATCAATTATCCATGCCGTCAGCGGACAAAGGCATCGCCTCGTCTTCGCCTCGAGCCCCGCTCACGACACGGTGATTTCAAATAAAATTAGAGGCTTGGAGCAAGTGGAGTTAGTTTAAGGAGTTGTTAATTGTTCGTTGAGAATTCCGTTAAAAATCTACCATGAAACCCACGTTATCTTCCGTTTGCAAACATGTTCCACGCGGATCCCATGCAATCCAATTGTTGGAAATGGCAGCAGCCCTTGAGAGATAGATTGCGTCCTATGCAAATTAGTACTCTAGATTTTGGAAGAAGAAAAAAAGGACTACAACTGTAGAAACGACGAATTTGAGGAGCTCAAGAACAGTAACAAGTGAGCCGAACTATTTCGTTACCAATTCCGGTAAAAACACTCCATGGGCGAGGCGTTAAGCACAGCATCAGGAGGGGAAACACGAAACTGAACAATTACGGAGATGGAAGAAACAAAGAGGACTCAACAGAACGTTGTACTCTACCATTGCATGATACACTGCAGTATGCTGTCATCAGTTCATCATGGTGTGTTACCGTAGCCCAGCCCGCCGAGGAAGAGCGGCCCGCTGCTGCCGCCGAAGAGGTCGGGGGCGGCCGAGGCGCTGCCGAGGTGGAGGTCGGAGGAGCCGAGCTGCGCGCTGGTGGCGCGGCCGCCGTCCTCGGCGCCCAGGTCGTACAGCAGGCCCCGGAACAGGTGGCCGTTGATGGTCACCGCCGCCTGGTAAGCCATCTCGCGCTGGCCATCGTCCACCGACGTCACCTGCACGCACCGGAACACCGCCGGCCCGCGCACGTGCTGCGGCAGGCTCTCCCTGAACGACGCGTCTGCAACGGAAGGGGGTCGGAGATGGACCAGGAAAAACTGTGAGTGACCTTAATTTCCTGGATCGTGTCGGCGAGCAGATGCGTGTGCTGATTATTGGTTACCTTGGTGGCTGGAGGAGGTTTCGAAGCTGCCGCGCGGGGTGGTGGCGTTGGAGGTGGATGTGCGCGAGTTGGTCCCGCCCGTCGTGTTGGTGGTGTGGCACGCGAGGCGGGGTTTCTTGGCGGCGGCGGTGGCGGCAGGGGAGGGCGGGGACCCGCCGGCGCCCGCGAGCTGGTGCTGGCGCTCGCGGCGGCGCGCGGAGGGCACCCAGGTGCTCTTGACGTGCGTGTCGCACTCGAAGCCGCGGCTGTTGCAGCACGTGCGGCACCGGTTGTGCGCGCACCCCTTCTTGGCCTGGTTGCCGCAGTCGTAGCACGACGCGCCGCCGCCGGACCCCGAGCCCGAGTCGGCCCGGCCGCCGCGGCCGCAGTCCATCATGGCAAGGGCCTTCTTCCCCGGGGACGATCCCTCCGCCGGGGCAGCGGCTGCGGCGGGCGGAGAAGGCTGCGGCTGTTGCTGCCAGAACTGGATGGCGGGCCCCGGGGCCGCCGGCTTGTTGGCGTCGAGCGCGCGCTGCGCGGCGGCGACGAACGGGAACATGGCGTCGTCGGCCGCCGCCCGCTGGTACGACGGCGCGACGAGGACCATCCCGACGTCACCGGCCGCCGCGGCGGCGTTTATCGCCGCCCCGTACCCGAGCGCGGCGGCGGCGGCGGCGGCCTGGTGGCGCGACGCCGCGGAGCCCGCCCAGAGCTCGGCCGCGAGCGAGGAGGTCGCGCCGCCGCGCCCGGCTCCGGCGCCGGCATTGAAGCCGAGCGAGAGGTCGCCCCCGCGGCCGGCGGTCGGCAGCCACTCGGCGACCGCGGTGGAGTCCGGCGCCGACGCGAAGCGCCGCCCGGACGACGCCAGGCTTGCTCGCGGAGCAGGATCGCTGGGCAGCGAGGAGCGGGTGGGGCGGCGAGCAGCTTCGGTTGCTAGAGCTAGAAAGCGCAAGAGTACAAGATGCTCTCTCTACCAGAGGCTACCACCCTCTCTCTCTCTCTCTCTCTATAAAGGAGAATCTCATCTCTCTAGTGTAGAGCACTCATCAAAAGACCTAGAGCCTAGGGTCTACGCCCTAGGACCTATGGCCTCACCCCTCTTCCACACTCTACGCACAGCTGCGGAACTGTACCACTTTCTCGTTTCTTTTCTCCCTCACTTTTCCTCCGCGGAGTGGGAAAGAGAGAGCAGGGAAGGGGACGAAGGATTAGAAGGATCTTAATTTCGCGCGTTGAATTGAAGCGGGCGTGGCGTGGCGTGGCGCGTCCGCGTGGGGACCGGGCCGGCTCTGACAAATTCCTCTGCGCGACCGAGATCGATCGCCACCGGGCCCCTGCTGTTTGGCCGCAGGAGCCCTGCGATCTCTGCCGTCTCTGCCGCGGCCGCCCGCCGCCTGCCTGCCTGCCTGCATGCTGCGGCGCCGCGCGCGTTAAAGGCTGCCGCGGCCTTTGGCACGGGACGGGCCTAGGGCACAGCCTACTTGCCGCCTACATCGGCGGCAGCGCGCACCGCAAACCGCGAGCAAGCGCTCCTTCTTCGCACTCGTGTCGTGTGTGCCGGACAACGGGCGACGCCTTCTCGCTGGTCCGGAGCGTGCACGCTGCGGTTGGTTAGTGGAATGACATGTCTTTCTTTTTGCTCTTCCACGGCAAGAACCTGGAACAGCGCTCGGACCAGCATACGTAGCAGGAGGTCCGGTGCACGACGACCATCCTGATCATCACTGCGAGGCTGCACGCTGCTCCGTCCCGGCCCGGTTAAGGACGGCAAGTGTGTGGATTCGGGCTCACGTTTCAATTAAAATGGGCCTGCATTAAGAATTTAAGATCAACTTCAAACGAACACAGTTTATCTTGTTTCTTGTGCACTTACGACGTTACGGATGCAGTAATTTCATCCGGACTATGTAATTTTCAATCATCTGAATACTTGTGATTGTACCTTGCAATTTTTGTCAAAATACTTGTCATTCCCATATTTCAATGCATCATTCTCACTTTCTAGGCATCTATCTATCTCTACGTCTTTCCTCATAGTCTTATGTGCACGATAGTTTTATTATTTCTCTTTTTTTCACAGAGTTAGAATCACATGTATTATAAAATAGAGGGAGTATTTCAGTAGACAAGGGAGAGCCCTCCTATCTCAATTCAATGGCTGCTACAAATTCTTTTTCCTCCAATTCAAAGCACACGGACGCATTGACACACACCCGGAGCTCATTCCCGCGCCTTTGATCCTCCTTCTACAATCCCGGTGGCATCCCTACCACAGGTTCGTAGCTTCTTCCCCCACTGTGCTAACTCATCGGCGTTGATCTCCCCGTCCTAGCTCTGCACAACCGTCCTCTTCCTCTGCCCGCGCGGCGCCCGCACCGCCTCCACCACCGTCGTCTATCCCGCCACCATCATCGGGCCAGCCTCCCACCCCTAAACCCCTTTCAAGTTCGACGTCAATAAACTTCCTCCCCCAACAACCCAACAACCCTAAGGCCCGAACCCGGCGACAGCCATTATCCCTCCTTGCTGGTTGATCGACTTAAATTGAAGTCATTTTCAGTCGATTGAAAAGAGAAATACTTCAGTGAACATAGGGGCATGTGTCCACCCTAACTTTTCTCTTAATTATGGTTAAATATAAATATATAATCTCCAATTATACTATTAAACATGTCAGACTAGTTGTAAACGTGTTGTTAAGTCATTTTCGATCGATTGAAAAGAGAAATACTTCGATGAACATAGGGGCATGTGTCCACCCTAACTTTTCTCTTAATTATGGTTAAATATAAATATATAATCTCCAATTATACTATTAAACATGTCGGACTAGTTGTAAACGTGTTGTTAAATTATAAATTGAAGTAAAAAACATCAAATTATGATAAATTCATGAAATTCTTTTAAATTTAATGAATTTGTTAGAATTTGATATTTTTGTACTTTAATTTATGAGTTGACAACATGTCTACAATGGTTTGATATATTTAATAGTATCGGAGATTCAATATTTATATTTAACATAACTAATAAAAAGCTAGGATGGGCACATGACACTATGCCCACAAAAGTCATTCTCGATTGAAAATCTTTATCTACCTCTCGATTTATTCCGGACAACAAATACTTTACAAACAAACCCAACCTCTTGCGCTCATCACCTCTAATGGCTACCTGCCCCTGTGACACATCTTTCACGAGACTAGTCACACCTCTACACAATTTTGAAGAAAAAAAACTATTGTGTGGCTCAATTTATATACTCTTTCCTTACCAATTTGCTATCGTTAGGACAATAGGATTGAATCCTCTCCTAACGACAACAATTTGGTAAGTGAGGAGTATCACATTACTACGTCACAACAGAGGATCAAAATAATTGTCACTTATTATTGGATACTTTAACAAACAGTTTCAAATTCAACAATCTAGAGCTCTTGACATGAAAATGTACATCCTCTAACTATTTGACCCCCTTTGGAGTGTAGGGAAAGTATCAAGTGTTACAAACCCTTTAGGTGTTACCGTGTTACCAATCCGAATAACACTTCCAAACGTGCATCTAAAATTACAACCAAAATATGGATAGGTAGAGAATGTAACTACCTACCATCATGCAAAAATTGAGGTGCAAGTGAAACTTGTGCAAAGAAAAATAAAAAAGAGAAATGAACCTTTGAGAAGTGTGGATTGTTACTCGTTCATGATAGACGTGCAACCCCCTATTCATAGACTCATTTCTCTTTGTTTTTCTCTTTGCACAAGATCAAAACTTTTGCATGATGGTAGATGGTTTTATTCTTTATCCATTTATATTTTTATTGTAATTTTAGATGCACAATTTAAAAGTTGCCTAGAGGAGGGAGAGGGTGAATAGGCAATTTAAACAATTCTTAAAAATCACAACACAGGCACACAAATCAAAACTGCTAGGACGAAACTTCGTCACGCCACGAGACGAAAAATCCAATGAAACTAGATCGAGAGTGATTCTTACAAAACCGCTT
Organism: Chloris gayana; assembly: GCA_031894775.1. Taxonomy (NCBI): domain Eukaryota; kingdom Viridiplantae; phylum Streptophyta; class Magnoliopsida; order Poales; family Poaceae; genus Chloris; species Chloris gayana. The sequence goes on from JAUNZO010004953.1 coordinate 389,618, forward strand.
AAATAGAAAGTTCTCTTGACCTCCTAGGAGTGCTATATCTGCAAGAATTCAATAAACACGCAACAAGCAACAAAAAGAACAAAGAGACACGAGAATTTTGTCGCCAAAGTTCGGACCCGATTGATAAGGATTTGAATAGCTATGTGTAATCATAGATAAGGATACAAACAACTTTTTAGACTCGCAGATAGCAATAAAATAGATAAAAAATAGTATCCATACCCGATGTTCGTAGTATCCATTAAAATATCTAACATGTGAGCCTAGAATGATACGTATGTATATAAGCAGAGTTTAGGGTTTCTCTTCCTTTCCTGTCCACCCGCCCATCCAATCCAGCCGACACCACACACCGCTTCCCGACCCAATCCAGCGTCTTTGTGCGAGCACGCAAGTCGCCCTGTGTGTTTCATCACACACTTCCAGGCATGGGTTGAAATCCCGCTATAGTTCGGGATTTTTTCTCGACGAAACTGGACCGGGATCCCGGACTTCCCGGCCGGGATCCCGGATTGCTACAGAACCACGGCTTGGGATCCATCGGGATCCGGGACTTCCCACCATCCCGGTCCGCACCGGAAACCCGAAACCCGTGAAAACCGGACCGGTTTCCACCGGGATTTCAATCCCTGCTTCTAGATAATCTGTTTTATTTGTAATATATGATTTACAAGTAGCAGATACTAATGTGCATGTAACTTAATCGTAGATGAAGATGATAGAAGGCTCAACGGTTTCTGATCTTTGCCTTGATGACATTGAAGAAGACATGAAGGAAGAATCATGTGTATCTGGTGTTTCTGGATAAAGTTATGTTATGTTTCTTTGCATTCATGTAATCATGTACTTTGATTTACAATATCTTTATTGAATAATGTTGTTGGTTGTTGTGTTAAATCTTGTGTCCTTATTGCTGCTTGGACTTCTTTTGTATTTGTAAGAGGATGGTCTTGTTTGTAGACTCTAACAATGCTAGATGTTAGAGTTGCTCATGACTAACCATGAACTAATTCTAGCCCTCAACTTGTTTGGATGTAAGGATTAGATTGACAATAAAAGTATTTTTGTAATCATTTAGAGGGAAGAGGATAGAGAAAAAAATAACTACTTAAGGTAGCCCTCTGTTTGGAAAATTTATGGCTAATTGTGTCTAAACTAACTCAAACTAACTCTAACTCATAAATCGAAACAGCCCTATGATATTGTTACGAATATTTGATGATGGCACGGGCGAGAGCAGCTGCTACCATTCACTGTGCCGTGAGCGTCGTGGCAGCCAGCCAGGGCGGTTGGAACGAAACACGGCGCGTGGGCCCCGGCAGGCCGACCAGGCGCGTAGTGGCGCAGGGCCGGGCCGCCCGGCGGCCTTTTCCTCGCTCCTCCTCTCTCTCGGTCTCGGCTGCTGCTGCGTGTGCGGTCCACTCGATGGCTTCTCCCGCCTTCCGCTTCTGTCGCCCTGTCTCCGCTGTGGGCGCGTCACGTTGTCGCCTTGTATCCATCGCCCTTCTCCGCTCTGTACCGCGAGGGCGCCCAATCCAATCCCTGCTTCTGCCGCGCGCTGTGGATTCGGTTGGCCGCATGCGCAGCGCGCCGCCCGCGCCCGCGTCTCCTGGACCGCCGCGCCGCCCAATCCGATCCCTGCGTGTTCGTTCGTGCCACGGTTCGCACAATGCGAGGCGAGCTTTTCTTTCTCTCCCTGCTCCGCCGGCTGCGCCGCCGCCGTTGGCGATGGACGAGACACAGCTGCAGAGAGGCCAGCGGCCGCACGGTCAAAGCTGCAGAGACGGGACGTCGTAGGGGCGTGGTCAAAACTGCACAATGAAACATGTACTACAGTCAAAACCATTCGAGCAGGCACTACCCAAAAACATGCACTCAACACTTTCACATATTTGTAACAAACCGAGTATAAGCGATTTTTTGTGAGCTGTAGAAGCCATAATTTCAACTCGTTTCTTAAAGGGGAAAAGAAAAACGATTTCATATTGTAGTGTAGGAGGAGCAGTTTGCTCTTTGGTGGGCAAAAATGATGCTAAGATGTTTTTTTAGTACTCTCTCCGTCTAGAAATGTACTAATCATTTGTTGACTTTTAGGTATCAGTTTTGACCACTCGTCTTATTAAAAAATTGTTAAAATATTATTTATTTATTTACAATTTATTTTATCGTTGAATATATTTTAAGTATTTATTATTATTCTTATATTTTTGTAAATATTTTGAATAAAACAAATGGTCAAACATAACAGTTAAAATTCAATAAATCCTTACATTTTTAGACGGAAGGAGTATATGTTTTGAAAAAGAATTTTTTGTATGATGGGTTGATGCCTGGATAGAATAGAAGTTGGAGCCAAATAATGGCGCAAACAAGCTGCTCTTACTTCTAACTTAGGTTGCGTTTGGATCATAGGGGCTAAAACAAAATGACTAAAATGCATTGACTAAATTTTAGTCACCATGTTTGGTTTTTGAGACTAAATATGACTAAAGTTCATTACAAGGATTGAAAAAAGACCCAAATACCCTTGACTTCCAGACTTCTTCTACTCGGGCACGATCTCCGGCATCGGTGCGTATACACCGGCCCCGAGCATCGCCTCGCCGTCCGAGCCGACCACCCAACGGCACCGCCGCCACGCGAGCATGGGCAGGTTGTGTTGCTGCTAGGGGAGAGGTGAAGCCCGCAGCACGACCGGAGGCCGGGGAAGAAGCGGAGTGAGCGGGCAGCAGCAGGGGTAGATGCGGGTCGCCGACGAATCACGGTGCGCGGAAGATCCCGGGCCGCAGACGGCCTGGAGAGAAGCAGAGGCGCCGGCGATGGGTGTTGGCATGTGGATCTCGCGGGTCGTGGACGACCAACGTCGCGCGGGGGACCGGGGCAGCGGACGAACGGCGACGCGCGGGCAGGTGCGGCGGCACCGCCCGGGTCCAGTGGCGACGGGCTGGCGGCATCCGGAGAAGCGGGATGGCGGATCGGCGGCGGCGAGCCGGGGAAAGGCTGGGCGGGCTAGGCAACCGACGAGGGACCCGGATATGTTTCGGGAAAGAAGATGACGCATGGGCAGGCATGGAAAAGTTTCGTTTTAGTCCCTTTTAGCTCCGGAATTGTGACTAGCGGGACTAAAATTTTTTTGTCAGTTTTAGTCATGCCCTATGGTACTTTAGTCCATAAACTGACTAAATTTTAGTCAGTTTAGTTTTAGTCACCAGATCCAAACGGGCCCTTA